>OY804596.1:23980471-24357971 GCA_963680895.1 Fragum sueziense | reverse complement strand
AAAGAAAATATATTTTGACGTACAAGGTATAAAAAGGGCAAAAGTTTTAGAAAATTATTGAATAAAAAGAAGAAATTGCTTTAAATTTACTTTTTTTCTTTTTCCTCAATATTATCTGTGTTTTATTTAAACTATTTTCGCTTGTGTATCTATCAATTACTATTAAGGACGTTAAAACCAGAATTACCTGTGTTAAAGCTAGACATGATATGGGTTGTGTATGATGTATCGAATGATTCAATGTGTTAAAGAAAACATTAAGACAAAGTGAGAAAATGCCTACACACACATTTTCTTCTTTTTTTTCAATGTTTCCTCCACCAATTATAACTAAGGACGTCAATAACATTTTGATTATGCTGCTGGACAGGATATAAGTTGTGTAAAATGTATCGCATAAAACATTAAGACGAATGAATAAAATGCCTATACAGACACTTTCTTCTTTTGTTTCAATGGTCACCCGATCATTTATTCTATGAACGTGAAAAGCAGTATTGCTTTTGTTAAGGTATCCAAACCCTCAAAAGCAACAAAGTGCCTGAGACGAAATATGTAAAGCGTCAATAATTCCTAAAGTGTGTTACATTTCCATTCCAAATAGGCTACAAACATTAGCATTTTGTACGGTTTAGAATTTTGAAAACGTTTGAGTTTTTCTCAACTTACATGTACACGTTTTGAAAATTGTCCTTTCTACTAAATCCTTTAAGGGATACTTCGCGACTTTCACACAAGTTTGACATGTAGTCACTATAATTATCATTGGGTTATCTATTACTTATACCTTCGCTAATGTGCATAACGATTCGGATGGGTAGCATAGTACAGAAAGGTAGACGCTTATGGACTTCCTTTTTGACTTCATGACAAAGCACTGGATTCCTGACAGAAACGGAGATGTTCATACAGTTTTGAAGACAAGGCCCTGGTTTCTCGAAAAAAAAACTTAAGTACATACTCATGAGTACATGCTCAACTTCATTTGAATACCAATTAACGTTGATTGGTATTCAATTGAAGTTCACGTGGATTTCGTGTGATTTGAGTTCGGTGCTCAGATTTGAGTCTGAGATCGTACTTAAGTTTTTTTCGAGAAATCGGGGCCAGGCCAGGGATTAGCTAGGTGTATAAGTTCTTTTACAAGGTCCCTGATAAAATATACGACTAACCAAGAGTTTGATTCTCATCAATAACTTTTATTTATGACATTTTCAACTTTCTCTGCTTCAAACGTTTTCAAATTGGTCACACATTAACAAATCTATACTGTAAATTGTAGCATGGAAAAAGTGGCTCAGTTTTCTTGCCACAGTTACAGTTTTTGCAAATGTGCATAGAAAGTAATGTAGGCTATTAACCTATTGATAGAAGAGACAAAACTGTAGATAATAAGTATGATAGTATCGTGTCCAAAGACGACGAGACACAATTTCAAAGAAAATGTAAATCATCGTTCACATTCGAAAACGAAGTAAGTACAGTGGACACACGACATCGGGTGAGTCGAATTTCTTCTACATTTGTAGGTCGAAGTGAAATCCAAGTCCCGTCCTAATCAATGGATATCATTAATGTTAAACAAAATCATTTTGAAATAAATACAGCCACTGAAAAATAGTTGGAAAAAAAGAAAGAAATTGCTCATGTTTTCCTACTATATTTCAATTATGAAAGTACTTGATGTGCGCCAAAAACGGTTCTAAAAACAACATTGTCGACTGTACATCATTTCGAATATAGCCGATAAAATAATCTTATTTACAGCCTTGAGCTACCCCTTTATTCAATATTGGTCCATCCTTGTGTAAATACATGACTGGCCATACAATATAATCTATAAACGGTCCTCGTTTTGTATACTCCCTATAGTGATCCTTCGAAAATGGTACTCTTTGCATGACGTCATCAGCGATAGCATCTTCATCGTCGCATTCAATATTTCTTTGGTTTATGGTATTATGGGTTGTGAAAGGTTGGTCATCGTTTGTGATATCAGTGGTTGTGACAGGTTGTTGTTCGTTTGTGTTGTTATTTGATATGATAGGTTCAATGTCAAATTTTGTATTATCTTGACCAATCTCGTTGTTGATGTCTTGTTCAGGAATGGCTGATGCATCATTTGCTAACGACCTTTGGAAGTTCTCATCTTGTTCTTGCTTTTCAGAACTGATTTGATTCTCGTTAAGAGTGGAATGTTGTACTTGTCCTTCAAGAACACCAGCTTGGTTGTCAACATGCATGAACCCATCACCATTTTCAACAATTGGCAACGCGCTTACATGGTCTGTGTGATATACTTTAACTTCGCCGTCAGCCTGTAGTGATTGTTTGGAGTTCCAGCCATCACAGTGAAGGTAAATAGGGGGATCCTGTAGAACCATCAGCCAGCATAGTTTTATACATTCGTCTATATAGTCATTCACCTCCGCGGTATTCAAGTCTGCGTTCTTGAAAATTGGATCACCCAGTGCCAGTTGTTTTAATCTCGGAATACATACCTGAAGACAAATAAACTACGATGTGATCTGGAAAATGAACCTTTTCGTCGGTATTATTGCACAATCTCGTGATTACAGCTTTAATCAAGCTGTAGTTGCAAGGTTTTGCAATAGCACCGACGCATTGTTATTTGGGACCAAGTTGTATCCTGATCAGTCTGTCAAGATACTCAGTCCCAGACCCAGACCCACTCTGCTCTCTTTAACTTTTTTATTACCTACATAAATCTAAAAGCAACTATCGTGGGTGATGCCAGATTGCATTTACTAGACGTAAAAGCTGAACTGAAGTGAGTATGGTCGCAAACGTCATGAATGCCCCCTTGAAGACTACAAATCACATGTTTAGAATCTATACACACAAAAATTAGATAAATAAATACATTAGAAAAAAAGGCACATACAATCTATGATATTCTACATGTATGATATATAAGTCATTGAGTTCCATAATGACCAAACCTCTCAAAATTGTTTAATTATTAACAATTATTGATACATGTATGTAAACACAATCAATGCTTCAGAAGGAGTAGAATACATTAGAGTGAATTAACAAAAAAGCTTTAGAAATACCTCTCGAACGCTTGGCAATGTCTCGAACGCCGTCCTTTTCCTACAATCTTTGATCGTTTTAAATACTTCTGGATCCATGTCTGATAACTGGAATTATAATGGAACAACAGCTGTCACTGTAAGATGACAATGCCCTGAGACCGCTTTGATTTTAAATTATGGCCAATCTATGTTCAAGGTCAAGGTCATCCAGGGGTCAAGGTCACCAAAGTATGTGCCTACAGAAAGGTAATGTACCAAGGAATGTTGTGGTAAAGTATGAAGCGAATATGTTAAGTAATAAGGAAGTTATGGCCAATGTTAAAGTTTTTGGACGGAATGACGGACAGACGGACGGACAGACAGACGGACAGACGGACAGACGGACGGACGGACAAGTCAAATTTATGATGCCTCCCTATCGGGGGCATAAAAATAGTGGTGATAATTTATAATGTGTCAATTAAGTACAATTATATAGATAAAATTCGTTGTAATTTTGATATGTAATTAGCATATAAATTTGAGTCAGGATCTGTAAAAACCCTAATATGAGATCATTGTGCATCTAGACCAACACGTGCATCCACATCATCTGATCAAAATTAACACTATTCTTTTAAAATATCCTGATAAGAAGCAAGTGTAATAGAGAAGCACGAATCTGAATCTTAATGAGACAGGATATCGTCATCAATTTCCTTTGCCACGTATACCACGTATGACAACCGAAGATGCACGGTGTGTTCTGTTTGTAATGAAGGGTTGTAATCCTAAAGTCTTACCGCTAGCCCGAATAAATGATTCATTGTTTCTTTGTAGTCCATGGTCACCTTGTCACCGCAGTCAGAGTAGGCCTCCTAATGGAGAGAAAATAAATTTGCTTAAGGTAGAACCGGATACTTTTAAAACTTTAAGCTACGGTCATAAATTTGACATCTTTGGAAACTAGAAGCTACTTCTGGTTCAAATCCGATATTTATTTCCTCGTTCATGTCGCGACGACGTTACCACGACGACGTCAACATAGGCACCTCGCACGTTTTTTACGTCGAATCTCTATAGCCCGGAAATGCACAAAATGGCGTTTTAGTCGGGCATCTTCAACGTCACAACAATGAAAATTACATAGATGGAAAGATCTTTTCAAACGTATTAAAATGATACAAGAATCAATTTTTTCGGACCGACGACACAGAAAAAAACGACGCGCTTTCATCTTTTTTTTTCACGTCAGATTTCGAGGAAAAACTAACTTTAGAGCCGAATTTCGTAAAATTGGCCAGAACGATTTTTGCCATTTTTCATTATTGTATTGCACGACCATATTGGAAGAATTTGGAAAGAAATCAGAAAAATTCACCGTACCGGTTTGTTATAAAACATATTTAAATATTGTTTGTATGCGTCAAAGTTATGCAGTCGGGCGTCGGCAAATTTCGACTAAAACTCACTTTATGAAGGAATTTCGTGAAATTGGCCACCATGTTTTTTATGTTATTTTATTTAGCATCCATATTGTAGGTCAAATGCAAAAAAATCAGAAACGTTTATTGTATAGTTTTTTAATAAAACATGTTTGAATGTTTTAGGTATAAATGAAAATTTACACAACCGGACGTCGACGTCGAAACTACGTACGTTGATGAGCAACAAGGATGCACCACGAGAAAAAAAATTATACAAATGCATTTAAATGGAATTCGTGTATTTTATTCCATTAAAAAATATTGAAATAAAAAAGAGAAATTGTGACTGTCGCTATTTTCTTCTTTTCTCTAAACGTTTTCTCAAACAATTTTGGTCGGGACGTCAAAATCACATCGTAATCAATTGTAACATTTGGGTTGAAGTAAAACATTCATAAATTCTGACTGTGCATATATGATAGAGTCTTCGTTTATTTTCATCGATGACAACGTTTTAACGAGATATTAAATAAGCTGCATTTACTAGAGCGATTTTGATATTAGAAATGAAACAAAAAGTATCGATGCAATGCGAAAGACATTATTTTTTTATATTGCGATAATATGTGCATTCGCATTCATTTTATTATTTTTACATTTTCTATTTTGCCACATCATTCGAACAGAAGTAATTCAATTATTCTATGACATTTTTTACTGTCGGTTACCAATATTTTCTGCATATTCTTTTTCGAAAATATCATTTCAATCCCGTTTTCTTTGTCCCCTCAATAGGCTTTTGTGAGCGTGTCGACTGTTATCCCGATTCTGTACTTCTTGCTAGGTATTTACTTAGACAATAGAGATTTAGTTTCGCTGTCCGACTAATTGAGTACACAAATGTGGTCTCCTTAAGCAGTTTGAAAACCCCGGCGCGTCTACATCCATATTATAACGTACGTAGTTTCAAAATCGACGTCGACGTCTGACTGTGCTAATTTTGATTGTGAGGCCTACCTATTATATTCAAACACGTTTTATTTAAAAATGATACAATAAACTTTTCTGATTTTTTTCATAACACCTACAATATGGATGTAAAATGAAATAATGTAAAGTCCCTCAAGCCACTTTTACGAAAATCCGTCGTAAAGTGCTTTTTCGTCGAAATTTGCCTACGCCCGTCTGCATAACTTTGACGCATACCAACAATATTTGAATATGTTTTATGAAAAATCGGTACGGTGAATTTTTCTGATTTTTTGCCAAATGATTACAATATGGTCGTGCAATATAATAATGAAAAATGGCAAAAATCGTTCTGGTAAATTTTGCGAAATTCTGCTCTAAAGTTAGTTTTTCCTCGAAATCTGAGGTGGAAAAAAGATGAAAGTTCGTCGTTTATTTCTGCGTCGTCAGTCCGAAATAATTTGTTTTTGTGTCATCTTATTACGTTTGAAAAAATCTTTCCATCGATGTAATTTTCATTGTCGTGACGTTGAAATTGCCCCACCAAAACGCAATTTTGTGCATTTCCGGGCTATAGAAATTCGACGTAAAAAACGTGCGAGGTGCCTATGTTGACGTCGTCGTGGTAACGTCGTCACGACATGAACGAGGAAATGAATTTCGGATTTGAACCAGAAATAGCTTCTAGTTTCCAAAGATATCAAATTTATGACCGTAGCTTTAAGTTTTGAAAGTATCCGGTTCTACCTTAAGGGGCTGCTGTCTTGCAGATTTACTGAAAATATTTTCCGATCCAGATATAGGCTGTATAACACCTCCTGCGAAGTGTGTTTATAGTCAGTCTTCGTAGTCCGCCCTGAATGACTACGCCATCTACTATATCTAGACCACAAAAGTCATTATTTCTTGCTCAATAAAAATCCCCCTCCTCCAAATCGAACTTGGTATCAAAGTTCTTCGAACTCTAAACTAGCCCTGGCGGTTTCTGTTGGATTCTTTTTTTTTGCTGGAAAACTTCGACGATACGACGTTCTACTATTAGTAAATTAATCCATTAAAGAAACATTGCACATAGATTTTCTCATAACGTTTAGTTTCATTTTTATCTGAAATAGCATATTTTCTTATGAAACAAGCTGCAGTTACGAGATTCTCGATGAAAATCATCGACATGTCTTAATCACCTACCATTACGATAGTGAGCAGTATCTGTGTACAATCTCTTTCAGGAAACTCGTCATCCTCCCCCCAATTATCCTCTAGATAGGAGAACAAGTTTGTCCACTGATTGTCGTATAGGTCATTCATCATCTCCGTCATTTACAGACAAAAAATCTTGTACTACGTCGCTTTTCAACAAAAACCTCGCAACTGCAGCTTGTTTAAAGCTGCAGTTACGAGATTCTCGATGAAAATCATCGACATGTCTTAATCACCTACCATAACGATAGTGAGCAGTATTTGTGTACACTCCCTTTCAGGAAATTCGTCATCCCCCTCCCAATTATCCTCTAGGTAGGAGAACAAGTTTGTCCACTGATTGTCGTATAGTTCATTCATCATCTCTCCTAGTTTGTTAGGGCGATACTGGTCACTTAGGTCTACTATGTTTGGGTTGTTGTCTCGCAGTCGACTGGACATCAGCTCGCTTAGTCTAGATATGAAATGAACATTGTACTAGAAATTGGGCCCTAAAACGGTTATCCCAATACTTTTCACAAGAAATCTCTTCATTTCCTACAGTGTTTTACAAAGCCATTCTCAAAAGGCGACATTAGATGGGTATGGGCTTAGCTCACAATGGACCCAGATAGCCCTTCGTCTACACACAAGCCGACCAAGACCAATGCTGTTCTTCATAAAGTTTGGGTGGGGCATGATATTGAATCAGAGTGACTTCGAGTGCCGTAAGACGCTTTGCCCACATCACGACACAAATGTTTCAGCCTAAGACATCTACCCCTAAACAATTACAGTAAATTATTTTGATAAGATGGCATAAATGAAACTATTTCCATAAGCAAGTAAAAATCTTATTTAAGAACATGATGGATCGCAATTATCCAACAACCAAGTGCTATAAAGATATAGAGATACACGCTGCTCTTACAAAATAAGTTATAGTAGAATATATAGTCACTTCATAGCTGCTGTTAAATTGTTTCTGAGTTATTTGAAAAATAACATTCTAATAAGCTGACCCAAAATTTAAAGGAGTTTTAGAGGACAAATATATTGTTGTATAGATCTATATTCGATTAAGGACGTCATAACCAGGGTTTGTTTGGAAAATAATATCAAGGTATACCTTTGCTGTGCGTCTTCCTTTTCGACTTTAACCATTTGCAATTCAGCTTGAACTTCCAACATCTTTCTTATCAGTCTTTCTTCTTCTGTATGTAATTCATTGACTTCTGCATTCTTCTTATTTAATATGTCTTCCATCTGCTGATATCTGATGTAAACAGACATATACATAATGTAACTTCTTTGAATAAATTACAGATTATTGCACTGTTTAGTACCATACTGGAACATTTATTTCTATTGCTGAATCTCAACAGGTATTTTAATCCATTACTGTAAAGTGACACCTTTTGACGTCTTTATAAGAAAGGACTTGGAACAATTGCTTGTGACTAGCAATTTCTTCTTTTCCCACAATGCTTTCTAACCCAAAATGGATAGATTTTATAAGATTTATCAACTTAAAATTGTCGTCTGCATCATCTTTCATGTAATATTAGAACAGTCCAAATTTTTGCCATCTGGTAATGGGTTGAATAGCATTATACAGGGGTTTCCCCTAAAGAAAGTGACACTGGTTTCCAGCGTCTTCTCCTCCAGAAAAAAATGCAATTTTTCCCCAAAAAGTAAATTTTCCCCAAAAATCAAACTAAAAACCTAAATAAAATAACAAAGAAAGCTTTGCCACTATTATTGCAGCTTTGCAAACTAGCTCTGCTTGTTCTCAAGTCTACTGTAGTGGGTATAAGAGTAGGCTACTTTAGGCTATAAAATATACTTTTTCTATATTGTACAATTTTCTCCAAAACTAGGATACCGCTGTGATTTTTCCCCTTTCTACCAACGTCCTGTGTCTTCCCCCTATCCTACAAAAGCCCTGACATAATATATAATACCACTGGATCTATGCTCTGCGATAGTCTGGTTGTGAGCTATTGTTCTCTCTCGTGGTTACTTCATGTCATCAAGAGTCTTTTTTGGAAAATGACAAAAATATTGATCAGGTTGCTAACATACGCAGGCTGATCTTGAACGATTTTGGTCTAAAATTCATTAACCCATTACCAGACGACAGAATCTTACTCTTGACCTAATCAAAAATGTAAACATGTTACGGAAGTCAATTTCAAGTGAACGAATCATTTTCTTCATTTCACATAAAGTCTTCATAAGCCTTTATATGTAGGAGCCCAAATGGGAATGGATTAATGGCTATTTTCCAGATTCTTGTTTAAAAGTAGTTTTTTGACTTTTATAACCAATATCGGAGTAGGCCTAGTCAAATGTCTGGATAATGATCACGGCATTTTAATTGCGAAGAAAAAAGTTCAAAATATAGTTAACGTGCTTAAATTGTATTTTGTTTTCTTTTAAAAAGCACACATTCGCAAGCATTAGGTGGAAATAGAATTATTGTAGCAAATCATGCTTATAAGACACTCTTTATACTGTACCTTTCCGCCATAGTTTCCCTATATTCAATCTGGTTGTCTAATTCTGATTGTAGTCTCGTGTTTTCACGTTGTAATTCAGTGTTTTGGGTGTTTTCATAGTGTATGTTTATGTACTGAACGTCGCTACAAAATATTATAGAAATTTTCTAATTTATATAACAAAACATATAAACCGGAATCTGGAAATTGTCCATAAACGGTCGTTGTGACATTTGAGACCACAATGAACTCAGATCAACCTTTACATACTATATACGCACATTCTAATTTAACATGATTAGATCCATGTTATCATTTCACATACTCTTGTGACAAAGCGTTCTCAAATGTCATAGGCCTACGGATTTTTTACCAGAATATTTAATACTACAACACATTTGAGAATTTGTTCTCACAAATTTGACTTTCATATTTATATAAGTGAGCATATTTTCTTATGAAAATTCTGAAAATTTCAAGCCAAAATATTGCGTCGTTTACGAGAAATATATACTTTTGTGTTAAAACTAAACAAATTGTAGTCCACAACAAATCAAATGTATATAGAATTTGTCGGTTATGTCTCAACTTTAAAGCTTATCATCAACAACTTAAAAAACTGATAGCATTTATACCCATTAGAATAACCAATCTTGCCATCAAGACATACTTTAAAAAATTGAAATGGGGATGAAATGTCACTTAAGGGGGAATGCTCCAGTTTCCTATTTTTCCCCCAATAATAGAATTTATTTATATTTTGTATGTTGAAATTACAGGTTATTACCAATTAAAAAATAAAATAAAAAAGGATGGTCAGCGATCTTGTTTGAATTTTATAGGCATTCGTATCACATACCCCTACACATACCCCTTCATCGAAAAAATGCACAATTTCTTGCACCTGTCCAAGGTCACTAAAATGCTAATAAAATTCTGTATATTAATCGGTTAGTCCCGAAAACGGATTTAAAGTAACGTCTTACATTTAAAGGGACATTTCATTCCAGTTTCAATTTTTTAAAGTATGTCTTGATGCAAAGATTGGTTATTCTAATGAGTATAAATACTATTAGTTTTTTTAAGTGGTTGCCAATAAGCGAGAAACACGCATTTAAAGTTGAGACATAATCGATAAATTGCATATAAATCCGAACTGTTGTCTACAACAATTTGTTCAATTTTAACACAAAAATATAAATTTCTCGTAAACGGCGCAATATTTTGGCTTGAAATTTTCAGAATTTTCATAAGGAAATATGCTCTTTCAGATAAAAATAAAAGTAAAATTTATGACAAAAAATTCTGAAATGTCACTTTAATACGAACAAAAAAAAAAAAAAACAAACCCAAAATATGTGCTATTATAAACGTGCAAATGTATAAAACAGCATGTTCACGTGTTCGGTTAGATCAACGAAGCTGGGGTGTTTTATGTCAAAATTTGCATATTTTTTTTTAAATATTTCAAGTTCTACATAATAGAATTTGATAAAACTCCTTCATTGTATTAATCAACATGTTCTGGTAATAATTCAAAAAGAAAATGTATAGATCAGCGCACTAATTAGAGAATTACAGCAATTTTTATCAGCTACACATGAATAAAATGACGCAAAACAGTCGTGACTGCATACACACTTACGACTGTCTTGCTCTAAATAATCGATTTCCATCTTG
The DNA here is from genome assembly GCA_963680895.1 of Fragum sueziense. Classification (NCBI taxonomy): domain Eukaryota; kingdom Metazoa; phylum Mollusca; class Bivalvia; order Cardiida; family Cardiidae; genus Fragum; species Fragum sueziense. Next base: position 24,347,177 of record OY804596.1, on the reverse strand, counting down.
AGGAAATCAGTTTCGCATAATAAATACACTCTTACCGTCGAAAATGGTAAATTTTAATGATGTGTTATATTATTTAAATTATGGTAGCGAAACATATTGGTACGAAACATTTAATTTACTACAGTAATGACCGAGTGTTCCGAAAAACTGGAGCATTCCCCCTTAAGTAGAATTTATCGCTCATGATCGAGTCAATTTCAGGCCTTAGGTCATCAAACTTTATTATTGATATTTTGTAGCTTTATTGTGACGTCAGTTTGTTGGCATTATCCAATGGAAGTCTATAGCGACAACGCGCTCCGTCACATATAGAAATAATGATGATTGTCCAATTGAATTGAATATGATAGCAGTCAAATAAAACAATTTGGCTTCATTAGTTGACGGTGTTGCATGATTTTTAAGGCCAACGAAAGTTTGTTTCAGATTTTTCTTTGGCAGTGCATTTGCGTCCACCGATTTTATAACAAGATAATCCGAGATCACGGTTTAAAATAATAATATAAAAATGATAAATAAGGTGAAATTATAGTCAAATTATAACCATTTTTAGCACACCGATAATACATTTCCCTCAAAAGAAGTTTTTATACAAATACTGATAACTCGCATTTTCTCCGTTTGGTTAATTCCATTATTCGTTATAGCGTTTGAAAACCATAGCTGTACGAACATTCATTTTATCTTCTTTTATAGCTGCCAAATAAACATGGGCAGTCTATCATTTTCATTTGAATAAGGGTAAACGGTTATTTTTCATAGCTAAAATCAAATGTATTTACGATGCAGTAAAGTCTCCATCGTCAGCGTGAATCTGAAGTTCATTTGAAAATTCCTGTTCTGTACTTCCACAATCTGTCTCCCCTTCTTCTCTGTTTCGATCATCAATGGTACGGGCACTAGGTCTGCTACAAAATTTGGACGCTTTTCATCAAAAACCTCATAACTGCAGCTTTTCTAAGCTGCAGTTACAAAGGTTTTTGTCGACAAGGAGCGGTTTAAATAAAAATATATTGTAAAGTTACAGTCGTTCTTCTATAACCTAGAAACCTCCCCTTTCCTCCAACATTCCTTCCACATTTAATCATTGTCCATACAATACATGATTTTGAAGTCTTTTTATAGAACAAGCCTCGGAAAACTGTGAGGCAAAAGAAAAAAATGTTGATGATCAGCATTTTCTCCTTTTGCTCCAATATTTGCTTTGCTACATTTCACAAATGTACATCATAATGATCTTCATGAACGTCTTTTTTCGTCTGTAACATCTTTATCATTACATGTAGGACTGTTTCAACCTTTGCCTTTTGGAATGTGTTTCTCAGAACAATTTTGTATAATTAGCGACGTCTAAAACTGGTTTCCAAACTGCCAGCTGGAAATTTTAGACTGGCCAAAGTGTTGCAAATGTCGAAGAAGTATAATTAATTATCTATATTTATATTTTCACACAAAAAGCTTTTTAGAACAAGTGTTTGAACACTATTAATATCCATTGATTAGGGAGGTATCATGTTTCTACCACGACTTATACGATGTGGATGTAAGGAACGTCAGCTGTTTTTATCTTACCTCTCATCTTCATACGTCAAACTAGGAAGATTGTCTTTTTCTTGATCTTGGGGACAGTTAATCCTGTCAAAGGTAGATGTACATGTTAACGCTTTTCCCAATTTGAAATATATTACAGACGGCAAAATCGCAGACTGCAATCACGTGACTCATTTATGATATGTCCCAATTTATGTAAAGAAAAACACTCGGTAAGTACACATTTTTCTCAAATTTTAAATAAAAAACTTAGCTCTCAGAATTGACATACGTACCATTCGATACGTCGTACTCTCCGGTCTATTTTGATACCAAGATGTTCCCTAAAATCCCTGTCACAGCTGAGAACATTCGTGCAAACTGTAAAGCAAATTTTTTCAAGAAAATATATCACGGCATTCAAAAATACTTTGCACGAATGTTCTCAGCTTTGACAGGGATTTTAGGGAAGATCTTGGTATGAAAATAGATCGGAGGGTACAACGCATCGAATGGCAAGTATCTCAATATTGAGTGGAAAGTATTTGATTTAAGATTTGAGAAAAATGTGTACCTACCGAGTGTTTTAGCCTTAAAATTACATTTTAGTATATACGTATATTCCATCTTTATCAATATTCATTTCATCGTTTAAAGCTGTTTTGGAATCGGAACAGCCGTATTACGCATGTATTGGAAAGTGTTAGAATCAAATAACGGGAAAAAATGTGATACCTTAATTTCGATAGTTTTTTCCCCAATAATTATGTTGATACCCGACCGATTTGAAAAGAAAATGAAGCTGAGAAGGCGAATAAACGTCAGAAATTTACTGAATGCGAGAGACGTTATAAAAAATCAAACTATACTGTTCAAAATAAAGTTTAGCACGTTTTGAAACAATTTTTTTCAGAATCTGATAATTAATTGAAAACTGGTTTTATGCTGTGAAATTGTCCCGGTCGACCATAACGCATACATTGAGATATTGGACAAAAGCATGATTAGCAAAAGTCACGTGCGATACGTGTGCAGTAACACCAATACATTCTAGCTATTCCAAAAACACATGAGTACACAAATAAGTTACCAGAATCATTTTAACCGTTAGAAATTCTTTGAAATTGAATACAAAGGTGAAAATAATGACGTTAGATCAACGTCAGAGAGCTCTTACAACGCTCCAATCAGGCATGTGAGCTAGAGATATCTATTTGCATTGCATTAGGCATGAATTGACAATCCTGCACCTACGGTACACGGTTTATGCAACTTTGGTCACCAACGACCGACCTAAATCTTGCAGACCACGTAAAATGACGTTCAGAGAAGATCGTTTCACAGCGACATTCGTAGTTAGATGAGGAGCAGAGATGGAAGGCTAAATTCCAATAAAATCAACAGCGAGACCGTTACGGCGGGGACATCGTTATCTTTGGGCAGATATTTATCCCAACAGCTAAGCAAACCTTATTTCAGTACATGGCAATCAAACGTCGCAAAATCGCAAAGGTACTGCAATGAAATTGTCCAACATGCTGGTGTTTCGGTCATACTACGACATAACGTTGGGATATACATGTATCAGCAAAACAGTCCCCATCCACTTACTCCAAGGCACACTCATAATACTAGTTATCTACGCATGATTAGTATTCATGATCTGCTTTATCATCAGCAAAAGAACACATATGGAACCATGTTGGACGTCAAGTTAGCGAAAGTCATGACGTCTATAACGTCCGTGACGTTGAGCGTCATCTGCAATATGAATGGTACATAATGCGTCTGTGTGGAGACAGGACGCTTGTTTGAAACATGGGATGGCATTGTATGGCGGTCCTAGCTGCTAATGCAGGATATACGTGCTATGGAAATTTACCCAAATTTTGAGGTCCCGCCCATGTGCACTTCAACGTAAGATGGCTAGTTGACACTGTAGGGTTTTGACACAAAATGTTCAGAAGCACCAGCAAATTGAATGCACAATCGAAGTAAAAATTTCCTTATAGTGATTTTGTTATAGTTTTTATTTATTAGAAACCAACATTTTCCGAGTGTGCTAAACTTTTTTGAGTAGTTTATTTCTAAACCGGTTGCATATAAAAAGAATTATTGACTATTTTTTCTCACGTGTCTCACCGCTGTTGAATCATCGTACCTTTTTTCTGTTGAAGAATCAGACCTTCTTACATCTCCTGTATCATGTGAATTTCTCACGTCTCTGTCGGCTTTTGTGAAAAAGGACATCAAATTACTGAAGTAAAAGAGAGAATGTTTATGACATGAGACATATCAAGCTAATACGCGCAATCCGGGATGTCCAAACAGTATATGAGACCAAGCTCACTAGAGGTCAAGCAGATAACAATTAACATTCACTGTAGTAAGATGGGAACACATTATAGATTTATCGAGTTATTAGCCTAAAGGCTACCAAGTTAGGCAGTTGATTTCACCATTTATTGGAAGAAAATAACTAAACGTGTTTTATAAAAGATCCGCCAAACTCGGTTGCTTTTTGAAAAGTTTTGTTTGCTTTTCTGTACGTCATTAATACTGATTTTCGAGAAAATAAAGACCAGCAATTTCCGTAAAATTTCCACGAAGTGACGTGATACAATGGCTTGACTCCAACCCAATCTAGAGCATGAGGTTTCTGACAAAGATAAAGTGTGTCACTTTTCTGTCATGAAGCGAAGTCTCAGTTTTTATCCATTTTTCGATCGTCAGAGTAGTACAGACAAACTTAGACCGTTCTTTGGCACATTCCTTCAGTCACTAACGACATATTCTTTGACTGTTTTAACATTCCTTCTAACATTTACTTCCGTGTTTTAAGAATCGATTGGGGAAGTCGTTTTATGACAGAAAAGTCAGACATTTAACTTTGTCAAAAATCTCAGGCTTTCCGGAAACTGACTCATGACGTCCCGTTTTTCATGCCATGACGTCATTATTTGGCCGGTATGACGTCATAACTTCAAATCGGAAGTTTATCGTTTTTTCTTCGGTAAAGATCGGAAAAGACCAAAATATCCAATTCAAAAGACGAAATAAAAAACACTTCTAATGTTTGAAAATTGTAGAAACTTTGATATTTGGTTATTAGAAAAGTGTTTTTTCGACACACGAGTTTAATTTTGCCAATCAGCGGATACTTTAAATTGAAATTTTACAATCCTAATCAGCCTGTGCAATATGTGTCGACTGACTAGGACTGATAGTTTGCACTCATCTCAGATGGCCCATTTTAGTGCGACGGGTCACAAATCTATGTATGATTTTGAATCTATCTATCAATATGTTCCCATTAATAATGAATTTACTTTATACTGTGAACAAAACAATGTAAAAGGACGATTTATCATTTCTCTAAATGTTGCATATATGCTGAGTCAAAAAAGAAAGTGTGCACAGAGAATAACTGGAAATTCTATCGTAATTTTGAAAATTGATATTATAATTTTGGTATAAAATTAAAGATAATTCAATTGCCTGTATGTTGGTGTCTTTTTAAATTGTGTGAAATGGAATTTTACTTTTGTTTTCTTAAGATGTTTGAGATAGGGGTCAATTTCGAAATTCACTTGTTGACGAACGTGAGGAAATTAAATAATGCCAATTTCTTGGGATTTCTGCTTCATTTTCTATTGTGACATGCCTTCAATGGATGACGGCAAACATCTGTGGTCTCACTGTTCGAACATAACGTTTCATTTTATCGTTTGGAATTCTATTGCGTTCATATTGCAAGACGTAGTCCACGTCCTGCAAATTCTTTAAATGGACTCTTAATTTTGCGAAACTCAGGCGGAAGAGATGTTCGGCCCTACACCGCCCTCGTGACTAATTTTCACGCGTCCCGTGCCGATGACGATGTGCCTAATGCATGCGTAACGCAAGATTTAGGCATTATGATAATGTGATAAACATATGGTCTCCAATCTCTTAGGAGCCGTCTATCTGCCTTGGTCGATTTTCAGTGTTGCTTACACATGTTTGCTTTACTGAATTACCATAATTGGTGTAGTTTTGAAACATTGACGTAACGGCGTCAACGTCATGTAACGGTCTTGTCTAGTCATTGCTGCATTCGGGATATCAGACCAAAGCCTTTCGAAAATGTATCCTTTGTTTTGGAAACATGATTCCAAACGCCTAATTTAAGAACGATGTCATTTAGACGGAAACGACACATTTTACGCCGGTTCAAGAGACTAGCAAAACTTACGTGTGAAATCTGTCGTGTTTACTAAGACGTATCGTCATTGGCTATTCAGCAATTTGAAATTTTGTGTTTGATTTAGATTTTATACACTTTGAATGCAGATTTTAGATATTAAACTTCATTATGAAACGTTTGTTTTGATAACCACGTGCAAAAAGGTGCTATCAGCGTTTGGCAATTTGCCAGACAATTTAATCATCCAAAGTTGCTTCCCGTGTCAAAAGACATGAGAAAGTTGATAGCTTAACTCCGTGTAGAAGTTTGGTGGAGGTAATCGCAGCCGTTACGTAGATATATTAAGTAGAAGTATGCACACTTTCTTTTTTGACTCAGTATATAACTTTTTCTTGTTCTCACAAATAATTAATATTCGTTTATTCTTTTTCGACAAATATACATACCATTTTCTCGTAAAATTGACTGAAAGTTTATAAATCATACTGATATACTTAAATCTCTTACCGAGCTATTGCATGTACAGGTTATTGAGTTGGGGAAACACTGAATAGTAGACGGCCAGAATCTTGAATAAGACCCCTTAAAGCTTTTGATCAGTCTACGTATGTACACGCAATCTTATCAGGAACGATGTTGTTCTCAAATAGCTTCTTTGTGACTTGCAACAGCCATTAAAGAGGAACATGGGTCTCTGCCAGCTCGCATTTAGATACTGGCTGATCTTGAAATATGACTGCCTCAAATGCTATAAGGGACCTTTTCCAGATCCGCACTCAATTGTCATCTTACGAGAATAAGCGTTGGAAATATCCCGCATCCACTACTTCATCAGAACTTCTTTCTCTGTAATATTAAAGAAATATAGATAACTATAATTGTGTTTTTTCTCTTTCCCAAATACTGACTTTTTTACAACTCCATATGATATCGGTTAAAACACATGCAAGTTAAAAGAAACAGCTGATAACAAGCATCTGAGTTTTCAACATGAACTCGCTTGATTGTTTCGTCTGTGTTTCTTATTAACACGGATCAGACTAAATAGTGTCGTTTTAGGAAGGACCCACATACACAGCCTGATCTGTATCGATGTCTTTCTCAAATGCGTCATTTTTTCCAAATCCTATTTCTATGAACATCCACCTTATGATCTGCAGCTACTGTAAAACTTGGCCAATCTAGGATTTTACTGTTTGACGTTTATAGAAAAGATGACTTGACGGAATTTAAAATTTTATTTATTGTTCATCAATCCCTATTTAGTGAGTAATGATTTGAAGCCGCGATTCTCGTAAGTATCCACGACATAAAGTTGTGAGAAATATAAAAAAATATGATGAAAATATAGAATGTCCTTACATGTGCCTCTTCTTGTCTGTTGAATTGTTATTATCTGTAGGAATGACCTCGCTGTCGTTATCGTCGTTGATGCTTCCAATGGGACTTCTAATGATTTTATCTTCAGGTTCTGGATTTCTTGAAAGATGTTTATTGCATAATCAAAAGGGAAACTATTGTATTTTATTATATTAATTAGTAATACTTGTCTAATTCACACGATTAGGAATTCATTTAACACAACAATTTTCAGAAACTCTTGAATAAGTTTGATAATATCTGACTGATTAGTGATTAAGGTTCGGTTTGAAGCGGAGAAGTTGAATAGGATTTAAGGTTTACGAACTGAGAATGAAAACACCACTTTCTGGCTATACGAAAGCCATCAAATTATACACACTTCTAAATATACTTCACATAAGTTGATTCACCAGGCCGGATTTCAAGATAATGCTTCAAGAAGAAAATAATTTACAAATATTGTTTTACTCTATTTTCATATGCAAGGGAGGTAATTTTGAACATTTTTGTCAAATATTTCCATAAGTTTGCATTAATTCAAAATTCCAAACCATACAAAATGCTTATATTTGTATTTGGAATGGAAATGTAACACAGATTAGGAATTACTAGCATTTTTTCAAATTTAGCCAAAATTTCGCTGGATATAGAGGATCTTTTTAAAACTCAGCTGATAAAAACATGATTGGTGGCCAACCATGATTTTATCTGTTTGTCACTCTTTATCCCCTGCTCACTTTCTTCTCTTCATGTACATGTACGTACCTTTTTGCGTCATCATGACGTTTATGACCAGCTTCAACGTCTTTAATCTCATCGTTACTTGAATGCACTCTATTGCTACTGAAAGCATAAAAAGTGTTTAAGATAAAGCAAATTGAGCCAGTATCTGAAAAATGTCCCTTATACTCGTAGCATTTGAGACAACAATGTTTCATGACCAAACTGTTATTAAGTGGGATCTGACCGGGATCCATGTTACTCTCTTACAGTTGTTACAGACCAATAAGAAGCTGTTTGAGAACAACACGGTTCTTGATCTAATTGCGTGTATACAGAGCCGGATCTGGAACCATGTTGGGCTGAAAAGCCTTGAGGGACGTTTTCCACGTTCTTTATTCAAATCAGTATCTTACTCGTATCTCCTATCTTGTAAGTAGATTCCTTCAAGACCAACCCGATTTTACCCGAAAAGAAACACTTCACGCAACAATAACAACAGTTTAAGAAAATCTCCAACGGCCCTGCTTGGTCGATTTGATTTCTGTTTGAAACAGAAAATGCAACAACGTGTCAGAAATGTGTTGTCTATGTTGGTTATTTTAAATGAACTAGGATTATAAAGTCATTGACCACCAAACAAAATTTTGTTTGGCCGTGTTTTTCGTCAATGATAACTTTTTATCAATGCTGTTCAAAAGATCTATACGTATCACACCCAGAAAATCTACAGTGTTTTTCGTATTCTCTCCTAATAGAACTATCGAGATACTATCGGAAATGCTGTGTCACTCGATTCCCCGCCGTATTTTGCGTGCAGTTTTGCGTTATTTTACATTGGCCGCCTGCTGTTCAAATTGACATAATATGCATGAGCGATAGAATGATGCACCACATTAACTGTTTTATTGAATAGCAATATAATTATGCACTGTTACATGTATGAAGAAAAACGCTTTTTTTAAAGAGATCAACAACACGAATCCTATCATTTTTATACATAATCTTTTAGAAGTGTACAATATTTAGAACATTATGAGAATTGAGAGGAGTTTCCAAGAAGGAAGAAACTCGGAACTCAGGGGAAGCTTAGTCGCCACGCTGTATGTCCTTAATGCCGGTCCATTCGTCCGCACTCTAATCTCAGCACCCTTGGACCAGATTCAATGAAACTTTACATGTGAACTTCCTGGGATAATCCCTAGGCATTTTTTCTCGGTTTCTCCATTGCAGGCTGCGTCATGGGAAAGGGGCCTTTATGTAGAAATTGATTTTTCTGTAACTCTCATCATCTAATGTGTAAGATTTAATAAAATTTTGTACTCGAGTGATAAATGAGATGTGTTCTTGACCATATACTACAAGGGCAAAAAATGTGACCAAAGTGTGACATTATAAATGTTAACAATAACTACTATTTGTACAGAGTATCGTCCAGATTTCTTAACCAGGAAGGCTAAAAACTGTTCTAAATGTTACGTAGTGCCTTGATTATATTTTAAATTATTATTCACTATTTTTTTAGCTAAAATTGTATAATGAGAACAAAAAAGTGTTTCACTCCTGACATCAGAGGGTTCTTGTATTAAACAATCTCCCCATCCTAAACCAGTGAAGATAAGATGATGATAATGATGCATATGTTGTTTTATGTATTTCAATTGTTAATTGTAGTATCCTGGCACTGTCTTTTATTTACTATAGCTTAGAACCCTGGTATAAAAGTAAAAATGTCACACAAAAAGCGTTTCACTCCTGACATTTTTAGCATGTTTTAATGATGTATCTTTTTAAGTAGTGAAGCAATTTTCTTTAAACCTTGTACCCAGTATAAAGACACAATATTACATCTTTTAAGCATTGATCGGGTTGAATATATTCCTACCTAACAGCAGATGCATGTCTAAAGTGAATGGTCACATTTATTTTAAAATTGCCAACATATAATGTGTGTACAAAAATCCGTCATGGGAAAATAGGCCTTAATGTATGATAGATTTTTGTGTGTGACAACCACTTATTCGGGGAGTATAACCCGTCTTTGACGGCTCTTGTATTGAATTTAGAAATGGTATAACTAATAGCTAGAGATGTTCAGCTAGGCCAATTATCGTGAGCTATATAGTGTCTAAATAGTAATAGCTGATAGCTAGCGATTCTCTGTCCGGTCATATAGTCTTGAACTATACACAGATAAAAGTTTGGAAAAACTTATTTATGTGTCGAAATTAAAGACAATCTAATTTCAAAACGAAAGTAAATAGATGTTACGAATATAAGAAAATCTAATACACTTTCCTGTTCATAACGTCTGCTTTCGTTTAATATATCGATGTCTTTTCAGCAAAAACCTCGTAAATGTAGCTAACATAAAGCCGCAGTTACGAGGTTTTTGTTGTAAAGCGACGATATACCTTGAGTCTTACCTTAACGATAAAACCGAAAGTAGAATATCATATTAATACATGATAACGCCTACACAAACAACTGAAACATGTCAAGTGATCATAGAAATAGAAATACCTGTTCCATTGTCCCATATCACTGTTTCTGACTTCTTCCTCGTTGAATTCCGTAATATTATGGCACCGAATGATGGCTAAAATATCTTCCGATTCGTCCATTATTTCATACTACATGTGCTAGTGTATCCCTTTTCCCAAACAACAAAATACGTAGACTTGTCCGAATTGACAGGAGTTGCAGACATTGTAATTTATGTAGCAAAAATAAAATGTTACTAAGCTATAGTAAACATTGATAAAAAGAATAAAATTCTTGTTGTCAGCATTTTCTTATCTTCTCTAAATGTTTACGGAATCTTTCTTTGTAATGAACGTCGAAAACCATGTAGTATTTAGGAAAGGATTGAAATCGAAAGATAACAAGTGATAAAGTTAACACACATTCGGCTATTTTCACAGTATTTTGTAGCGCATATAGATTATAGATATGCCTGCTGATCAGGAAGTATATTATATTAACTCTTTCCCATGAGACAAAAAAAAAACAGTCAAAAACCTTTTACGTATAATTAAGAACAGAATTAATAAGAAAATTCAGAATAACTACTTGGTAATATCGCGCAGCTGGATCACCTAACCGTATATTAGTAATATTTTTCTCAACAGTACAGCCAAACTATTAAATCCGAGCCTGTACAGCTTCTCTCTCTCACTTAGATGATTCACATCCATTACTGGCCGAGCCGGGGTTCGAACTCACTGCCTATGGATTGAAAGACTCCACCGTCACAGACTGAGCTATCCGGGATTGGCACTTCTATTGTAGAACTTACATCGCTAAATTATTTCTTACAAATAATTAATTCAAAAACGCAGTTTTCATGTATTGTTAATTAGCGGAGTTGACCCCGGTCAGAGGCTTTGCCTTTTTTCATATTAAGAAAATTCAGAATATCTGTTTAGTTTTCTTTGTTGCAATCCGTCTTTTTTCTGGGCTATTTACTGATATCAAAACCTTGATAGGCTTTTTTTTTCTCCAAATGAAGGCCGGCACAAACCCTTCCCAAACCGAAACTTTGTTTTGAAGAGCAGATCTAATATCAAACATTGTTGAAATCATGGAATCAACAACAACCTAAAAAGAGAATAGTGATAACTAGTTTTCCGTATTTGTCTCAATATCCATTTGCTAAAATTATATTCAATAACTGTTCATAAAAATGTTTTGTAGACCTTCATTTCGTCGTCTGTAACTTCTCAATTTGGATCAGTCGAAACTTTTGACGTTTGGAATATCATGTACTGACCTTACCAACCCAACAGTATCGCTATGGTTCACAATTACCGGATCTTCATAGCCGTCTTCATGTGCCGCAGTCCGCAAGGAACTACAAAATAAAGATCAAGGGCCGTATTAAGGTAGAATACCCGTAATGTGGCAATTTTGAATTTAACAAGCATTATTGCCTAAAATGTCTGTTTTCAGTCTGTTATTGGCATTGTATAACCAGCAGAAACCGGGCGGATATCCAGAGAAATCGTGCATTAATCGGCAGATTCACGTGCGATATCGGACCGGTTTTGCACTCAAATATCCTCGATTGGGGATTTGTTGTGAGTGCTTCAGAAAATTGAAAATAAAGCCGAAATTTTGTCATTTCCCTTTTCCGCGATGTAAATTCTTGTAAGACCCCATTTCCAGTTTACTTCCCAATAGTAAACTAGGTCTCCCAGTGTAACCATATCTGATGACGTAATGTAGTGACGTAGATTTAATTCTTGGGATCAAAAAGTAAACAAACGGGCAGAGCTCTGACAGATTTTAAACTAAAAGTGGATTTCGTGGACATGGAAGGATAGATATTAGAATTGAGTGGTTGTGGTCTAGGTCAAATATGGTGGTAAGCCTATGTGTTTCTTGTTCTTGTTATAGTTACTGCAATTTTTCCTTTACAACTTTGTTTTTATTGAAATGAACGAATGTCTGAAACCAACCAGACGGTCCAGAGAACTACCTCGGAAATTCCGACCTTTTAATTTATTACTCGCACTGAAATGAATGTTAGAATATCCAGAGTATGTTTCCAAAAGAAAACTAAGTCGAATATTGTTACGATTTCGCCAACCCAAATGAAGATTATGTCAGTAAAGATGCGACGAAACTTGACTACATAGCTACACGATGAAAATCTAACGGCCCGTCTACTGGATATCGTGCTTACTCGATATATGTCGAGTCGAATGCCGGAAAACTCTGGTATCTGTCGGTGTAAATGTGGCTAAATTTTCACAAAGTTTTTTAGTTATTCGTCTTATTTTATTACATTTCTTTGCAAATTCTTCATATTTTATGCAATAATATTAGCGTCAATTCACGTTTTTTCGGTCGTTAACATTCTCAGAGGCCTACAAAATGGGTTATCGCTTTCGACCTGCGGTCTCAGGCGATAACGCATTTTTTGGGCCTCTGAGAATGTTAACGACCTCAAAAACGTGAATTAACCCTATATTCTGAAGTATTGCAAAACAATACCAAGTCCCCTACCGGTTTTATACGAGGGGCGTTCAATTAATTTTGGAACTGGGGTTCTATAACCCATAGCTATGGTGCAATTCAATTTTAAGTTTCCTCAATCCTTCGAAGTTATCCTCTCTGACAACCTCACACCTCTGAAGTTTTGAGATTCATTACTTATATGCCAATAAATGGGTCTCTTTTGGAACGCCCCACAGTCACTGGTAAATTGCACTGCATTTGGAACATGAAGGCATATACTGAAGACCAGAGGCTTTTTTCGTCATCATGGGGAACACAAAAAAGCTACGAGGACTTAAGCCCGGCTATACGGGTGGATAAAGACGCTGTGCAGCATATGTCTCTTCCAGGAAGTCTTGGACAAGAGGACACCTGTGGACAGCTCCGTTGTCACGGATTTGTCACGCGTCTTTTTAGTCGGTCATAGACGTGCACCGTTCGTGATATTTCTTTATTTTCGCCGATATACATTTCTTGTATGAATGACCGGCGATAGTCACTGGTGGTGAACTCGGACAAAGCGAGGAACATTTTTCATGAACACAAGGTACAGATACTTCATGTTTAAATGCGCGTTTAAAAACCAGTTTTACTAGTTTGAGCATGTACACAACGATTTGCACGTGTTTATCCGCCCAAAACAATATGGACGAATTGGAGAGACACTTAGAGGCTATTGTAATTTTTGTTATTTCATTTCTCTGACTGATTCTGAAGTTGGTATTACAATTCTTGGAGTAGAAGTTTTTTTCCGATGTGAAAATCGTAGTTAACGTTTTTTGAAGGGGATTTGTACGGTTTATTCATGACACCGTGAACATTTTCAATGGCTGTTCGAATTGCAATGACTTTTGTCCTAACAATAGAATGGGTTTTCGGTTAAATATGGATAAATCGTAGGTGTTGTTATAAAATCCCGTAACTACAGCTTCAATAAAGTTGAGTTTGTGACGTTTTAGATTTACACCGACGAAGCATTAGTGTTTGTCCGAAAAAACGTCACTAGGTCTATATATAGTAGATAAAAATTATTCTTTTTCAAAGACGAATAAATGGTATACAATAATCATTTCCAAAACAATAGGCCTATCTGGTATTGCAGCCCCCAATTAGAAGGCTTTCAGTTATGACCACCATTTAGAAAGTGCTTCGTTTGCCCGTCCGTCCGTTTTTCTACCCGTCCGCCAAGTTCTCTAGCTGACTGCTCTTGGTGTCAAAATACATTAATTTATTATGTTGAGAGTTAAAATGTGTGTACTAAATAAGAAAATATGAAAGGAAAATATTAAGAAAAAAAGAGTCAAATTATTTTCAGTATAGATCTATTCTTCTTTTGATTCAATGTTTTTCCAAACCTTTCTAAATGGGGGAAACTGTTTCGGAAATACATAATGTATTTCATTGCTTCGTCTTTGAATATGGATCAATTTTATCAAGAAAGCAGTGATTAATTTTGGACTACGATGGCATTCCGTAAATGTAAATGTAAAACGTCGCAACTAGAGCTTGTTTGAAGCTGTAGTTACGACATTTTATAGCAATACCAACGGTTTATAAAAACAGAACAGTAACCAAGTCTATTTTAGCACACAATTGATTACCATAACCGATATCTCTTATTCATGTGTTCTTCCTATTGATGGGTGAAACATTTTAACCCTTTCCCAAACAATGATTTTGACGTAATCTGTCAACAATAATATTGGGGAAAATACAAAAGTCGGAATGCATAGCGACGAAAATTCTCTTGAAAACTGTCTGAAAGTTTTTTGGACTGTCATATTTACAAAGTCATTGTACATTAAGTATTAGTGTGGCCTTTCGAAGCAGAACTTAAAAAATATATAAACATAGGTATAAGAATTAAATATATAGAAATAGGAAAGTTCCACCGTCCTAAATTAAAGAAATCACCATGGAAACATGCCACATGCGTATAATAATATACACAAAATATGCTAATTTCAATTTTGATTTTAGTTTGTATATCCTATTGGACATTGTATTGTTAAGAGGTTAAGCTGAAAATTGAAAAAATAGAAGTTGTATGACAATAAGCTATACGTTCTTCAACGCCAATTACACAAAACGCGGGAACAACGTCGTATTGTTTGGCGGCGATGTTATAAAGTCATGAAAACAGATCATGAACGTAAACTTTTGTTTCAGGAGAAATGTAGTGAAACGTCTTTTTTAACATTTTATCTTCCAGAAATCTAAAATATTGAAACAAATGGATTTAATCATATTAGCACAAATATACTCCCCGTCATAAGAAAGTAGCCACCTGTCTAATGCAAATGGTCGCCAATTTTAGAATTATTCATAAATGTACCGAAATAAATACAAGATATTAAAGCATGGCAAGTAAATCGAAAACAGTCGAATTACCCCATTAATTAGACTGTTTCGATTTTCTTGCCATGCTACATTTTTGAGACGATTCCAACACATCCAACGTCTACACGTGACGTCGTTCCGACAAGACAACCATTATCGGGACTACTACCTGTGAAATCGACAGAAAAAGGCAAACGTTACAGATAGATTGCTTCCTAGGTTGAGTTCTATAAGCAGTAGAGGCTGATTAACGTATTAGACCATCCGTTTCAGACGTCTTGCGATACCCATAGTCTTGCTACGATGTTATTGACAACATTACCTTCAGTGGGTTAGACAGCATCTATTGTTTTCTAAGGACAATTGCATAGCATGTATTAATACCAACGGTGTTCACACTCGAAAACGTCTTGTAAACGCGAATCTTATCCTTATCCACTTTCAGGAATTGTTACGGTAATAACAAGTATAGTGATAAATTGACAATTATTGAAAGTAAAAGATTAAATGTGCATTTGTAAAATTTTATTCATGTACCGCATGCAATCAAGGTGTTAATTAAAAAGGAAATGCGCACTGTTAACCTTTCCCGTTAGTATACTTTAGAATGCATGCCCGTAGAAAGCAATTCCATATGGGCCATGTCTAGTCCAGTGTCTAATATTCGGGGGGGGGCTAAATTAGATTTGCCATAAGTTTTAAATGTGAAATGATGAAAATTCGGCATTTTTGCCAACTATGAGGGGGGGGGGGTGGCTCCAGAGTACCCCTGTTCGTACGGACCTGGGATGTGTGAAGCAGTGGATCCTCCTTTGAATAAATGGTGATAATGGTATGACAAATATTGCAGTATAGATCTGGAAACGTTCATTTAGGCTTTTGCGACCAACATGGATCCAGATCGGACTTTGCATGTGCACTGTCTGATCAAGATCCATCTTGTTCTCATTTAATAGCTTATTCTCCACCTGTACCAAATTTAAGAAGGCATAACGAAAATCTTACCGGTGAAACTCCAACGTAACGATAAAAATGATGATGATGATGATGATGATGATGATGATGCGATATTACCGAATAAATGTTTAAATGTGCCGTTAAGTCCAGTGCAATCGATTAATTTATCAAACATGTGCTCATAAAACACCGTAGCTGGAAAAGATAACATCGCAAACATGCTGTAACGTTGTCACGAAGAAACCGCACAATGATTTTCAATGACATGACACCGAAAACTGCCATTTACAGCCTTTATTTGTACATTTATATGTCTTTTTTGTATACTTGCAGTGCAAATAGATAAACATAAACAGTGATATCGTACCATTTCGTTTGGGCGATTAAGATCAACCCACATGATCTCAATATGCGCTTTGTGCACTTGCAATCCGTTTATACCATTTGAAAATAATGATCGATAAAACTGATATTTTCGTGCGTATTATAAATCATATCTACATACCTTAGTAACATCCATTTGAGTGCATCCTTTAAAAAAAGACGGAAAAAGAAGTAAAACAAAATGCCACGTGTATTGTTTACAAAAATCCGTATGTGCAATGAAGTATCTGTACCTTGTGTTCATGAAAAATGTTCCTCGCTTTGTCCGAGTTCACCACCAGTGATAGTGGTACTATTTGAAACAGTAATTTGAACAATACACCCGTTACATTTGAAAATTACCACTTGCATTACTTTTGCCGCGCTTTTATCTTTTTGGCTATTACGGGCCTTGTCTGATCTTTTCGCAACCATTGCTTGCTAATGACACGCCATTGGTGCTCATAATAGTAGATTATTGTTCAATCATATGTATAAAGCTCAGAAAGCCCGCATTTGTTGCATTTATAGCATTATTACAGAATACATTTGCCACCTTTACACGGGTGGCTCTCTGTCCTTTAGGCAGCGGGTGGGGGACCCAATGGGCATAAACCTGTTTGTATTTCAACCCTTTCGACAAAATCGTATAAATTGTTCCCGATGAAAAACCAACTTTATGTGCTATTTCTTGCACATTGAACTATGCGTCTTGTTCGGTCATGTCGGAATCTACAGCAACATTTGCTTTGGTACTAGATCTATCAGGGTTGTCTGAGAGGGGGCATCATTCAAGCCAGTTTTACCAAATTTGAATTTTATTAACTTCCTAAAAACTGACATATGTTCAACGTTCGAATGTCCATAAATCCAATAATGTTCATTAAATACACGTGGTGCAGATATGTCAAAGCCTATGCGATCTTTAATGTAGACCCGTACATCCTACTTTCGTTCGTTTTCCATTTTGTGCACAGCGAAATAGCCAGTGTATATGACTGAACCAACTTAAAAGTTCAATAACTTTTGAAAGAGTCAACGAATTTGCCTCAAATTTTGACCAAGTATAGACAGTAATTTTCCCGTCAAGAAGCCGCAAGCACCACTATTTCGATAGATTCGTGAGGTATGGTGGCCCATTAGTACCACTTTTAATTGAATGCCCCTCGTATATGCGTTTAGAAAAAAAGCCACAGAAATTTTCAAAGTCCAGCATCCGTATCTTCCCCAAAAATCACTGGAGCAGAACGAAACTCAAACTTGTTCTGTATCTCATAAATATATGTTCTTATACCGAAAATCAGCTCAATGCCTACAAGCGTTTAAAAAATCTGGAAAACTGTTATTTCCCAGTAATTTTCCAAGTCCAGCATCCGTATCTTCCTAAAAAATCATTGGACAGGAATGAAACTAAAACTCGTTCTGTAACTCATCAATGCGGGTCTACATGTTAAAAGTCAGCTCAATAGCTACCCCCATTTAGAAAAAAAAGTCTGGAAAACTAATTCCCCGGACTGACTGACGGACGGACAAACAGATAGACGGACGGACGGACAGACGGATGGACTGACTGACGGACAGAGTACAAACCTAAAGTCCCCTTTGGCTTCGCCGGTAGGGGACTAATAAAACATCGGATTTTTTCAAGCGCCGTCGTTTCATATCCGAACCTATTCGGGTGCGGTCGTTAAACATTCGGCGGTGGAAAGTTCCATCGCCGATTTTTTTCGACTTCGCCCGAGTAATTCCGACGTCGCACGAATTTCATTAGGGGTGGACTACCTTAACCAACAATTCTAAATCGATTGTAAAAAAATCAAAATTACATTACAAGCCATCTGATTGGACGAGAAATATCAATGCAAATAGAGAAAATACTCGTTTTTAATAATGTTTTCTTTTGCTTCAATATTTTTACCAGCCCTTTCCGAGAAAGATAGCGTTCTGGTATGAGAAGCGTTAACCTTTTACCACATGTTGACGCTTTTTGACGCATGTACCAGGCTTAACGCATTGGAAAACATTGTTGAAAATTGCCTCTGAATTTCTGCATTTTCCATAATATTTGCTACATGAAAAGTAAAAAAGATACACCCATACACTTGAAATTGTATTAATAGCAACTTGTTTAAAAGCTGTAGGCATGGGTTTGTGGAAGAAAATAGTGACGTATTCACGGTTTATGACGTCAATTTTTTTTACAGAACCAAATGTATGATACATGTATATGAGAAATAAATAAGTTTCCTACCAACAGCAGCAAAATTTGGTCTTCATTTGACCACGCTCTTTCCTTTCAGATTTATCTATTTGTCACCATCTAACCTGGAATAATTTCAGAAATGGCGAAATAACGAACAGCTTTATATGCATTATGAAACACCCTGTAGCTTCCACGGGTAGTACATCTTCGCAAGCCAAGGGTTACTACCTCCACTTTGTTCCTTACGAACCCTTGGCCGCTCGCCTCTATGGAAATCGAAAGTACCACCGTGCGATTTCATTGGACGCGATAACTTTCCCATTATCCAATCAAAACACACTAAACAAGCCCTCTTTGTCAAAACGAAAACGTCACGGCTGACGTGAAAATCGATATCCGTATTTGATACATCGCCTAACACGTTTTAGTACGAGGCTTTTGATTGACCAGAAATAGCACCTGCAAAGGGCCGCGACTCTTTATCGCCGAAAGGTGGCATGGTGGTACTTTCGATTTCAATAGAAGCGAGCGGCCAAGGGTTCGTAAGGAACAAAGTGGAGGTAGTAACCCTTGGCTTGCGAAAATGCGGGTAGTATAATTATTCTGTTTTTATTCGGGAGACAGGGCGGAGCGTAGTAAACGGTTCATTCCCATTAAGCTTGGGGAGAAACAGCCTATTCGATTAGCGGTAATTCGTCGGTATTGTTGCAAAACATTATAACTACAGCGTGAATCAGTCTGTAGCTACGGGGTTTTATGACAACACATTTTACAATCGCACATTGTTTCAATTTGAAATATGTTCATGCTCGTGCCGCAGGTTTTTTCTCTTCTATCAACCAGAGTATCGAGAAGTTAACTCGTCGAATAACCTCTTTACTTAGCCACACCCTGTCAGGTGAATAAAAACGGAATATACGGTACGGTAAAACATATCATGTCAGGTTTAATATTTTTACTAACGATATCTGTTTTATGCATCTAAACTTTAGTACAGATAGAATTCTTTGGGGATCATTGAAAGACAAAGAAAAAAATTGCCGAAAAAATAATTTTGATTTCTGCTAATGTTTTCCAACGCTTTTACTATTAACTTCGGGTGATCATTGATGTATACATTCTAAATATTTTCAAGCTTGCTTTTCTTAGATCAAATATTAGATGCATTGTATATGCAAACTATTTGATAATAGATACTCTAATAAAATGCTGGTTTACCTTTTTCAGCACACATTGATCCGTGTAAGTGTGTTATCATTTATCAACCCTTTCCGAAGCGACAGATGTTTAATCTGGTCTTATTTGAGGGACGTTTAACCCTTTCCCAAACGACAAAATTTTAGGGTGATCCACTTCGTAAATTGCCACAAATGACAAGATCCATGTTATCAAAGATAGGATTTGTGTAAAATATGACATAGAAAATATTGAGGCAAAAGGAGAAACTGTTGATTATCAGCAGTTTCTTCTTTTGTCTCAATGTTTTCCCAAGCCTTTTCTATTAGGGACGTCAAAACCAGGTCTTGTTTGGGAAAGGGTTAAGATATCGCAATTGGTGTTAGGTTTACAATAGATTTGTTGTACAACGCAGCAAAGAAGCTATTGGAGCAAACGATGACAATGATGATTATCAGCAGTTTCATCTTTGGACTACGCGTTTATACAAGTTAAAAAATAACGTCTAGTTTGGGAAAGGGAAAACATCAAAAAGAAAGTATAGACATTATCTGATGAAATGTGCGAATAAGATTACACGTTTATGAAATAATGAGTCAATATTAATCGTTTGTGGACCGACAAGTAGGCTAAATATGAACAGGTATAAAGGTGTCACTTCGCCACAACGTACGTGTGCTTCACTTTCGTCATTAAATGAGAAAATAGTGATATTCATGCTTAATCATTTGGCTGTAAGGAAGTGTTGACATAAATCCTTACCGCCATATTAGAGTAGGGCGCTATGTAACGAAATTGGCTCCCGTGTGCTTTTGATGATACAGGGTGCCAACATGCATTTTTGTAATCTCATATGTTCCTGTTATCGATATCCGTTTCTTGACATTTCGGGAGAGGCGGTATTTTCCCAGAATTCGGCCATTTCCAGGTTGCTTAAATACGTCACAAATTCAATGCAAACATTCTAGTTGATATAATTCCTACATTTATGAACGGATTTGGATCAAAATTTCACAGAATGTTCCTAGTTACCTGATCATGTACATTCTGTTGATGTTTTTACCATTTTATGCTGCGTCATGGCAAAAGAGGACTTGATGCAAAAACGTTCTTTGACATAATTCCTTAGAAATTTATCGGCGGATTTTGAAAATGAATACGAAAAGTGTTTCTATCCACATGATTATGTGTATATTGTCACGTGTTTTTGTCATTCAATGCTGCATCATAGAAAAATGGGACTTAATTAAAAAAGCTGGCATATTGATCAATTTCTCCCCGCCACCACTTCTTTTGTTTTAATGTAATAGAAATAACAACATTGTGATATGTTGTGGTAAAGAATAGAGAAAACAAAGCATAATCAACAGCAATATCCGATACTCCACTAAGTCGCACATGCAAAGTTTGCAAAACCGACATGTAGCACGAGTATGGATAATCGATTGATTCCAGGGGACATCTCTCAAACTTGTGTAAATTCTTTATGAATAAACGTATTTTGTTCAAAATTTCGAGTAGATATCATGACAATTAAGATATATATTGAGAAATAGAATTTGTATACTTCCTTTTGTCTCTCAGTATATACATGTAAACCTATATAATCTATTAGGCTTCAGAGGCAAAATTACAGCAACTTCATTGATGTCATAGCAATACTAGTAACAATGTTACCATGTTGGATGGCTTTATTGCGAAGAGGCTTCACACAAATGAAACACAGTTTTGATGTACGATGACAAATGCGTCTCCCGATTTGTACAGGCCATCTGTCAAATCTATTGTAGTCCAAGTACAAAACAAGCTTACTGCATGAGCTCAGAATTCTCGGAAGGTAATCAGCCTAGAAAATGGCTTCAGTAATTATGAACTTTCAGTCGTCCCAAGAGCACTGTTTGACGCTGATGGTTCACTTCATCGTCATTCGAACAAGTCTTGGTTGATGACGATTCTGAGAGAGAAGGTTACCTCTGATCACTTCGAGCCTGTATTTGGTCCTAGGAACAAGGAAGTTGCGGTAATAGATGCGATGAACTTAGTGCAGGCACTTCATAACCCCCAAAGCATCAAAACAGGTTCACAATCGGGCGACCATTTTGTATCTGTACTTGAGTCAACGTATGATCGCTATGATCGACCATCTTCTTTGAAAACAGCAACACGCCTGAAACGACTTGGCAAGAAACAAGCGGTATCGTGTCACGTACATCACAGACAGTACACCGCGCGAAAATGTGTCGATGGCAACTCTTCTCTCCTCGTCTTCTACTAAAGACGAGCTCACTGTTTACCTAGCAGAGGTCATCACAAAACTCAAAGAAAGCATACCGTAACATTGTACGTTCAACGAAAGGAGAAATGTCATATCTTTCCAGTTCACAAGAAGATGCCGATACAAAGATTCTGCTACATGCAACTGACTGATTCAAATGTTGCTTCATTTTCATTAATATTTATTCGCCAGACACAGGTGTATTTGTGCTATCCTTGAGGCGAATTCCAAATTTTTTACCTGGAGACACCGTGTTTGTTTCAGGAAATGGCGATCCAAAATGCATTGTACGTTTTACAGCAGTTGTTGATGCCATAGGAAATAACGCAGCCGAAGCTTTACCAGCCGCGCATGCCTTTTCGGGCGCTGATAACACAGGGTCCTTCACTAGAAAGGTGAAAATTCTGTTTTGGAAGTCATTTGAACAGGCAAACACCAATGTTATAGACGCTTTTAAAGCTATCTCTGCGGGGCATTCCATAACTGGGATAACATTAGCGTCTCTTGAAAAGTTTGTCTGCAGTTTGTCTGCAGTTGCATCAGCCTGGAACAGAGATCACAGAACTGGAGCTCCTCGGTGGTGGCTATTTCGTAGGAAGCAATACGAATCTGAGCGATTGCCACCTACAAACGCAGCAACTCCTACAGTTCTGATCGGAATTTAATCAAACTTGCCACAATGATTTTCCATGGTGTCTAGTTGTGCACACCGCTTACGGAATTCAGATATCTCTTTTCGTTTTACTGACAAGCCCCTCTGGGGCATATATAGGTGATATAACTAATATTGAATTTTATCTAATTTTATCCCGTTTTTATACGTATTTTTATTCTTTTACGTCGTTTTATATGTTTTAAAAGAGTTTAATCATTATACACAGTTTAGTAGCCTTTCATAAACAGGTGTAAAAGATGTAATTGGCATACTTGCAATAACGTCAAAATTGGGAATCTAAGCAATTGTTTATATAAACAAACTGTAAGCTTCCTATATTTCTCAGAAATGTATACGTATATACGTTTCGATACTACATACTAGACCATAAATACCGGTATATCAATTTCAAAGGGTGGGCAAACAAGAAAGGGCAAAATATACCAACGTCAATTACAATTTTAATGATTTTATACCTATCCCTTTCTACTTGTGTACATTAAATGTTTTCTGTGGTAAACATATTTGCTTTAGATCGGACAGTATTGAATAAAATTAATAACTATGCGTATTCTTTGAAAACAATACTAAAGTGACGTCACCGGTTTTCAATAACGTTTATTTTGCGTACTCACGGTGGCATAAAAATCATTTTTGATATTTTTTGCAATTGTTCAATGAGTGATTTTAAACATGATCTGTTTATATACCCAAAAATACCTACGTCTGCTTGTTTTATTAACAACGTTTAAATTGGGTCGTGACGTCAGAAATGGCGTTTAATGTTAAACACAGTACACAAAATACGTTTTTCTACGTCAAGATAAATGCAATTTGAAGAACTGAAAGTATATTCATCAAACCTTTTATCATTTACGTCTTTTATTTTTCAAAAGTTCTTTTTCCGGACGTCATTTTTAACGTAACGTCTCAAAAATCTCCCGCGAGAACACGGATGTCAAGATGTTGTTTCTCCACCTTCGGTGTATGGACTTCGTAATGGACAATGTTGGCAAGCTGTATCATCAAAAGCACACGGAATTACATAGCACCCTACTCTATATGATTTACGAAGAATATCACTATCTTTATGCTCCCCGGAAAAAATTCGGGGGAGCATATCGTCGCTTTTCTGCAAAAACCTCGTATCTGCAGCTTGTTTTAAGCTGCAGATACGAGCTTTTTGCAGAAAAGCAGCGATATAGTCGCCACGCTGTCCGTCTGTCCGTGTGTCTGTCCGTCCGTCCGTCCACAGCTAGATCTCAGGAACCTTTGGACCAAAGTCAATGAAACTTCACATATGAACTCCCTGGGATAATCCCTAGGGACCCTATTCTCCGTTTCGTCATTTGAGGCTGCGTCATGGAAAAAGGGGCCTTAATGTCAAAATTCGTTTTTCTCTAATTTCTCTTCATCCAATGGACAGAATTTGATGAAATTGTGCGCTTATGTGATAAATGAGATGTCCTAGTCTCATTTTGCTATATGGTTCCTTTTTCCATACTAATGCCGTTAAACCATGAGTTGGTTGTGAAAGATTTAGATTTTTAAGTCTAAGGGAAGTAAATCCGAAATCTGAAATCTGTTTGCTTCAATCTACATGTATGTATATGGACTATCTCTTTCATAGAGGCTCTTTCATTTTTCCTTAGTCATGGGCTGCGAAAGAATACACTTAAAGACGCTTCCAACGCAACACTTTTATTTTTCATCATAATTGAATAAATAGTGCAGTGTATTTTATAAAATGTTCAGCAAATATAGATCAGCTATGTTTACATGTTATCTGTTAATTTCATCGAAATCGATTGATCCGAACATAGAAAATATATATAGTTTTTTTCACTAAGACTCAAATATGAAAAGTCACAAAGCCCCCGGCAACTGCAGAATTCAATAGCATCAAAGCAGTGTCACCAAAATCATGCTCATATCTCATACCACTGCTTCATATGATTTGATAACATGCTCTCGTGTGCGAAGCAAAACTAATTTTCAGTTGTTTTGTTTAAGAAATAATGTTTTGAACGTGTCAGCATTGCACAAAATCATGGAATTTGTTACCAGGTATTAGTTGTTCGTCATTTTGCTCTAAGACATTTTCAACAACTGGAACTGGAACAGGAACTTAAAATGGACAAGTTAAGAATGATCCCGCAACGATTCATCTTTAGTAAACTATTATGCTTTATAAATGAGGAGGGGTGTCTTCGTGTCATTATGGTCCATGACGGACACACAGAATGTTAGCAGAATGTCACAAACTTTACTGCTGTAACATGAATAACACGAATTTACGTAATCAGCTGGCACAGCTTTTTTGCGACTTTTTGTTTTCTAGTCATATTATATGAACAGCAAATTTAATCATTTCTACTCAATGTTTCTTTATAAAAATTACAGATATAATGCAAGTATGAATGAAGTAAATTTGTCGAAAATGTGATGAAAAATGGTTTATAAATTTTCCAGTTATTACGAAAAAGGTAAGTGTTGCGTTAGAAGTGTCTTTAAGTGTATGAACGGCGATATAAATGATAGGAGGTTTGAAAAAAATAATCCCATTTTAATAGCGTTCGTTTTTTCGTGAAACAAATACGTCATCGTCACGCCTCACTGGTCTAAAAATAGATTGGGAATCCCTTATGGAATGGAACACCCTTAGCAGAAAGAAAATGTAACATTTGCTATACAAGCATTGGAGATGAATATCACTACATAATGGAATGCAATCATTTTAGTGAAACGAGAAGAAAATACTTAAATAGTAACTACATATCACAACCAAATACTCACAAATTTAGGAATCTTTTCAACAGTAAAAACAAATCAGAACTAATAAATTTGACAAATTTTATTAAAATAATCATGGAAGAAGTTAAAAATCATCAATAAGATGAATAAATAAATGCTCTTGTTGACATAATGATGTAGAGGATGGTGTCACTGATTACAGTGATATCGGCCTTTGCAACAGTATTTCCAATTCATATATACCAAATTTTTGTTATAATGTGAATCTATAATCAACTGTACTGGTTGGGCACAGTGATGTGAAGGATGGTGTCACTGATTACAGTGATGTCATCCTTTACAACAATGTTTCCATTTTGTATACCAAATGTATGTTAAAATGTGATCTATAATCAACTGTATTGGTTGGACACAGTGATGTGAAGGATGGTGTCATTGATCACAGTGATGTCATCCTTCACTTTCCATTTTGAATATATCAAATTTTTGATATAATGTGAATCTATAATCAACTGTATTTGTTGGACACAGTGATGTAAGGGATGGTGTCACTAATTACAGTGATGTCATCCTTTGCAACAATGTTTCCATTTTGTATATATCAAATGTATGTCATAATGTAAATCTATAATCAACTGTACTGGTTGGACACAGTGATGTGAAGGATGGTGCCATTGATCACAGTGATGTCATCCTTCACAACAGTGTTTCCATTTTGTATATATCAAATGTATGCTATAATGTGAATCTATAATCAACTGTACTGGTTGGACACAGTGATGTAAAGGATGGTGTCATTGATTAAAGTGATGTCATCCTTTACAACAATGTTTCCATTTTGTATATATCAAATGTATGTTATAATGTGAATCTATAATCAACTGTACTGGTTTGACACAGTGATGTAAAGGATGGTGTCATTGATTACAGTGATGTCATCCTTTACAACAATGTTTCCATTTTGTATATATCAAATGTATGTTATAATGTGAATCTATAATCAACTGTACTGGTTGGACACAGTGATGTGAAAGATGGTACCACTGATTACAGTGATGTCATCCTTTACAACAATGTTTCCATTTTGTATATATCAAATGTATGTTATAATGTAAATCTATAATCAACTGTACTGGTTGGACACAGTGATGTGAAGGATGGTGTCATTGATTTAAGTGATGTCATCCTTCAGAACAATGTTTCCATTTTGTATATATCAAATGTATGTTATAAGGTGAATCTATAATCAACTGTACTGGTTGGACACAGTGATGTAAAGGATGGTGTCATTGATTACAGTGATGTCATCCTTTACAACAATATTTCCATTTTGTATATATCAAATGTATGTTATAATGTAAATCTATAATCAACTGTACTGGTTGCACACAGTGATGTGAAGGATGGTACCACTGATTACAGTGATGTCATCCTTCACAACAATGTTTCTATTTTTAATATATCAAATCTTTGATATAATGTGAATCTATAATCAACTGTACTGGTTGGACACAGTGATGTGAAAGATGGTACCACTGATTACAGTGATGTCATCCTTTACAACAATGTTTCCATTTTGTATATATCAAATGATTGTTGTAATGTGAATCTATAATCAACTGTACTGGTTGGACACAGTGATGTAAAGGATGGTACCACTGATTACAGTGATGTCATCCTTTACAACAATGTTTCCATTTTGAATATATCAAATGATTGTTTTAATGTGAATCTATAATCAATTGTACTGGTTGGATACAGTGATGTGAAGGATGGTACCACTGATTACAGTGATGTCATCCTTCGCAATAGTGTTTCCATTTTGTATATATCAAATGTATGTTATAATGTGAACCTATAAACAACTGTACTGGTTGGACACAGTGATGTAAAGGATGGTGTCATTGATCACAGTGATGTCATCCTTCACAACAATGATTCCATTTTGTATATCAAATGTAATTTGTTATAATGTGAATCTATAATTACTTATACTGGTAGGACACAGTGATGTAAAGGATGGTACCACTGATCACAGTGAGGTCATCCTTTACAACAATGTTTCCATAATTTAGTAATAGATATATACAAACAAACTGCTTAAATCAGTATAATCCATATGTGCATCTATTTTATTAGTACAATCCATACTAGAATATATCCATTTCGGTCGTACGAGACCTTCTCAGTTTCGTTTCGGATTAAGGTCCCAACAAAAAACCGAAATGACCAATACACATTACAAAGTTTAGACAATCCTGGGATAGAGCAGAACAGGCTGTTCATTCTAACCTGGGACTGTGCTAAACTGCATCAAGTACCAGTCTAGATAATAGTGGAAATCTTGCCGTGATAACAGTTAAAACCCAAACAGTATAATCCATAATTTATCCACATTTGCACACTTAAATCCATTCACTTAAATTCATAAACTGCTTAAGAAAACGGTCCACTAACATTTGCATGCTGTCCGATAAAATCACGTGCAAAAGCGTGACGCACGCCCTGATTGAATAACACAGCGTGTAGACTAAACACATGGTCCGCGTATATTGCGTTTTTATTCACCTGAAAGGGTGTGGCTAAGCCAAAAGGTTATTCGACGAGTTTACTTCTCGATACCTTGGTTAACATAAGAGAAAAACGTGCGGCACGAGCATGAAAACATTTCGAAATTGAAAGACTGTGCGATTGTAAAACGTGTTATTAAAAAACCTCGTAAATACAGCTTGATTCACGCTGCAGTTACAATAATTTGCAATAACACCGACGATTTACCGCTAATTGAAAACGCTGTTTCTCCTCAATCTTCAATGTAATAACCGTTTACTAGGCTCCGCCCTGTCTCCCGAAAAAAATCAGAATATAAATAGGGAACGATCTTATCAGATAAAATATGGTGCAATCTAGAGAGAAAAAAAAACCCATCCCGTCGGTGTGGTTCTAGAACGTCGTAGCTGACGCGTAACCTATACTGCAGCTACGATGTTTTATAATAGCACCGGAGATATATCATTATATACATATAAACTTTATTTTTTTAGCACAAAATTGATTGATATCAATTTACATCATTCTTTTTTATATATGTATTATATATGTATTGTCCTCCATGCATATTGACCATTGTGTTTTGTAAAATTTGTACAGTTGGCTCATGTTTGTGCCTTCGTGCACATTGGGCATTTATTTTGAAATAAACTTGAAACTTGAAACTTGAAACTTGAAACTTATCGTACATGTACAAATATGGCTGTGAATCTCGCGAAGTTTTTTCCACGTTCAACTTGCCGAAGATGACATTCTAAGAGCTCGATGGCCGTAATCATTTGTTGAGAAACATTCTTATTCAGAGTTGAGAAGGTTGCTACACTGTCGTGTACTTTTTAAGATCGATAACTACGAAATAAGCAGTTGACAAGTAATGTTTACACATACTGTCCTGTCTTGGCTTCGTCGTGCCGCTCTTGCGTACTCACTTACCCTTTCCAAAGCGACAAAATGTCATGTTGGGCCAAATTAAAAAAAAGTGATGATGACAAAACGGATATGAATACTGTTAGAGTTTTATCTCAGAGAAAATATTTAGGCAAAAGAAGAATGATCATCAATATCCAAAGAAGTTATTCACATCGATTTTGTCTGCTGTGTAGGCCTTTTCAATTTGGTCGATCATCATTTTCTTCTTTTGCCTCAATATTTTCCCAAGAATTTTCTATTGGGGACGTCAAAACCGGTCTTGTTTGGAAAATGGTTAATATAGAAAAAAAGCTAGAATTTGTCGCTGAATGTGATTTGATACCCCACAGGCTTTCACTACAACAAAGGGCAATAACTCACAAAATAAGCAAGGTAGAGTTATGCTCCTTGTACGTTGCACTTCTCCTTGGTGAGATCTATCTACCCGAGAAGTTTCAAGATCATAGCTACTTCACTTTCAGACTTTTCGATGTTTTTCTGGTTAAGCTGTTGAGGAATCTCAAGAAAAAACGTTTGTCATTTCTGGTCTGTCTTCGTGTCTGGAAGCAATGTTGCATGTTGCATATGCGCAATGTTTCGTAGTTTTAGTTCCCGTCTGCATTATCTATGATCGACTAATATCTCGCTTGAAAACAATAATTTTTCGCTAACACTGTTACGAAAAAATTGTCCGATTCATGACCGATAAACAAAATATTAGACTGGTACCCGGCAAACGTTGTTGGGGGTATTCCCATCAGAAATCTATTTTTAGCACACGAGCGCGCGAAAACTGTTCGCTATTAGACCAATACTTAAATTTGGGGGCACTTCTGGTGCAAACAATATTTTCTTTCTCTAATGTATAATACAAGAAATGAAACAGTTACACAGTAATGAAAGACGTTATTCATCGGTAGACCACGATTCGTGGATTCTAGCCGAGACAGACCCTAGCAGAGATAATTTGTGATAGCAACGAACGATCACTATTCAGAGAGAATGATGTATGGAAGATCCGAATGAATAATTACGATCAAGGTGACTTATGATTGGAAAATGTTCTTTTTTACTAGAATTGAACATGATTTATTCATTTGTGACTGATTATATTGACGTAATGTCAAAAATTGGAGCTAAAAAACGTAACGCCGAAATGAATTTTACAAAACGTCGACGCTTCTTTAAGTTTCGCTAAAGAACGTCGGGCATAAAGTTTCCGTAGTTCCGTAGTAATTTTGTACATGTATCTATAATATTTCAATAAAAGTGTGCTTACACTTGATCAACGACTTGCAAGACTTTATTAAGCATATACAAGTATCAAGAAAAAATGTTTAATATACCGTAATTAGTCTACCTACACACATTTTAAACTTTTGCGAGACTTTGCAAATCTTCTCGAATTATTACTGTTTTATAATGACATGGCACAGCTTAAGCTTTTGTAAAAATGAATTACACAATTAAGCTTTTTCCTAACAATCCTTAATTATATTTCATTGCATTTACATAATCCGTTACCATTTTTATATTTTCGCCAATTTTCACACTGAAATAATGCATTTTAGAGATTCGAGAAGGGCTACGAACGCAAACCTTTGCAGTCTCGTAGTTAGGAAATTATCCCTACATATTTTCAAATCAATAATAATTCATATTTGCATTTTTTCTATTTGTTAAATGTGGATAAGACTCGTTTGTGGAGAACAAAGAAACCGAACTCTATATACCGTTACACGACGGCTTGATGTTGACGTTTCGCACGCGTGAACGTTATATAGCGCGACATGGGACATTTGTGTGGACAAAGGAAAAATTCGATTACTACGGCAATTTTCAATCGATTTTGAAAGGATGAACATTTTTAAAATCTTAAGAAAAAATCTATTTTTTCTATTTCAATGAAAATATGTTCAACTGTTTATTTTGTTTGTATTAGTGAAGAGAAAATTCAATTCATTTTGAACGGACGTCATTTGGCCGTCATGGGACATTTCTGTGGACAAAGCATTTTTCAAAATATTTCTTTGTAAAAACATTTAACACAATATAATGGATCAATTGGTGAATAAAACTAAAAAACTATTTTTTCAGTGTTTCTCACTTTAAAAAACGTTGAGAAATAAAAAAGATATTCACCTTCACAAAATAAAGATTTATTTTTTACGCCTTTTTTACAAATCTCTACACATTTTTTCATTTACTTATTATAAAAAAAATTGCATTTATTATTGCATTAGATCATTCGTATTTGGGTATGTTACACTCTGACACCAAGTGAAAATTTTGTACAAAGATTGTTATATTTTGATCATCCACTATATTCACATTGCATTTTTAATTTCAACTTTAACAATTCAGTGTTACATCTCTACATCGCTTTTTTGTTCGAAGTTTTATGTTTGAAATATTAATACTGGAAAATATGTGCACAAAAAAGGAAATAAAATTGCAAGTCTCATAGGCATTTTTATCATCTTTAAAATGATATATGATATAAGGTACTTAAACTATAAACAGAAAGAGAAATTCGGTACTTTTACCTCGCTACAACGCTAAAAATCAAATTAGCTCCAACTTTTGACGTTACGTCATTACATTTTCAAGTAAAAATTCTTTGGCCGAGCTATAAGCAAATACGCTATAATTGTCGTCAATGGAAAATGAATTAATTAATTGTATAGGGTAGATGTATTACCGTTCATTTAGTTTATAACTTTGAGAAAAACGAAGGTTGCCTGTATCAACCAATATAATTATTTTCTTTACATTCCATTGGTTTTGTGAAAGTTCACACGCTCTTCAGGATTTGTTGATAGGCATAGGATCTATTCCATAAACGCCTTTGGATTTCGATTAGCTTTTACCTGTGTAGTTCAGGGAGACGTCTAGTAAGCTATTCGTATGTTTAAAACCCTCTTCAAAACGCTCCAATTTAAATTGCTGTAATTTGAAAGGCATTGTAGGTGACAAAAAAGCCGGAATGCCGGGGTGGTTAGCGCACTCGACAAGTAGCCTGGTTGTTAAAAGTTCGAGGCCCGATCGGGTAAGGTGTGTCTTTGGGCAAGACACTCAATTGTCAGCACCAGTCTACCCATCTGTACGGGGTGGGTAGCAGTGAGGTAAAACTTACTGCCTCTTTTTGAAAACAAGAGGACCAAAATGGTCCTATATCGCTGAACAGACAAAATGATATGAGCCACGGTTTTGTTCAATTCAATTAATATTTAAGAATTTAAGACTGAAAACAAACTTACGGTCAATAACATTGTGTCAAGTTTTGTCTGGATTAGTCACTATTTGAGATTGTTAGAGTACAATTTGAATGACAGATAACTTAACAAATTCTATTCTGATTATTCTGAAATCCATTAATCCAAGATCTTATCGTTATCAACGTCATAATCCAAATTTCGTCTTGGTTGTTCATTATTTGTGGTTGTAATAGTCAAAACAGCAATATTGTCAGATTCAAGGGAACATGACGGACAACTTTCTCATTCGATTGAAGCAAAATTCAAACTCATGCAAGGTCTTATAATCAGCAGCATAGTGTCCAAGGCTTGTCTTGGTTGATCGATAATTGTAGATTCTAGAGTGTAAACAAGATCGAAAACAACCGAAAACGGCAATTTTGTCAAATTCAAGCGCACATAACTCTCGACTTTTAAAACATATCGTACTGAAAATCAAACTAATTCGAGATCATATGGTCCCCAACATTGTGTCCAAGTTTTGTTTTTATTGGTCAATAAATGTAGATTCTAGAGTGTAAACAAAGTCGATAACAGCTAAAAACGACAAATCTTTCAAATTCAAGGGCACCTAACTATCGTCTTTCTTGTTTAACCAGAACAAAAATCAACCACATATGAGATAGCATAGTTTCCAATATTGTATTCAAGTTTTGTCCTGACTGATCAATAACTGTAGATGCTAGAGTGTAAACAAGGTAAAAAACTGTCGAAAACAGCAATTTGGTAAATTTCAAGGTCATATAACTCTAGACTTTCTACTCAGATCAGACTGAAAATCAAACTCATATAAGAACTTATCGTCTCCAAAATTGTGTCCAAGATTTGTCTTGATTGATCTATAAAGTGTAAACAAGATCGAAAACAGCCGAAAAGGTCAATCTCGTCAAATTCAAGGGCACACATCTCTTAATTTTCTGATTAGATCAGATTGAAAATCAAACAAATCCGAGATCATATGATTCCAAACAATGTTTTGTCTTGATTGATAAATAATTTTAGATTCTAGAGTGTAAACAAAGTCGAAAACAGCCGAAAACGACAAATTTGTCACATTCAAGGGCATACAACTCTCGTCTGTCTGGTGAGATCATACTGAAAATCCAACTCATATGAGATCTTATGGTTGTCTCAATGATGTCCAAGTTTTGTCTTGATTGATAAATAACTGTAGATGCTAGCGTGTAAACAAAGTGAAAACGGCATTTTTGATATTCAAGGGCATATAACTCAGCACATTTTGGTCCGATCAGGCATCGCCAAGTTTGATCAAGATTGCCTGACTTTTGTGGATTCTAGAAATGTAAACACACCAACTGTTGACGGACGGACGGACAGGCGGACACTGGACAAAAAGTGACCACAATAACTCACCTCGAGCACTTTGTGCTCAGGTGAGCTAAAAAGAACTTAAAGGCATATAGAAGCTTTAGGTAGCTTATGAACATTGTACATTTAGTGTCAAAAACTGTAGGAAAATGATTTATGTCAAAAGCAGAATGTGGGCAAATATAGCAAAGAAAATGTTAGGGCAAAAGTAGAAAATACTAGGTATCAACTATCGGCATTTTCTTCTTCTAGTCTCTTTGTTCTTTGTTCTCCGAAGCCTATTTTTATAGGAAAGTTTAAGCCATATCTGGTCTTGTAATGGGTCAAATGATCAGTGCGCGTGTAGATGGTTGGACGGATCAATATCGCAACAAAAGGTGCAAAATGTATATAAAAAATTAATGGAATCAGTTTAAAATTAGAAGTAGTAACAATACATATAACAACACAATTAATTTATTTAGAGAGCGCTAACATCGATCAAGTAATGACACCCACGTCGGCAATGTTTTCTTACACCATAGATGCCATTAGACATCTTCGAATGTGGTCAGTAACAACGGAAATGAAGGAGAGATCCCATCGCAAATTCCATTGCCACGGATGACGCCCGAAGATGCACAAGCGTTTTGTAATTATTGATGAGTCTTAAACCTTAAAGAGCTAAAGTAACATTATACTCCCCGTCATAAAAAGTAGCCACTTGTCTAATGAAAATGGTCGGCAATTTTAGGATTATTAAAAAACGTAACGAAAAAAACAAAAAAAAAAAACAAACAAAAACAAAAACAAAACAACGCAGCACTAGCTTGTAGGTTGTTCTAGAAATCTGTAAATGATACGGATACACTATTGAAATCCACTGCCATATATAGGGCTAGAAAAAGGGGCAAAATGAATAAGGATGTGTGTTTATTGTACTGTTTTTATTCGGAATACTTAGTGTGTAATAAATTATTTCCATTACACCCAAGACCCTTGCAAAATGGCCGTTTCCGATTTTAGCCCAACCAACCCCCACCTTCCTTTCAAATGCCATATTCGTTGAATGTTTGTTTCTGGTTGGTTTTTAGCAAGTTCCATATTAAGAAAACGTCCTTCACTTTACCCACCAGCCCCTTCCGGTCATTATCAAACATTTAACATTGAAACGTGCTATAACACTCGTAGTTTTAAATTATCATGGACCCCAAACATTTCAACGGATTGTCTGAAAATTGAAATGGGACTTTTTGTGCTTCAACAGCGTAAACTTGTGCAGAAAATGATAGCTACAAGTGAACAAAATTGAACTTTGTATCCTAAAATACTGTTTTGAACCGACATTACGCCAAAACATCTTTCCAGGAATGTTAAAAGCGATTTTCACCATTGATGTCTGAAAAGGAGCCATTGGGAATGTGTAAGAATGCGTAAAATTAAAAAGATGGCTGTTTGAAAAGTGTCCACTTTATTATGACGGTGAGTACACTTTGCCAACGACAATTGATTTATCCTGAGTTGAAACATTGGTGTACTATAACAATATAAATAGCAACAAAAGTGGTCAAACCATTATTGATACAGATCGTAATCCTGTACCTATGCATGGTTTGATCACGACCCTTGATGCCTCCCAAGAGATGATTCATTATACATGTACTTCAGCCTTTCCCATATTACAAGCTGCTGTACATACGAACCTAATTGTTGATAAAGATTTGTTTTGTACAATTTAGCACAGAAAATATTAAATCAAAGGGAGAAAATGATGATCATAAGATTTTTCTTCTATTGCTCTAATATTTTCCTTTTTCTGTTAGGAGCGTCAAACCCATGCCTTGTTTGGAAATGGGTTAAGGTCCCATCAGGGACACCCATGGATCTTAATCAGTCTGAACTAGCTGTTGTAGACCTATACTGGAAAAGGGAATAAGGATCCTTTCTATAGCTTTCCATTATACTTTAACCCTTTGCCAAACAAGACCTGGTTTTGACGTCCCTAATAGAATTGGCTTTAGAAAACATTGAAACAAAAGAAGAAACTGCTGATAAACAGCAGATTCTCCTTTTGTCTCAATATTTTCTATGCCATAATTTACACAAATACAGTCTTTGATAACTCCCATTTTGTCATTTGTGGCAGTTTTTGAAGTGGATCGCCCTAAATTTCATCGTTTGGGAAAGGGTTAATGTATTGTGTGGATAGAGGATTAAACCGTTTTCAAGCGAGCTGTTGCAGACGAAAATATAGTCTAACTGTCAGAATGGGATAAGGTTGGAAAAATTGAAGAAAATGCTGATTATCAGCATTTCCTTGCTTTTCTTATACACGTACCAAAGCTGTAGTTATAGGCGCGTTTAAAGGTAACAATGTGTAGGAAAGTGTTACTCCTACGAAAAAAAATCAGCTAGCTGTCACATCCTTGTGCAACCCCTTTGTTTAATATAGGCCCACCTTTATGCAAGTACATACACGGCCACACTATATACTCCACATATTGTCCACGTTTAGTGTACTCCCTGTACAAATCTTTGTCGAATATCATTTTAGATTCAGGACCAGCCTTGGGATCAGAAACACCACCTTGCTCCACACTTATCCTTGTCGCATGGTCTTTCGATCCTGGTATTTGTGTAATTGTATCTTTATTTTTAAGATTTGTTCCATGATTGTCTTGATTGGCTGTCGCTCTGAATTCCCCAGCAATATTCTCAGTAGTTCCTGCATATTCACCATTGTCACTTTGTTGACCAGGAGAGTTCGAATGTGTTGTTTTTGTGTCATGATTCTCGCGACGTGATGTTTCTGTACCACAAACTTTACTTCGTGTCCATCCCTCACAGACAAAACAGACCGGCGGATCTTGCAGAGCCATTAACCAACATATCTTAACACATTCATCTATGTAAAGCTTCATTGTGTTTTGACTTGGATCAAACGGGTTATCATCGTCATCACCTAGCGTCCGGACCCGAAGATATTCCAAACATTCCTTTAAAGAGAAATTTAGTCAATAACAACACATCTTTAAAACACCAACATAATTTAAGACTGGTTCAATGTAATAAATGACTACACAGCCATTTGTAACAACAACTAAGCCCATAATTAATTTACATGATTATTAATTAGCCATGACTTAGGTCATCATGTTATACTTTTCTATGTAGAGTCACGACAGAGTGTCCAGCTATGCAATCCTTGAACGGCAACTTTCGACATTTCACACCAACAATAAACAAACTAATCAAGAGAGTCGTTTTGGTGATGAAAAGGATAGTAGAGAACATGGTTTGATGTACAGTCTGATCAAGGTCAGTAGTGGTCTCAAATGCTACTATTGTGATTTTTCAGATCTCATATTAAATAGTTTTTATGTCCAGTCATACCTTTTTGTGTTTCTCAAACGTTTCGTCTAAAGCTGAACAAACGCACTCTGGCCACATAAGAACATACGCGATCTTTATATTTTCTAACTCTTTACAAAATGATCGACAACATTTCCAAAATCGTCAAGAACACTGGACTTCGTTTACGTACATTACAACAAGACAAGAGGCCCAAGAGGGCCTGTATCGCTCCACTGGCTAAAGTAAAAGAATAACCTCATGATTTCATGTAAGCCTCACACTGCCAATTTTTGAAAAGAGTCACCCAAGGAATATTTCTGCCAAGTTTGATCTGAATTGGCCCATTGGTTTATTTCTAAAGAATCATTTCATGGTTTGTCCAATTCTGATAAGCCCTGCCCTGCCACACCCACAGTTATAGACCAATCAAAGTTTCAAAACACTGTAAACCACCCAAGGAACATTTATGCCAAGTTCGCTAAAATTGACCCAATG
This sequence comes from Fragum sueziense, assembly GCA_963680895.1. Classification (NCBI taxonomy): domain Eukaryota; kingdom Metazoa; phylum Mollusca; class Bivalvia; order Cardiida; family Cardiidae; genus Fragum; species Fragum sueziense. Next base: position 24,309,782 of record OY804596.1, on the reverse strand, counting down.
GTTGTTTTTAAAGAATTATTTCGTGATTTCACCCATTATGATAATCCCCCCTCCCCCATGCCACACCAACATTAATGGACCAACCAAATTTTCACGAACAAAGTAAGTAAAGGGCCACTCAAGTAAAAGTACTGCCAAACTTGGTCTCCATTGGCCCATTGGTTGATTTATAAAGAATCATTTTGTGATTTCTCCAATTCTGATGAGACCCCCTCCTTGCCACGCCCACATACTGTATAGACCAATCAAAATTTCACCTACAAATAATGTAAAAAGTCACCCAAGGTACATTTCTACCAAGTTTGGTCAAAATTGGCTGAATAGTTAATTTTAAAGAATTATTTTATGATTTCTCTGATAAGCCCCGCCCTGCCACGCCCGCATTTATTGACAAATCAAAATTCATTTAACAGTTAAAGTAGAGGTTCATTTAAGGAACAATCTTGTAGAGCTTGGTTTAAATTGGCCAACTGGTTTGAGAGGAGAAGATTTTTAAAGAATTATTTTGTGATTTCTCCAATTCTGATAAGCCCCGCCTTGCCACGCCCACATTTATGGACCAATCAAAATTTCACAGACAATTTAGGTAAAGAGTCACCCAATGTACATTTCTGCCAAGTTTAGTCAAAATTGACTCAATGGTTGATTTTTAAAGAATTATTTTGAGATTTCTCTAAGTCTGATAAGCCCCGCCAAGCCACGCCCACATTTATAAACCAATCAAAATTTCAATGACAATTTAGGTAAAGAGTCACCAAAGGTACATTTCTGCCAAGTTTAGTCAAAATTGACTTAATGGTTGATTTTTAAATAATTATTTTGTGATTTCTTTAAGTCTGATAAGCACCGCCCTGCCACGCCCACATTTATGAACCGATCAAATTTTTTTTCGCAATTTAAGTAAAGCACTACCCAAGAAACATTTCTGCCAAGTTTGATCAAATTTAGACCTCTGGTTTGAGAGAAGAAGATTTTTAAAGAATTAATTTGTGATTTCTCTAAGTCTGATAAGCCCCGCCCTGCCACGCCCACATTTATGAACCAATCAAAATTTAACTGACAATTTAAATAAAGGGTCACCCAAGGTACATTTCTGCCAAGTTTAGTCAAAATTGGCTGAATGGTTGATTTTTAAGGAATTATTTTGTGATTTCTCCAGGTCTGATAAGCACCGCCCTGCCACACCCACATTTATGGACCGATGAACATTCTTTTCGCAATTTAAGTAAAGCATCACCAAAGGAACATTTCTGCCAAGTTTGATCAAAATTGGCCCACTGGTTTGAGAGAAGAAGATTTTTAAAGAAAAGTTTACGCACACACGGACGGACGGACGCACGGACGTACGCACGCACGAAAGACACAACGCCATGACAATAGCTCGATGGCCTTCGGCCAGTGGAGCTAAAATTATTGAGATTATTAGCATGTTCCTCTTTTACATGTACCTCTACTTTTCCTAGGTGTTCATCTTAGGGATGTCAAATCCATAATTTGTTCGTTAAAGTGTTCAAAAAAGTGTTTGTTGCCTACTACATGTAAGTACCTGACTAACGGACTGTAGAGCTACTAGAGCATTCTTTCTTCGTGTATCCTTTAACTTCTTCAAAAGTTCCTTATCATCGTCAGTATCCTAGAAGATGGAGTAAACGTAGTGAAACATAGAAAAGACAATGGTAAATGTAAAATGTCTCATCTCATTCCACATGTACATATTGATCTTATGAATGCATTTTGTATTTTGCATATAACTCCTGCTACTTTACTGTCAAACAGCTTCTTATGTATAATCCAATACCATGAAAATACAACGAATCTTTGGCAAATGATCTTTATTTGTAAAGAAATACGAAGCAGCTACATAAGCTTGTACTATATTCTGATTTTTTTCGGGAGAAAGGGCGGAGCCTAGTAAACGGTTATTACATTGAAGAGTGAGGAGAATCAGCGTTTTCAATTAGCGGTAAATCATCGGTGTTATTGCAAATTATTGTAACTGCATCTTGAATCAAGCTGTATTTACGAGGTTTTTTAATAACACGTTTTACAATCGCACAGTCTTTCAATTTCGAAATGTTTTCATGCTCATGCCGCACGTTTTTCCCGTATGTTAACCAAGGTATCGAGAAGTAAACTCGTCGAATAACCTTTTGGCCTAGCCACACCCTTTCAGGTGAATAAAAACGCAATATAACATTAGATGTCACACGTAAACAGAGGGCCAGACAAAGAACACGACATACGCGTTTAAATCGACACAATCTCTCTGTATGAGAAAAATATCATTGGCTACCTTCGAAAATGCCGTAACTACAACTTATTCAAGCGTAATCTACAATCTATGTACAGATATTCAGATCCGTATCACACGAGTGTTTGTGGCAACTTGATTTGGAAGTCAATCCTTAACGAGATGCACGCGACGTCGGAATTCTCGGGTAACGTCGTAAACATTCAGCAGTGGAATGTTCCACCGCCGAATCTTCTCGACGTCTTCCAAATAGGTTCGGATACGTAAAGAATATTTATCTCATTAGAGTTGGCTAAAACAGTAATGCTGTACATATTATGATAAATTTATCTTTATTTATATTGTTCACTGCTAAGTATTTATACTTACGGCTGTCCATAGTATTTTTGTAATTCCTTCATTCCATTCTTCTACAACTTTTTCTTGGCAAAATGTGTAGGTCTCCTGTAAGTAAAGCACTCAAAACATTGTTATAAATGCAAAATTCTCTAAATGTTTCATATATCTTTTAAAGGAAAATATCAACAGTAGTTCAAATGTCAAACATTGACTTCTTGCTTATCTGTAATTACGACCGTGCGATCATATACAACATTGTGAACGATACAGAACGCGATTTACTCAATTTGGTAGCTTATTTAGATGTTCACTGCTTTGATTCTCTGTGTTTGTTTTAATAGATCCTTATGCTTAAAAGGACTGAGAGTATTAACGCAAAACTGTCCATCAAATACATGTCTGATTTATACTTTATAAAGGTAAATGATGCCATACCATTAGAATATTAAGTAGGAGTTCAATACACTTTTCATCCACAAATTCTGTCTCCTGATTCCAGTTATCTTCAATATACGAGAATACATCAGTCCACTGATTGTCGTACAGTTCGTTCATCATTTCGGCCAGTTTTGTAGGCCGGTACTGGTCATTGAGATCCACAATGTTAGGATTATTGTCTCGTAAACGTAAGGACATGATTTCACTGAGTCTGAAAAAAATAAGATTGGTTAAATCTTATGACAGAATCCTATCACGGCATATCGGTTGTAAGCAAAATTATACCAACATTAATGTCTCAATACTTGTGTATTTTTTTAAGATTTAAAAAATGATAGGCGTACAGTGTATCAAATAAGTGAGGCGTTTACCGTCGCACTCAGAATACACGGACTTGCAGATAGACTCAGAATTGAAACGGTCTATTCTAAATATGTATATCCAATTCTATTTATAAAAGATCACCTTTGTACTTTGAAACTCCAAATAACTCATCTAGTACAATTATTATTTACCTCTTCAACGCGTCATCCTTTTCAGCTTCACTATTATTTAACTGTGTTTTTGTATCTTGCAGTTCACCCTCAATGTCGCTCAATCTCTGTCTTAACTCTCTGTTCTCATTTTCCAATGTCTCGTACTTTAAGACTTCCACCTTCAGTTTGTCTTGTGCTTCGCTAATTTCAGTCTTGAAACTGAAATAAATGAACATTGTCTTCAACCTGGTTAAATTGTATTGAAGTCAGAATTAAAAGTAGATGTTAATGTCATCTAAAGGATGGTCCCCATATTTCCAACATTTGCCTCTTTGTAGTTATGAGTACAGATCGAAAAACCTCAAGCGATAAGTTCATGAACTTAATTAAGGTTGTACATCATTGAACTAGATATCCATACTTTTTCACTTCTGTTTCAAAACTCTGTAACAGTTTCTGGAGTTCTTCCTTATTCTGTAGGGCATTTTCGAGCTCGTTCTCAAGGTCCTGAAGCTCTGCCTCTTTCTGGTTAAGTAAATCATCCTTTGTTTCGATATCTTTCTGTAACCTGTAAGTAACAAAAAGTAGAGCGAAATAATACGAATTAATAAACGTTGAATAAGTATCCTTGGTCAAGCCTAAAGGCCCGGTCACATACGATTCCACGGCCGTTCCGCGGCCATACCACGGCTAAAAAATCTCAAAATATTTTGGACGTGGTTGGACGCGGTAAATTTGGGTCAATTTCGTTTTAGCCGTAATACGGACGCGGCATGGACGTGGTATGGCCGCCGGCGGCTGTTCCACTGCCGAAGCACTGCCGTAGCACGGCCTACAATTTCCAACCGCGTCTAGTGTTGAAACGAGCGACGAGATACCGCGTCCACATCGCGTATGAATCACTGCCATAGCACGGCCATAGCATGGCCATAGCACTGCCATTCCACTGCCTAATCGCGGCTAAACCGTCCGTAACGCATATAATGCTATTTTCCCACTGCAGATCAAATCAAATTGAACAGACCATATCAAGCGATCTTGAACAGATCGAGTTCGGTCGGCATGGGTGATGGAGAGTAGTTAGGGTGATCAAGCTTTATCTGCATCGCTCGGACTTCCAACTTGAGTATTTTGACATGTCAAAAATTCTCGTGTGCGATCGAACATAAAATTGATCTGGAAACGAATGTGTATTGATCGCTAGAAAATCGATATAATCGAGAGTCAGTCGTGTCTGAAGGTCAAGTGTGATCGGATTGATATCTTTTACCCGACCTGTACCCAACCTGCATTCGGTCACCCCGTATAGTACTCGATTCACTCTATCAAAACGACTGTAGGGGATATGTTTTGATTGTCTAAAGATCTAGAAGAAGTCATTTATCATAGGTTCCCACTGCCAACCAGATCAACTAGATCAAGCCCAATCAAGCGATCGAGTTTAGATTGATATCTATCGGCATAGGTAGTCGGAAACTGTCTGATAATCGAGTTTGACCTGAATCGCATTGTATACGGCTTCTTTCTCGACTTTTTATTGTTGAAATATTGGTTTGCGATCGAATATAAAATCGATCGGGAAGCGGCTGTGTATTGTTTGGGTAGAAAATCGACCCGCTCGGAAAATGATAGTGTCTGGGAATCGATTGTGGTCGGGTTAACATCTTTCGCTCGACTAGCACCCAACCTACACTCGATAACCTCGACTTGTACTCGAGTGAATCCAGACACTATTTCGATTAACTCATCCTCTGCTTCATTTGCCAATCCGATCAAATGGACTATTGAAGTCGGGTTGATCGGCTAGAGATCGAGAACAAAATGTTTTGTGGCAATTGGTCGGGGAATTCAGGCGATCGAGTTGATTTGATCGGCAGTGGTAACCTATAATTAGTTGGGTTTTGCCAGGAGAACTTAATTCTAGAAACACTGCCGATCAGATCAACTAAGTGTCCCATTAAAACCATACCAAATTATTTCTTCTCGATCTCTAGTGGATCAACCCCGACCTCTGAAGTCGATTTTATCGATTGGCCAGATGACGCAGAGGTCGAGCTGATCGGGATGCAGTTAAGTATTAAACAAGTACAAGTCGAAGAGATCGACAACAGGTTTGGTGCAAGTCGTGTCAGATATATCAACTCCATCACACTCGATCTCCAGACAGGATTTATTCTTGATCAGATATATCTATATATCTACCCGATCAAAAATCGCTTCCCGATCAATTTTCTACGCGATCGCCCACGAATATTTTGAAATGCGTAAAAAAAATATGAAACCTGAGCGATGCAGATCCAAACACAATTGATTATTGATCAGGTATATCTTCTACCCAATTACAAAATCGCTTCCCGATCAATTTAGAACTACGCGATCTCTAACGAATATTTTGAAAAGCAAACAATCGAGTGAGAAGCCTAACCGGTGCGGGATCGCGCTCGATAACCCCGACCAATTCTTATAACCAATGTCGACCAAACTCGATATGTAATCGATCGATTGGTCGGGTTTCATCGAGTTAAATTGATCGGCAGAGGGAGCCTAGCATAAGCCACCGAGTTGATCTCATTGCAAGTAGGGAACTAGCACCAAGGCAGTGTCTTTACAGTTTACAGAAAATTTAGATAACGAACCAAAACTTATCATGCTAAAACAGAAAAGTTGTCAAGCAAGCTAGCAAAAAAGATGTAAGGATCTTAAAAAAAGATACCAAGTCAGTACAGGGAGGGGCCAATTTTCCTGTTACTGCTGCTCCCAGTTAAGAAAATTGCCCACAAAGAGATGCAAGAGAAGCTTATTCATTTCAATACATCTTAACTTCCGCGTCTTACCGCGTCCATAGCACTGCCGGAGCACTGCTTATCGCGTCCATTCCGCGTCCGTTCCACTGCCTCATCGCGTCTGTCAGCCGTGGTTGGCCGCGATAACATTTTTGTGCAGTTCAAAAAATTTTACCACGTCCAAAATAATTTCGATTTCATTCCGCGTCCTACCACGTTTCATACCACTGCCATAGCACGGCCGTATCACTGCCGCATCGGGTCAAACAGCATCCATTCCACGGGTGGTTTATTTTAGCCGTGATACGGCCGCGGAACGGCCGTTGAATCGTATGTGACCGGGCCTTTAGGCTACGCTAAAATATTGCTATAGCAGACAAACCGTGCTACATCACGTCGTGTAGGGTAGGAAAATGTAAGTTGGTCGATATATTCTGTTATATAAACAAACACAATGTTACAATTATTATACGCATTTGAGTAGGCTCGTTACGCGAAGGTCGATCCTGGTCAGTCTTGGTCAATCGTGTGTCTTTCATGAAGAGATATTTTGAAAGAACAGACTAATATTCAAGGTAGTATTTGCGTCGTATGATGTCTGGCTTAACTGCATAAAAAGTCATTCTTGTGACACTTTCTTGGGTCATTTATGGTTATTCAAAACTATTGTCTAATGTTTGAAAATCTATATTTTGTGTTTCCCTATTTAGTCTTAATATTGCAATTGAGACTACCATTATCGGACTTCAGTCTCGTTTGAAATTGGTTGGGAATTTATGTCGGAACTGAACAACGGAACAAATAAATCTACGTGTATCTGCAAAGATTTCGTGAATGCAATACTAGCCTTGGTATGTACCTTGTACTTAGGTTCGATTGAATTGGTTCATCATTTTCGGTCAAGAAATGATATTTATACATTTAATTTTGAGTACGCATTCATACCTTTTCAAATCCAACTCTAAGCTGTGAAGCGGACCTTTCTGCTCTACATCATGTCTTGTGTTGGCTAGTTGGTATTCCAGATCCTCTATTTTGGAATTTTTCTGTGTCAGTAAATCATCTTTCTTCGTGTTATCAATCTGTAGCCTATTGAGAAAATATATAGAAAGGAATGGACATATATTTTAACGAATAAAATCCTCTGTTTCTCAAGTAGGCAAAAAATGACACAAAAACAAAACAAAAAAAGATTGATGAGCATTCAACTTTTGGCAACTTAAAAAGTTAGCTCAAATTAAAGTTTATGTAGCATAAAGTTTATAAAAATAGGAATTTCATATAAAAGCACATACGGGAGGGACGTTATTGGAAAGGAACAACAAGTTGTTTCGCCTCAATGGAACATATAAACACTTTCCCAAACAATACCTGCTTTGGACATACGTGATAGAAAATGCGTTGGTCTTATTGAGACAATAGGAACGAGATGCTGATAAAATGCAACATTATTATATCCAATCGAAGGGTCGCGATTCGGGAAAGGGTTAAATGACAGGGTTATTTCATTACCATGTAAGCTAGTCCTTGATATTGTATTTGTAATGGAATCGGAAATACATATGAGCCCGGAACTGGAAAAGAGGCCCATATAAAGCATTTGAGACATCTTTCAAGATCAGTCTTTACATATGGAAGACTTATGAATATCTATGCTACTGTCTTACAGTTGCTACAACTATGATGAAGCAACTAAAGGACAACCTGGATTTTGATCTAGATTTTTTATGTTTCAAAATGCAATAATGTCCCTTTTTCCAGAACTCGGCTCATTCATAATTCAACGCTCCCACTGAAACAATGTGATAAACCAATCCCCAAGGCTTTACTGGAATTATTGAATCAGGACCTTTCTACCTTTCATTTGTTTTCTGCATTGACTTCAGCCTCTCTTCATAATTTGTTTTCTTGTTAAGCAGTTCCTGATTTTCAGACCGTAGACGTATCTCTGAATCCCGGATGTCTTGAAAGCTAAAGAAATAATGTAATTGCACTTTAAACATGTAAAACATGTCATTGGAGCTTTTAGTTTTTTGTGAATTTTATACACAATGTATGTTTACAAATTTAAGTGTGTCCGTATTGACATTTACAGCTACAAGCTACCATTTATGCTTTATAATGAGATCATTCTCTTTGTTATAAATCATTGCGATTAACATGAAGGCATATTATCTATGTGCTGGAGAATCTTTAAAAAAACTGACTTTGAACTTAAGAAAGTACATTGCTTCTGCAATCTTTATATAAATACTGATAGATATACTGATATAATGATATAGGAACTTCACCATGAATTTCTTGTTTAAATATCGTTGATTCTAAATCAAAGGCAGACAGATCATTATCAAAAAGGAGTCGCATTTCATAAAATCACATTAGATCTAGATCTACATTACTTTTCCCAAACAAACCCTGATATTGACGCTCCAAATAGAAAATGGTTAGGAAAACAATTAAGACGAAAGAAGACAATGCTGATAAACAGCATTATCTCTATCTGCCTAAATATTTTTTTTGCCATCTTATGAAAAAAAATAATTTCTCAATCAACATTCATTTCATCATCATCAGTAGCTTACAACCTGGAAAAGCCAAAAAACTTGTTGTTTTGGAAACGGTTGATCAGAATTATCCAAACTAATCATAGTGAATATGTCGGACGCGTTTGCAGTATTACACCTCAAAACACAAATCCTTGGGAAATGTGTGTAATGTGTTCCGTTTCAAATTATTGATACATGTATGTGTCCTTCAATACCTTCAGTACTTTGATTTCAAATTGATTAACCTACGAATAAATATTGTACTGAATGTACAATAATACATTCGTTTGCATATCATTCGCAGGATTTGAGCCAGGATCTGGAAAAACGTCATTTATGGCATTTGAGAATAACCTGGATCCAGACCAGCTTGTGCATACGCACAGTCTGATCAGGATCCATGTTGTTCTCTAATAGCTTCTTTGTGACCTGTAGCAACCATAGAAGAGTAGCGTCGGTGTATGCCAGTCTTCGCTTATGCACAGACTGTTCTTGAAATGTGTCTCAAATGCTATAAGGGACGTTTTTCCAGAACCCGGCTCATTTTTAGAAATGATAAAAAATCAATAAAAAAGAGAAAAAAGTAGGCAGGCATACAGAATGTACCTATAATTGGAATCTGATCTATATCTCTCGTTCTTAATTTTCTCGTGATTTAACCGTCTTGTAGCGAATTCCAAATCAGCAGCTAGTTTGCTCTCTTTTATGATCTTGTCCTCGTCCTCGGGACTTTGCACCACTTTGCAGAAACCGTTCTTATCAAAACTCAATTTTTCACCCAATCTCGGATGTAACCACCTGAAAATGGATAAAGAGATGTTCGTCGACTACGTCCGAAAATGCCGTATCTATAGCTTAAACAAGCTGGTTTCCGAACGTAGCCAACGTGGTACAAAACATGTTCATCGGTGTGATATTAACGAAATGTTGTGGTATGGGGTTTTTATATCCGTCGTAATCTAAGCCAATACAGGTCAGACATAGGTTAAATTTTCAACAGAGAAAAATTAAAGGCAATATTTCAATTGTGTACAGTTATTTTTACAGAAAATAAACCCTAAAATAAGTGAGTATGTATGTTCAAAATTTCTGGATACATTCAAAATACGTATAGGCTTAGATCATCATGAATGTACAGGGTGTTTTATAATATGTGTTACCAGTTCGAATCTTGAAGTATGTTTTAATTAAGAAATGTACAGTACATTTAAATGAAATGTGCAATGCAAAAATAGACAAAGTTTTATTTGACATATAACAATAGTATATTTGCGTTTAGGATTGACACAAATTCAATCTAACTTTTATAGTGCAAAAGCATCTTAAAGGACGTCATCCATGTTGCAAAACTACGTCATCATGTTTCTTAAAGTGTGTAATGTCCGAATTGCAGGTGCCAAAAGAAATATTCCGTTTTCACAATGGAATGCTTTTCAAATTCATCTACGAATATTGCGACAATGTTAAACATAGATGCTTTTTCAGGTATATCAAAGAAAAAGTTCAAGCGGACTGAGGTATTGGGAGTGCAAAAGCCACATATTATCTGGCCTGTATGTAATCCATTGTTTCCCAAACGTTTTCTCAAACCATGCAAGAACTTCCCTTGAAGTACGGGGCTTAAAGCCTGCAGCTTTTTGCCTTAATGCTGGAACATATTTCGTCTTCATTACATGCAGATAGCGTACGCTATTAATGAAATGTCTCAATGTCACATTTTTTTGTCCTAAAAAAGACGGGTCTAATTATTACCAAAGCACTTACGGCTGTCCTTACTGTTAAATTCTGAGAATAAAATTATTTTTTTCAGATGAAGTCAAGTTTCTCTAGGCATATGTGTTGAGTTGTCATCATAAGGATATAACTTATCCATATATCTGATGACAGTTATTGATAAAGATGTGATCAAGCAGTTTGACAACTTTCGTGCATGTATCAAAGGGCAGCACCGTTTTTGAAAAAAAACGGACCAAATTTCATGACGTCATAAAAGACGTCATGAAGTCAATATTTTCCCATAATGTTTGCGCAACATAAAACTTTATCATGTACCCTTTAATGGGGAATGCTCCAGTTTTTCGGAACACTCGGTCATTACTGTAGTAAATTAAATGTTTCGTACCAATATGTTTCGCTACAATATTTTCAATAATATAACACCTCATTACAATTTACCATTTTCGACGGTAAAAGTGTATTCTAATTTCATTATGCGAAACCGATTTCCTCAAGATGAAAATCGATTATTTTGAGCAAGACAGTCGTAAGTGTGTATGCAGTTACCACTGTTTTGGGTCATTTTATTCATGTGTAGTTGATTAGAATTGCTGTAATTCTCTAATTAGTGCGCTGACCTATACATTTTCTTTTAGAATTAGTACCGGGACATGTTGCTTAATACAATGAGGGTGTTTGATCAAATTCTATCATGAAGAACTTGAAATATCTCCAAAAATATGCAAATTTTGACATTAAACACGCCAGCTTCGTTGAGTTAACCGAACACGTGAGCATGCTGTTTTATACATTTACGCGTTTATAATATCACATATTTTGGGTTTTCTGTTCTTATTAAATGTAAGACGTTTTTTTTAAAATTCGTTTTCGGGACTAAACGATGAATATGTAGCATTTTATTAGCATTTTAGTGAACTTGGACAGGTGCAAGAAATTATGCATTTTTCGATGTAGAGGTATGTGATACGAATGCATATAAAATTCAAACAAGATCGCTGACCATCCATTTTTATTTTATTTTTCAATTGGTAATAACATGTAATTTCAACATACAAAATATGATTAAATTCTATTATTGGGAAAAAAATTAGAAAACTGGAGCATTCCCCCTTAAAACCATGTATAACATGACAATATTGTATGTAAAATAATGGATTTATATTTATTTGTGATGGTAACAGATATTATGAAAAACCCTGTACATGTACGTACCTTGGTATAACAACGAGTGGACATATTACTGTATATAGAGCAAATCCGAGTCCCTTCCTCAAACACCGCCACAGTAGGCACCATGGCCATATCAAAACTAGATAAGAATAAGAAAAAAATAGGCTATATTGACCCTTTACCAAACGGTAAATTTTAGGGTGGTCCTGACCAAAAGCTGCTGCTGATGACATAACTGACATTAATGAAAATGTTATTTGTGTACGTATTATCAGCATTTTCTTCTTTTGCCTTAATGTTTTTCGAGCATTTTGTATATGTAAAATATGTCAAAACCAAAAAAAGATACTATAATGTTCAATCCATGTGCGGGTCCAAGATGGGGTCCAACGAGCATTTCCCGGTGGCGGGGGTTGTGTGAGTTCGATCGAGCTTGTTCATTGAAAAATTCCTATGAAGTCATTTTGATAAACTTTTTTTTTGTCACGAAGAAATTATGACACCATAAAAGCAACGACCTTATATCCGAATATATGGTGATTAATTTGATTTTTTGAAATAGTTACATGTATCATAACAGACATGCAATAGACAGGATAATATTTTATATCGTAGGTCTGTCTTTATGAATGATTCGGCTTAAATGGATTATTTGTATAAAGTGTTAAATGAGTGTAAAGCTCGACTTCACGTACACATTTACGCTATAATTGTGTCAAAATACTATCTTAAGCATAAATAGTTATACACTTGTTATTATAATAAAGCGACCCTTTATCATGCTCATCAAAATCTGATCAGGAAATGATAGTTAACATGTACATACGGATTCGGGCTTCGGATAGAATATGCCCCAAATACGGTAAATTAAGTATTTTTAAAAGAAACCGATCTATTGTCCGTTTTGTCTTTTTCAAACGCACACCGGTTTCGACGTCTGTACATGAAAGATTTGCAAAGTTGCATAAAAAAACAGCAACACAAAACAAGCAACATAACGTATTTCGTCGGTGTGTTATTGCAAAACTTCGTAACCCCAGCTTAATTAAAAGTGGAGTTACGCGGTTTTGAAATGACACCGACGATTTGTTATAATGAATGTGACATGGAGCATAATATATAGGCCTACTTTAAACTACATGTATGTAAAATGACAGCCGTTGTACATGAACGAGAACGGACATACCTCGTGTGAGTTTAAGAATGCCAACTCTTCTTAGAAAACATACAGATGCCATGAGTATCATTTTATTCTAAGGGAAACGCACTATGGTTATCAACAATGTACGTTAACTAGTCAATATATAGATCGGCCCGAAGCCTGTATAACGCCGCATACCTGGTCGATCTCTAATTAATTCAGATCAAAGAAACCGTATTGGGAAAATAACACAGACCTACTTAACAACGAGTTTATTGTACTCAACTCATTAGAGCGTATACATGTAGGCCAATTTAGGTCATATAGGCCCTATTACATCCTACCTGAGTAAGAGTATAAGTACATATAGGATTGCTGCAACATATGCTCAAATTAACCCTTTCCCAAACATTTGATAAAGATAGGAATTTGTGAACAATACACATGTAGCACGGAAAATATTGAAGTATAAGGAGGAAATGCCGATGACCAGCATTTTATGCTTTTGCTTCAATGTTACAAACTATCTCTCTCTCAGGGACGTCAAATTAGTTACCGTCAAATTTAGGTTTTGTATTGGGAAGGGTTAAATATGCACATATTAAATAATTTTAAAATGTTTCTGTAGAGATAGGGATAAAACCGGTTTAATGTAGGCATACAAAACTTAAAATAAAACTTTTAAAACCAGCCTTTTTAAAAGCTATTTTTAGATAATCTTAAGTTTTATCTCCAATTTCAAACAAAAGATAGGAAATAGAAAAGTCGTACCTTTGTAAAATATTGAACAAAGTCCTGAAAACAACCGTCTAATACACTCCATGTTTTTTCTTCCGCATCGATAGTGAAAATGAAAGTAGAATTTTGTCGCCCGGGCGAGTTCGTTAGTTGACTGGAGTTATCGATGTATCTGAGTCACTTTACTCGAGTGACATAATTATTATTATCGTCGCTTTTCAACGAAAATCTCGTAACTGCAGCTTGTTTTAAGCTGCAGATACGAGGTTTTCTTTGAAAAGCAGCGATATTTCTCATTATTTCGCTGCTCTTTAACAAAAACCTCGTATCTGCAGCATAAAATAAGATTAAGATACCAGGTTTTTGTTGAATACCGACGATTTGGTCGATCAACGCCTTTACAAAATGGATATTCTTGATTATGAAAACATTAGGATTAAAGAAATAATATGCTGATATTGTCAGCAGTTTCTTGACAATATTCCTTTCTCGATATTTTCTCTTTTCTAGATCTATATTTAAATGGACATTTCATCCTCATTTCAATTTTTTAAAGTATGTCTTGATGCCAAGATTGGTTATTCTAATAGGTATAAATGCTATCAGTTTTTTTAAGTTGTTGGTGATAAGCGATAAACACGTCTTTAAAGTTGGGACAGAAACGGCAAATTCTATATACATCTGATCTGTTGTGGACAACAATTTGTTTATTCTTAACACAAAAATATATATTTATCGTACACGACGCAATATTTTGGCTTGAAATTTTCAGACTTTTCATAAGAAAATATGCTCTTTTAGATAAAAATGAAAGTGAAATTTATGAGAAAAAGTTCTGAAATGTCACTTAAACCTATTGCAACTGTTTTGACATTATACACATACGTAGACCTTCCATGTCTTCCTTTTTAATTAATGTTTACTAGGCTGTTATATTCAAGCTATTCTTTCTTTGCTTCTCCTCTGAAATTGGGAACATTTTTTATCCAATTTACCCTGACGTAATTTCGGACAAACATTGTTTCATTGGGGTTGTTATAAAAGTTTTTAACTACGGTTTGAAGCAAGCCGTAGTTACGAGATTTTATAACAAAACCGACGGTTTATGAAAACATTACAATTAACCCAGTCTATTTTTAGCACAAAATTCATTGCCATTGAAGCTGGGGTAAGTATCATTTAGTAAAGGGTTAACACTTCTCCAAACTGCAAAATCTTATGTTGGAGCGAATTCTTAGCTGCTACAGATGACAGAACAAAATTAATATTGATAAAGAGTTTGCGCAATAGATAGCACAGAAAATTTTTAAACAAAGTGAGACAATGCTGGAGTTCAGCATTTCTTCTTTTGTCTCAATGTTTCACGATCCTTTTCTACTAGAGGCGTTAAAACCAGTTCTTGTATAGGCAAGGGTTAAGGCCAGTTTTGTCTTTAGTTCCCATAGCAACTTTGAAATAATACAATTGCCAGGCGGAAGAAACAAAATGAGTAGCCTAACCTCTACTTCCGGGGATGGGCTACGAGCACTGTCCCCAAAAAGACATGACATGCTCTGCGATTAGGAAGAATCATCGATGAACTCTAACACGGTGTATAATCACGTGACTCAGAATTTCCGATAATCTTCGATATCTTTTTTTAATACTTGACCAATTTGAATTCGATTTGAAGCAGAGAATGCGGGAAAATGACAGGAATAAGCTGGATATGTTTGATTTTTGAAAAATCAACTGATAAAAAGTTATTGAAGATAAACCAAAATTTTGGTTTATCTTTAATTACTTTTTATCAGTTGATTTTTCAAAATCAACCATGTCCGATGTCCATCTAATGCATGACGTCTGTCCACATTCTCTGCTTCAAACCGAATTCAAATCGGTCCAGTATTTACATAATTATTGAAATTATAAAAAAATGTATCACGTGATTATCAACCGTGTCTAACTAAGTAATGAATATGTCAGAAGTAATCTTGAGATTGAGCAGTTTTAAAACTGCTCAAATATTACGGAACTAATTTTGTGCAGTTTTGAAACTTCTCAAAATAGCTTATATATTTATATGTATTTTTATTTTGGTTTAGAATGGCGTTATCGCAAAAGAGAAAGCATCCTAAAAATATTTCTTTGTGGAAGGGAGCATAATAAAAACAAAAATCATATTAGCTGGTTTATTTGAATAAAAGTTCGGTGCTGAACAGCGTCTGTGCCGAACGGAAAACTCAACCATTTCAAATATCGGTCGACCAAAAAATGATTCGTACCCTAGGCATTTCGTATTTACGATTTCCATACTGCAGCTGTGATAATCTTATTTACACTGTTTTCACTTGGCATACCAAAAGTAAATCTATGAAAAATCGTAAAAAAGTCGTAAAACGATCTTTTAGATCATTGTTTGGTTTATATATCAATAATTCAATGAAGAACATCGTGGGTGCGTTCCATTGGCTGTTCGGATTGTGCTGAACAGTCCAGTACTGAATGGAATGACACAGAACAGTGTTCGGAACATATTCTGCCAGTTCCAGAAGAAAAGGTGGTGCAAGCAGAACAGTGACGTCACTAGCAGGGCAACCTTCGATTACGACTGTGGAGTGTTGAAATAAATTAATATTTCTAATCAAACCGTACAATTTATATCAAATTATTTCAGCAAATGTGATGAATTATGCATTTTAAGACCATGTATGTCCAATACACAACACCCAGCAGGCGATGAAAGTTATTTTTAGACAGGCATGTGCTCTGTTCCGAGAGTATTCCATTCGGCATGACTTGAACAGAACATTAGGAACAGTAACGGACAGCCCAATGAAATGCGCCACGTCTGAATGGTTCTGCCTAACATGCGAAACACACGCAGAAGCATTCTTAAGATCTAAATGCTACAGTGGGCTAAAATGACAACGAAGAAAAAGCAGAATACTTCACAAATTGCACTTTTTCACTAGTTATATAAATAATGATAGATACATCGTATTTACCAATTATATGGATTATTAAAGCTGTTAACGTCTAAATCTCCTTATCGAAATCAAATTAATTATGTATTAAAGATGGGTATTGAAAAGGGGAATCTTTTGACTTTTGAGGCAAACACGAATCTGGATCATGCATATTGACAGTCCGTTTAACCATTTTTCAAACAGCTTAATTTTAGGGTGATCCACTTCAAAAACTGCCACACATGACAAAATGGGTGTTATTAAAGATAGGATTTGTGTAAAATATGTCACAGAAAATATTGAGACAAAAAGAGAAACTGCTGGTTATCAGCAGTTTCTTCTTTTGTTTCAATATTTTCCCAAGTATATTCAATAAGGGTTGTCAAAACCAGGTCTTGTTTGGGAAAAGGTTAATACCCGCGTTGTTCTCCAACATTTTCATCATTCGCTGTTTTAAGCTGCATTTACGAGGTTTTCGATGAAAAGCAGCGTTTAGAAACTGTCAAAGAACTGCGGCCGTATGATCAGACTGCACGTAGTTACATACTTCTTTCCATGCTTGGTGGTCTAACATGATATCTGTGAAAGAAACCCTCGTAACTGCAGCTTGTTTTAAACCGCGGTTACGATGTTTTCGTTAAAAGGCGACGATATATGGGTCCCTTTTCTTGATCCCTGTTGATTTTTTATATAAACATCGAATAGCATAATATGGTTTACTCAACAAAGTAATACTTTTCTGATACATAAATATTTTTGAAAGAAAAACATAAAAAACTCTATATTAACAAAAGCATTGAACTCTTTGTAACAATCCACCGGAAGTAGCATATCTTTTATTTGTTGGTGTTCAGTAGGTAATGCAAATAATAGCAGACAAAGGAAACAAATGGTGTTTATGAGCGATTCAACTACTTTGTCGAATATTTTTCTGTAATTGGATTTTTCTTATTTTGATTACAGCTTTTTGATTTTATAATAAGGACGTGGCCAGACCTATGGTTTTACACAAATAATTGATATGGGATATTGGAATAATTTGATACCAACAAGGTTGCATTTCAGCTAGCGCATACACACAGTCTGATCAAGATTCATGCTGTTATCCTTTAGCTTAATTGTTATCCCGTACGACAATCATATTTATAAATGGGGTCCTAATATTAGAGTTTTGCGTCTTACGTGGACTGCGACTGTGGACATCGGACGTGGACTGTTTATTGGGGACCGTCTCAGTATTTTCATATAACGGTAAAATGCACTGGATACGGTTTTGAAGCAAAATAAAGCAAATATCAGTTTAATGCATATTTCAGAACCCATTTCGCTCGAGAATACACCTAGCTTTCAAAACATATGATTTTTCCTACTTGATAAATGTATTACATTTTTAGCGAGCCGGGGCTTTATGTCTGCTAATGTCACAGCCCTAGTGTCGGCGTCAGGTTGCGTCGGCGTGGCCTCTTTACTAATTAAGTAATCTTTGTTGCGAAAGGGGTTTCTTCTTGGTCTTAATAATTTACGCATGGTGGAAAATGCAAAAAAATCTTGAATAAATCCGCAATATGTTACCTGTATGAACGTTTGAAGCAGAGAAGCCGGAAAAAAATTGTCATGAGTATTCTAGAAGGGTCGATCTTTTAAACAACATTCAATAAAAAAGTTATTTGTGAACAAACACAATTTTGATGGGGATTAACTTTTTATCAAGTTTTTTTTTTTGAAAGTCAACCAAGTCCGACAAATTCCTCACCCTTTTGCTGCATATCAAATTCAAATCGGGTGCATGCATACAAATTTATTGAAGATATTCTGCAATTGTTGTTGTTGTTGTTGTTGTTATTGTTGTTAAATGATTCCCAATTGTTGATGTATTGTAGAAAAAAGAAAACTAGTCTGTCGATGTAAGATCAAATACAATTGAACAATGAACCCATGCCAATTTACGCAAACTGTATCTGTTTGCAACTTTCAACATAATAACTTGCAACTCAATTGAGTGCACTTTGTAAAAGGTACAAATCAAGTCAACTGATTGGTTCTAAAACAATAAACATGGGGTTATTCACTTTCAATTTTGACCGGTACGTTTTTACATGTACCGTTATGTAAAAAGGCTGGGACGGCCCCCAATAAAAAGTCCACGTCCGATGTCCATTGTCGAAGTCCACGTAAGACGCAAAACTCTAATAACATTTTAGTTCTCATTTTCCTTGAACAATAAAACTCTTTTAGACAAACACTTATATGAATATGACTAAATTGTCGGCTAAGTTCGAAAGTGACGTATCTATATAGCACGAAGAAGATGTAGTTTCGGCATATTCGAATATACACGCATTCTCAATATAAGGGAGCCAATTGGTATTTTGGTTGTCGCTGTATATTTTCTGGAATATGGTCAGGCAGTATACTGAATTATATGTCGTGGCTGATAGAGGGGCAATGGGTGGCTTTAATGAGAAACACTTTCTATCCCAGCCATACACCATATGATATATGCAAGCTAGAATACCCAAATTTGTAAGGTTCGTAACTGTCGCTGATTTAAATTATACATTTCAAAATGATTTTGTTTTAAAACTTAGGTAATAAACCATAAACTGTGCACACCATTTTCATTGAGTATCTATTGTGAGTCCGAAAACCGTATATATTTTGTTTTGTCTTCCAATTATAATAAAATATAGGGTTTTGAAAATTGTCGCCAAAAATATAAATT
Organism: Fragum sueziense; assembly: GCA_963680895.1. Classification (NCBI taxonomy): domain Eukaryota; kingdom Metazoa; phylum Mollusca; class Bivalvia; order Cardiida; family Cardiidae; genus Fragum; species Fragum sueziense. The sequence goes on along the minus strand of OY804596.1, from coordinate 24,290,493 downwards.
TTGATATATTCTTTAGATTGGAGGGCACAATTCATAGCATAAAGGGGTAAAAACGTGAATGAACGTAACATTTTGATATCAGATACACCGTTTTTACTGAAAATCAGCTCTATTTTGTTGTCACTTAAATGATACGGATATTATCGTTTGTTTACTAATTAATTTTATAGCGTAGATTTAAGGCAGTAAGGTTAGTTACCTAGTAGACGTTTTCTGCATACACGGACATCTATTACTTTAACTGTTGTATCATCGTAAATACTTTATTACTGTTAGAAAGTAAACATAAGATCAATTTACAAATTTCTTGTAATAATCTCAAAATATGACATCAAAGTACAAATGTAAGGTTCGTTTTGTAAGGTTCGTTACTGAAAATCATTTGAATCAGTAGTTTCCTATAAAAATGTGAATGGTCATGATAATATTGAAAAACAGGGTCCTGTTAGAAAGTACCAAATTGTATACATCATTTTTGGGCTTCTCAAAACCATTATTTATCAGATAAACATGATTTTGTGCCCAGAATTTGAGTCCATGTATTTAAGACAAAGCAAGTTTCTGTTCATCTTAAATCTCAGGAAAATGATGGTGCATCATTAATTGAATATGTTTTGGTTGAAAAAAGATATTTATTTGTACCAAAGACAATTTAAGAGGTGAAAAGACGTCGAAAAATCATATGTAAGGTTCGTTATTACAGTAACTAACCTTACTTGATTTTCATACTTTATATACAGATTCATATCAACCGCAAGTGTTTTTTGCGAAATTATATTTCAATAGACTTATATCTTTCTTTTGAATTTTCTCATGTAAGACGCATGAAAATATTTCGTTTTTGTTAATATTCACCCCCAAAAGGGTGCAACATATCATTTTAAAAGATATTCAATTGAAATGAATCGAAATCAAGATTTTAGCATCATACAGCTCTAAAGGCAAAATGTATTCGACTTTTTGATTAGAAACCATAACATTTGAACACATCTTGTGTATATCTAAAATGATCTTGTATCTATTTCGGGTGAAGGTTTGACAAAGGATGTAACGAACCCTACCAAGACAATAAATACAATTTGTACCTTGGTTCTTACTATACTGTATCTGTTGATTCGACACAAATCAACCAAACAAAAAGATGTTTTGGGATTATTTTTACCAGTTAAGACTATAAACATGTTTATTCAGTATACAAAGTATAGCCTTAAAAAGTAACGGATTTTTTAAAAACGGTTGTATAAAAATGTTTCAAATTAACCATTTCTATTACAAAGTAGATATACTGTTTTCGTGGAAGTGCTTTTTGGCAATTCGGATATCTTGCTACATCTCATATCGGCGTGGTAAGGATATATTCAGTTCTTGCTATTGTTTAATAACGTGTATTAAATAAATGAAAAAGAAACAATTCAAATTGAATTAAGGTTTAAGGTAGCGAACCTTACACAACGGGAATATGGCGTAAAATGGCTCGAATTCTGTACTTAAAGTGTTTATGGAATCAATTCTGTGACTTAATTTTAACTACACACCTTCTAGAAAATGTTTAGAATGAAGCTATGATTGCGCATAACCTGATTGGTGATACCGACATGTTATCTTTTCCGATACCATGATACAGTAAAGCCTGGTCATTAATACGTCAACTTGGAAACTTTATAATTTTCTCTATTATGCATTAAAGATTATAAACTCTATGAAACTTTATTTTCTCCAATTTCTCGTTGCAATATCTTTGCAATTTTACTAGAATTCAACATTCTAGTAATAATAGTAAGGTTCGTTACTTTTGATATATAAGAATGAATTGTAAATAACTATTTTCATCATAGAAAAGGCCCTTCGATAAAGCCCACTTTTATTCTTATAATAACTTAAATAGAATTTCAACAAGAATCAAAACTATTTATTGCACCTTACATCATACACTGCAATTGAAAAAGTTGCAGAAATTACACACTAACAGTTCGATCTATGTCTCTAAATAGGTAGTTTTTGGAATTTGATTGAAGAAGATTGAGTATTTAAACTGTTTGGGAATTAAAAATGTTCATAAATATTAACATATTATCTATTGATAGTAATCAATCATGTCCATGTACGTCGTCACATTGAAAAGTAACAAGAATTTAAAATTGACACTTCATTAGCAGCGAACTTTTCACTAGTAAAAATGGTACTTTTATTGGGCTGATTGAAGATACTGTATCTCGAGTATCGTCTAATTCATGTTGAAAATATTTTGCAGTTGCATCCTATAGATGTATGCCAAGCTTTTTAACAAATCAAAGTCAAGTTTCTTCGATATCACTTTTTCGCTTTTTTCTAAATCCAAATGGCTCCTATTTATTGAGAATGCATGATAGTAAACAGCGAACTGTTTAAAGTTCAATGTAGTTCAACAGGGTGATGAGGTTATTCGATTGGCGTGAGTTTTCTCGACAAGTACCAACATTTCATGGGCTCCGCTTTCCCCTTCATTTTTACTTCACCTCTGTATGTGAAGTGGAAGTTGGGGTCGAAACATGCACCAGACTGAAGATAACTGAAAGTAGAGGAACGTTGCACGTAGAGAAATATTACATTTAAATCAATTCAATATATAGTCGTAATAATTATTGCATCTCATAATTTGTATTACGAACGACTAGTAAATTTTGGAACGTTTTGTTTATTCTGTCGCTGTTTTCCCCCAAAAACCGCGTAATTATACATGTAGCTTGTGTAAAGCTAATGCACATTTTAAAAAGGAAATCGACTCTAAAGTATTATACCCATTACATTATTCCAATTTAATATCTAGATCATAATACAACACTAGCAACAAAAAAGTGAACATTTTCAAGCACAAACTACTATGTTACTTTTTCCATTTCTATCTTGGATAACAAATTCAAGTTAAATATGATTTTAATTACTTGTGAAATCCGGTTGGTAACCCATGTGACTTTTGGGAAGAGTTCACGCCGAAAAATCGTCCGCTTCAAGGATGTTTTGTTTGAATTCTTAGCTTAATACTCTACGGATTCTGACGAGATAAAGTGCACCGTACGCGAATTTGGAAGGGCCATTCCCGAGCATACCTTACTCTGCACCGAATTCCTTGGTTTCTTAAAACATTCAAGCGAAAGGATTAACTTTGAATGTTTGAAGAAACCACAGGATTCAGAGCAGATTGAGTTAGAACTGGGAATGATCCTCTCAAAGGCGCGTACGGTGCACTTTACCTCGTCAAATCCGTAGAGTATTGACAGAGAAATTAAACAAAACATTATTGAAGCGGACGAGTTTTCGAAGTGAACGCTTCCAAAAAGTCACATTGGTTACCCATCGCGTGAAAGACGAAGACGAGCAAAAAGAGTGTCCTGTGTAATCAACTTAGACAATAAGTCAATAAAAGCATGTCGCTGCATTTCATCGAAAACATCATAACCGCAGCTTACAACAAGCTGCAGTTGCGAAGTTTTCAATGAAAAACGACAATGTGCCCAACTCTTTCGGATACCGGAAGACACAAAATTACTTACGCATGCGCATACTGTGACACGTTAATTCTGCCGGTGACGCCGGTAGTTTCGGTACGGCTCGTGAGATTCACTGTATTACCAAACAGACAGTATCGCGGCATCCTCTTACCTATCACTCCTGTCACTACTTCACCGGAGTGAATACCGATCGTGATCTGAAATACGGAACGATTTTATCCAGTTGATCGTGACGCAATTTCGGACAATATTTCGTATGTGTCGTTGTAAAATCCCGTAACTACGGTTTGATTCAAGCCGTAGTTACGAGATTTTATAACAACACCGATGGTTTATCAATGCATAACGGTTAAACCAGTCTATTTGTAGCACAAAATTATTTGCCATTGTATTACATTGGTTGGACGGAATTTTACACAACTTTCAATACATAGATCAATACAGAATTGAGCAATTGCTTGTGATTTCAGTTCCAATTTTTCAATCATGCTCTGATTTTGAAGTGCATATCAGAAGTATTTTTTTTTCAAAAATAATCAGAGCAATGATTTGACACGAAATACTTCAAGGTAGCGAAAAAGATTACGTTGTGTTGGTGCAGTACATTAGCAGACCTGTCGCGACTTACATTGCTATATACCTCAAAGCGTTCTGGATACTTGAGTTTTAATATAAGTTGTATTGGTATCTTGATAGGTGTCGTGACTTAAACCGATTTACCTGAATGCATAGTTGCTGCTTGAGTTCTTCAGCTTTCACAAATATATATATATATACGGTAAGTTAGGAGTTCTTACAATTGTAAAGCTCGCGATAAATGACCTGGCAGAGCATCTCTAGCCATTAGCTAGAGATGCTTTGCCATGTCTTTTATCGTGAGCTATAAGTGTTTTTTTTTCATATACAAACCTCAATCAGACGATTGTTGGGATCACGGAGATCTTTAGATACATCCATCAAGTCAAGAGCCAGTCTGGCCACAGATTTAGCGTGAGTTTCACATTCCTCCGGTAGGCCGCTCACAGCCATGTATTTGTCTCCCACAGTCTCAACCTAAAGTGTAAAACAATATTATGCTTTGCTATTGTTGTGTCGAAATCTGTTCAGACATATTGGCATATAAAATTATGTAAGTCGGTCTATTGATCATAAATTATATAATTGTGTCACAATTTCCTTTAAGTTAGTAAACCTGTACCAGATTGTACGGTTGAATTAAGGGAGATAAGGAAGAGAAACCGCGAAAAATAAGTAATCTAGCCTTATTAAGGTGGATAATTACGTGACTCAGAATTTCAGAAAATCTTCAATAATTTTGTTGATACTTTATACGATTTGAATTTAGATTGAAATAGAGATGGTGAGAAAATGTTACTAATAATGAGTACGTGGTAGATTTTTGAAAAATCAAATGATAGAAAAGTTATTTAGTCCATGAGCCAGACACTTTTTTGGTACCACTCGGAGGGAGTAATTCTAATTGCACTTTCTGAACAGCTTGATATATGTAGCTAACTAATTGATATGATAGCAGTCTGAAATTGGTAGCTTATGCTGGGAAAATCGCCGTTTTCTTAACCTACCCCATTTTCACATGTCCACAAATTGGTCAGTGGTGCGATTTCTTTTGGAAGTATGTGATTTAACTAAAGGCCTGTCGTGATTATTTTCTCTGCCAAAATATTCTTAAAACGCTAGTTTTGAGTACTATTTAATCTGTTCCCAGGTATGGGGCCTCTGTAGGCTGTGAAATAGAAGACAATTTGTCGGCCCCTACACCGAACGAAATGCACGATTTTTTCGAGTGAATTTTCCAATTCTTTGAAGCAGAAATGCTAGTGACTACATATTTTTACACTTAGATATATTTTCAAATGCGTATTCATCGATTCATGCCAGTTTCGTGACATAAAACACTCGGAAAAAGCTGTAAAAGGCAAAAACATTTGGTCGATTCGGCCCCTGAAATGTTCGTACCTAAAAACTAAAACGCGTATTATGAGTGTTTTAAGGCTTCTAACCGTTGCCAATCTATTGACAGCACTGTGTTTTTATCCAAAACAATTGGATTGCCTATTAGATGGCTATTTCATGCATATATGTGTTATATGAATATGAAACGGAGAATTTTACGTTAGGCCTACTAAAGGAATGCTGAACTCAATAGCATTTTCACTTTTATATATAATGAAGGGCCTTATATGTTCAGTTGAGTGTCCAATCAATGCAATTTAGAAAATAATAACTGGAAATATATTCAATTGCACAATATTCGACCGTTCGTAACTAAATTGAATGACCACATGAAATAAATGAAGCTATACTTAACGTCACAAAATATAGCCCAATGCCAATATACGATTATACGATATATAATGTACATCATGTAACAACCAAGGTAAAACCTGATAGTCCCCTATTCAATAATATAGTGGATATGCCAAATAATTTGCTGCTTTTGTCATATATAGTACAAAAACTCTCTTCGTCGGATATATTGGTTTTCATAAATCTAATCATAACTTAATATAATACACGTACAATATAATGAGTCAGGATACGGAAAAAGGTCCCTTAAGGATTTCCAGCCAAATATCGTTCCAAATCAGCATGCATATACACGCAGTCTGATCAGGAACCACTGCTATTCTCCACTAGATCCTTAATGACCTGTTGCAATTGTAATATAGCAGCATGGACGTCTGCCTGTGTTCACAAAAAACATGCACTGATCTTGTTCAAATGTGACTGACTCAAATGCTATAAGGGACCCCTTTCCAGATTCGCGCTCAATTAATATGTAAGTATGACAGAATACAATTGTTTCTGCTTTTAAGTAAGATTATAACATTCTCATTTCCTAAACCTTAATTAGTATAAACTATGATGATTAGACAAAGATTACTTTTGCAAAGAATGATAATCAAAGTGTACGGAGGGAACTTATTTCTATGTTAAAATAGAAATGAGATACATGTAGAACTTTTGCAATTTTATTTCCTTTTGAAAATATATTGAAGTGTTTATGAATGAATGCATCCCCCTGACCTCATAAAAGGCAGATTCTATATGTATTTCGACAGCGAAGTCCGTAGATGTACATTGCATACTTACAGAATAGATTTATTATAAACAAAGTAATTTTATAAGCCAGGTGATTGTATAACATGTGTGTCGTCGTTTTCCCATTTCCAAGTCTGCCTGTCTGTATGTACGTTTGACGTTGCAATAGCATTTCTTTTAAATTTCTGCTATATATTATCATAATTATTGTATACATGTACTGATTCTGGTACTTGTGATTTTGATTCAGTCAATGGTTCCTGACATACCTGTTGTTAGTGTAATGGATTTTGTCACTGAAAATCACTTTAGGTAATGTGTGTCCAGCTCACCAGGAGAAATGATAAACGTATAGATAGAATATATGCATATATACTTTAGATAATCATTTGACTTAGATTTAAACTTCTTCTGTCGTGCATATGCATTAAAATGTGATTCAGATGTATATGTGTTCTAGTTTATTTGGCATGAATCATAACAAAATACATTATGATACATACTCAAATGGTTGGGTAAATCTTTGTTTTCGTTTTGTAAGAGTCTGAAAGTTCTCTAGGATCCATATCACCACACAGATTCTAACAACAAAGTGATTGAAATATAATGGATAACTAATGGTCAAAGTGATTGAAGTTGTGGTAACAAAAGCAAAAACGACACCCCTGTCTTTATAACCACAGTTGCGTAATTTTTTATCAAACATATCTCACTCACCCTCTTTTTTAGACAAATGCAAACGTTTCATAGAATCTGCGTTGTGAGCAACAGATTCATCAGATATATATAAATTTAAACTCGATTTAATAATCCTCTAAATAGTTACCATAACTTGTCACTACTGGTGTGACTTTCATCTGTGTAGGAGAAAATGCAAGTTTGTGGTTGTTTAGCGGTTTCGTTTATGATCCCATGCTTCAAAACAAGTCGTTTATAAGGGCATATTAAAAGTTTTTGATTCTCACACCTGCTGTATTTTTCATATAATAGTCCCGTAGCCTTTCCAACCCCACACACTCCTTCCACATTGTTAACAGTTAACTGATATCCGATTTTTAGGAATCAACGTCTTGTTACCCTAACCAGTCTCCTCAGCAGCAGTCAACTAATCTTCTTAACTGTCTCTGTCTCACTGGAAGCACTTTTTCCAATATCAGATTGTTGCAAAAGAAGGGGTAGACTCCCCATAAACTTAGGCAATCTTGTTTAGCACTTAAATAAGCCTCCAGGACTAGAAACATTACCATGTGCAACCGGGTTCTTAGTATTATCCATTTTGGCCAATAAAACTGGGAGGGGTAAATCGGTTTGAAAGTTTCGGACAAGCTCGTAGCAGCTAGCCATATTATCCTACATACAAATACTTTTAAAACATTCATTTACACTAAGGTGTAAAAACCTTTACTACGCATTAACTTGACTAGTTACGTAAATGCACCAGCGTACTTTAAAGTGCCGAACAACTTCGTTGTCTACATAACTTCATCATTTTGAAATTGTCATTCTCATGGGTAATTGGACTTATAAATAACAACTGATGATGTATGACATTCTTCAACGCCACATACCTTATTTTGCTTATAATTCAGTATTGATGGTTTTTATCTGATTAAGATTAAAATACTACAATTTGTTTGTAAGTTGATAATGTCCGTAATGCAGAGTAATTAAATTTCAACAGTTCGCTTTTCAATCACCGCTTTATACTTCTTTTCTTTCATTAACACCTAAAGCATTGAAAAAATATTGATGCTAATTAAGATAAGTACTTAATTTATCAATGAACAGAAAAATAACTTTGGATCGTTTTTTCAAAGGTTTTTCTTTTTAAATTGAGTCTGTATAAAGCACCAACTGACAAATTTGCTGATGACTTAGATACATGGAAAATCTCTACATATGATTGACCATACTCTTTCATATATTTATAACCGATACCACTTTTATCGTGATCCCATTCTTTCTCATATTTGCATATTTACAATAAATGAATCACATGCTTGAATAATTTGATAAACGAACTTCAAATGTCTAATGTTCATAACTGTGAAGTGATCAAAAGTCACAAAACACATTTCCCTGTTTAGCATACTAGATTCTTACTTTTTTCTTTATATCAACATGTCTGCATTTCTTCATTTGAAATACCAATTGCTGTAAGGCTAAATGCTAGTGTGATTTCCATTGTTCGGTTATAATTATGGCCTTGCTCATGACAATTCAAAGCTTCGGGTAGAAGTTGATTAATATCAATTTGTAAAGCTTGCATTATGTTGTAATTGCAATTCAACACATCTGTTTTGGTACCTAAATACTTACATTTGCATATTGCTCTCTTTGTGTTATCATTTTTTACTTAGCATAAATAAATTGTGACTGTCTATGTACATTGTAAAACCGTCCATGTAGTGATTCTTTCTTCCTTTCTAGCCCATTTTACTTACAGTATGCATCATTCACGAAAGAGTACAACTGAACTTTGCTATGTTGATTTGACATGAAATTAGGTTATTTTTTTTCTGAAACGCAGTGTGAGCTTTTTCAACAGCTTTTGCATCCATGTAATCAATTTTATCTCTAGTCTCATCGTTTGTTTAACACTTTTCTTCATTTTTTACTCGTAAATATTTCTTTTGTACTGCATTATATCTTGTATTCTAAAAGACTATACTGCTGTAGTGATAGGCCTATGTCCACGCTACATAGTATAGTGTACTAAAGTGAACCCGGGACAACTGCATCTTCGTCCGTTAGTTTAGCGTCTTTCTTACGAAATCATAGCCGAAGTAGGGTCAATACATATTCAGATGTCCTGTGTTAATGTTAATTCTGTTGCACAACAACGCTTTTAATACACTTAAGATGTATTTAATTCTTGCTAGGTCTCTAATCATAGATTAGTTTCGTGGAAGTTTTGCTGAAAATACATCCTTTGTAACATGTGTATATGTACACACGAAAAGCGATAGCCTTGTAGTTAACTACACATGTTTCTTAATATGTTGTATATACAATATTTTGTGTACTTTTTCCTCGAATGCATGAACTTCCATTTGCAATCCAAGTGGTTGTATTAAGGCAATATATACGTATAAAGAATTTGTACATATATTAGGAAACACTACCGATTTGCATGTCAGTGTTAACACCAGAAGTCCTCATGGTTGTTTTTAAAAGTATGCCAATAGCCTACAATTTTTGTATTCGTTGTGCAAATATATCCAAACAAAAGGCAAAAGACGAAGGTTTGCACTCTAGTGGGGCTCTTTATTTGTAAAGAATGTCTTATTCACTTGAATAATCGGATTGGATTTCAGGAAAGAAATATCATACATTATATAGCAGTATTGATAACCCGTCTTTCTTCACGAATCAACTGTACATGGAAAAACGTTTTTCTTCAATGCTTTATGGATGTACATTTGTCTGGACATGTATTCTAACGACTATCCGACAATAGAATAAGATTAAAACAATGACTTTGTGTCATCCTCTCGAACCAGAAACACAAATACAATATATCCGGCTTTAACCCTCACCCCCTTTTTATCTTGTGAGAAGCTAGCTTCTCTGCGTACACTTTCAAACCAGGCCTAGTTTTCTACATGTTTATCATTAAAGAATTGTTTGTAAGCATTATTCATTTGAATTAATCGTAGTTCGAATTAGTTTTACATTAAGAAAATGAATGAAATATAAATGATAAGCGTTTATGCTTTTTTGACTTTCTGGTAGTGTAATGAGTGGTAATTAAGTCGGCATTGCTATCCATGCTATTTTGTAATATGTATACCTATCTAGCATCACCTGATATCAAAATACTAATTACAGTCCATTTTTACCAGAAAGCGGACTTTATGTGTACAAAAACACTATAATCTTAATTTTTTCATTGTAATTCGTATCATCTATAGATAGTTCTCTGTGTACACTAAAATCATCCTCCAGGTGACATTTCAGACTAACACAAAACCTGACAATATGCTACTCTGTACTGTACCTCGGTTATGAAGAAAGACTTTTGTATTTGAATGAGTTTAAGGGTCGGAGAAATGTATGTGTTGTTTCACTAGAAAACCAATGAAAATTTTGTGTGTAAAGGGTACGCTTGAAAAGAAGCGTTTTACGGGGCATAAGCTACCAATCTGAGATTGCTATCATACTGAAAGATAAAGTACAGATACCAGACTAATCAAAAAGTGCAAAAAGAATTACTCCCTCCGAGTGGTACCAATCGGCCAAAATTCGGGTCCTGGCTCATGGACTAATTGAAGTGTGATTAAACATAAGATGATGAAACGGTATACCATAGCTTACACATTTTAAACCTTTCCCAAACAAGATCTTGTCTTGACTCATCAAATAGGAAAAGCTTTTCAAAATATTTATGCCATATCAAGAAATGCTGATAAGTTAGCATTTTCTTCTTTGATGTAAAATCACTGTATTCTCAGGTCCGTAGGAACAGGTGGGGGGGGGGGCTTAGCCATGTTTATGTTTGTCATGTTTAGTGTGAAAAAAAAACATAATGTGAAATAAAGAGGTCATTTAAGATGTCTTTGTACAATACCGAATTCTATTGGATTCGTACTTTGCAGAACCAGTCTATATTTAGACTCACCTATCGGCTCGTCCAAATGTAGCCTCGTTCTGCAAAGTACTCATCCAATAGAATTCAGTATTGTTCAAAGACATGTTGAATAAGCTCATAATACACAATCCTATCTTTACTACCATGTCATGAAGAGCTACTTTGTAAATGGAACGTTTAGGAAATTCTTTTAAGGAACACGTATTGTACTGAAACAATAAATCATACCTTAAATACATCTGTATGCTTCTTGAGGATGTCGTCAAACTTTGTATAAACGATGTTCAACAGTTTAACAATTTTCATTGCACCACCAGCGTCCGAGTTGCTAGAACTAAATTTGCTGAAGCCGACGATACCACTAAACATGATGGTCACGTGTTCGTATTTCCTGGCGGGCACCTGCCGACTGTGACGTAATTCGTTAGCGACGGATGGTGGTAGAATGGAGTACATCAATCTAAAAGTTGAGACATTAATAGTTTGAATCAAGTATTCCAACTTTGAATTGTTCACAAATTACAATCCATATGTGTTAGACGATAAATAAACACGACTCAGTTGATAAACATATAACACGTAATCTAATTAAAGGCTGCTTTAATTGAAACATCATGAATTACTTATATATCATTTTCTGTTGCTAATCAACAGATGTCATGAACTTCTCAACCAATAAAGTTAAGAGAACATTTATTTTTTAAGTATGGTCATCCTAAATAAATATGAGATTATACTGGAAATCAGCATAAGATTTCATTTTTCTCTCATACTTTTCAAAATTTTGTCCATCATGGAACACCTAAACAGTTGCTTATTGGTAGCATATTAACACTTTCCAAAACGACAAAATAGTATGGTACCCAATTTGTAAGCAGTTGCAACCGACAAAATGGGTATGTAGGCTAATTATAAAGATGGGAATTGTGCGCAATATAGCAGAGAAAATATTGAGTCAAAGGAAGAAAATAATTGAGTTCAGCATTTTTTTCTTTTGTATTAAAGTTTTCCGGGTCTTTTCCGGGGGGGAACGTCAAAAGATGGTCTTGTTTGGAAATATGTTAAACTCATACTTGTCAGTTTTCTGTTTCTCGACTTCCAGCTCCCGATGCATGGTCTGTAGTTTATCGGTGAGGAACTCTAGCCTCTGTGTTAGTCGGTATTCCTCGTCAAACTTCTCAGACAACAGTACCTACAACACAACATATATTTACATAATGTCAGTGTTATAGCAAAACTCGTAACTACAGCTTTAATCGAGCTGTAGTTTCGAGGTTTTGCAATAACACCTACGATGACTTTATTCCAGTAATAACGCTTTCGTCATAGTTTTAGAAATACAATGCTATGACTCCTACCAAACTCCAAAACAGCGATTACGCAAGGGACAGGTAATCACTGCCACTGTTAAAATCACGTGATGTTGGTATGATCACATGACACTTGTCAAGATGGTGGAATATTTGGTGCACTCTGATGTTGCAGGGCTCACGAAATCAGCCGAATTCTGACGAAAGGGTGTGACGTACGACAGTATTGCCATAATGTTTATTTCTGAAGTGTTTTTATTATTAATATTCTAGACTGCATTTAACACCTACTGATCTTAAAGCGACATTTCACAATTATTTTTACATAAATTTTACTTTTATTCTATCTGAAAGAGCATCTTTTCTTATGAATATTCTGAAAATTTCAAGTCAAAATATTGAACCGTTTACGAGAAAGTTATATTTTTCAGACAGTTCAGATTTATAGGCCTATAGAATTCGTAATTTCTGTCTCAACGTTAAAGGCGTATTTTTCGATAATAAACAACAACTTCAAAAAACTGATAGCATTTTTACGCATTAGAATAAACTATGTTTGCATCTAGACATACTTTTAAAAAATGAAACAAATTTGAAATGTCACTTTAAACATTATTAAATCACGTTAACTTTTAAAATTGGATATCGAATTAAGAAACCTTCACGTACGATTAATTTCAAATAAATGTAGCAGAAGAAATATGGACGAAAAAGGAGAAAAAAGCTTTCATAATGGATCTTACATCTGCTTTCAGTTTGAACCATTCTTAATCTTATTGTTTGAGAAAGGGTTATAAAACTTACAAGATCTCTGGTTGCATCATGCAGCGGAATGTCACTCAAATATAAACCCCGCCTACTCAGATCATCCAAACTGTTGACACTTGGTGAACAGAGAAACAACAGACAGTCTGACTCTTGTACATACACCATCTGACCCTTCAGGCGCATGCGCGAAGTCTCGTTCTGATCAAATCGGTTTCCGTTGTCATCAGAATAGTTACCGAGTATACCTTCCCGAGTCCTGAGCACGTACACAGTGTTTATATGTGATAAGATATGGTGAAAGTCGAACTCCATGTGTGGACGAATCATCTCGAGGACGTTGTCTACGCGACAGTTGTCATTGGATACTACCGGCATCACTCGCATTATGGAGGAACCGGCTTGTATTATTCGCATGCTTCTGTCAAACAAAATGTGAAAAGGAAAAGCTCGACAGAACGTTGCTGGGCTTATTTTTGGATCTTGACTAAGATCCAGTGGATTACTACTGTCTACAATAGTTCTATCGATTACATTCTTCTCAATAATCGCAAACTGAATATGATCAGATTCTTCTTTAGTCTTTATAACTTTCACGTCAACCTCTGAATTATGAAGGTTCTTGGCCACTGCCTTTACAATACCAATAACTATATGTTCAAGGCCGGGTCTGTCTGAATAATAATGGAGCACTAGCGTCCCCTTGTCGTCCGTACATCTGAATGATGGCGCTATCATGCCTGGATATATGGTGGCCAGATGGTCGTGTAGGGCGTCTAGGTTCTGCAGGAACTCACGAGTGTTGGCGCCAAGCACTTTCAGGATCTTTGTGTAACCTGATTCCTTACAGAAATCGAAGAACATTTTTCCGAACTCTTCCAGTAATGCGGAAGCTGGCACTCCTGAAATAATGAATGAAACTCTTGATTAAAGTTGTAAGTTTTGCAATAACACTGACGAAATATTACAACTTCAAATTACTAACTAGTATACTTTTGTAATTGCTTGAAAATGTGCGATTGTTTTCAGTTTAGGAAAATTGAGTTTTCTACTGGGTTTCCATATTGATTCTCTGCATTCGAATGCTCAACGAGACGGGCTCACTTCAAACTAGCGAATACAAATCAAAGTGCAGTTTAAAGCTTCGTGTCTCAAAGGATTCATGTTGATGTATATTTACCAAGAACTTTAGAGGCCGCGCCGACAATACCGTATGTGGCAGCGTCGTTATAAATGTTACGAATTATAAATCGGCCTTCCATCGCAACACCAGCAGCTTTTCTGCAAAACAGAAAACGTCGTGAACAGCAATGTGTAAAAATATGCATGCCATTTTTGTGAAAAAGACATATCGTCGGTGATATTGTAATGTCACGTATCTCCAGCTGTTTAAAGCTGGAGATATGAGGCTTTGCAATAACACTTACAATATGCCAAAGAAAGTTTAAACAAAACCTCAACTGTGAGTTTTGATGGAAACTCAAACCTAACTTGAATCTTTAAATAAAACTACATAATGTCTACAGTTGGCGCCACATCGTATGGCACAATGTTTATATTTTGTTTAAATGTAATTGAACGTTAAACAAAAGATAAACACGTGCCATACGATGTGGCGACAACTGTAGTGAAAAAAAATGTTTTTGAGTCTTCACATTTCACAAATCCCTTTAAAAAGATTCTATTATTTTCAGCAATTTGTTGGCCAAAAGAAAATAAGGAACGTGTTTCTCCACTTAACAGTGACGTAATTTCAGACAAACAAATAGCATTGCGAGGGTGTTGTTATAAAACCTCGTAACTACGGCTTGAATCAATCTGTAGCAACGAGATTTTGTAACAACACCGACTGTTTATCAAAACACTACGATAAACCCCGTCTATTTTTAGCACAAAATTATTGCCATTGTTGAACACTTACTTGATTTCTTCCCATTTTTCCTCTCCGAATCTGCGGATAACCAGCAGCTCCAAGGCGTGGTTGACGAAACCGTACTAAAATGAAAACAGCAACAAAAATTGCTGGATTATTGAATTAGTTAGTGTTTATCATTTCACAAACGACAAAATTTAGGGTGCTCCTAACAACTAAATGGATTTTTAAATAGATTGAAATCGTGTACTATTATAGTATATAATACATAAAATATTGAGGCAAAAGGAGAAATTAGAATTATAAAAATGTTAAAAAAAGCAAAAAGAATGGATTATCGTAAAACGAATTGAACATGTCCCTAAACTGTAGTATTTCTGTGTCAAATAAGACAAGAGGGCCAGAATGGCCCTATATCGCTCACCTGAAAGAAGTTTGTGACATGCCCACTTTTTTGTACAAATCATAAATTCGTGAACAAATTTTGAAAAGGGTCACTCAAGGAACATTGTTGCCAAGTTTGGTTCAAATTGGCCCAATGCTTCATTTTTAAAGAGTTTTCGTATGATTTCTCTAAGTCTGATAACACTGCCCTTCTACACCCACATTTTTAGACGACAAAGAAAATTTGTGTACGCATTTTTAAAAGTCACTCAAAGAAAATTCTTGCTTAGTTTCGTTCAAATTGGCCCAATGTTGAGGCAAAAGGAGAAATTAGAATTATAAAAATGTTAAAAAAAGCAAAAAGAATGGATTATCGTAAAACGAATTGAACATGTCCCTAAACTGTAGTATTTCTGTGTCAAATAAGACAAGAGGGCCAGAATGGCCCTATATCGCTCACCTGAAAGAAGTTTGTGACATGCCCACTTTTTTGTACAAATCATAAATTCGTGAACAAATTTTGAAAAGGGTCACTCAAGGAACATTGTTGCCAAGTTTGGTTCAAATTGGCCCAATGCTTCATTTTTAAAGAGTTTTCGTATGATTTCTCTAAGTCTGATAACACTGCCCTTCTACACCCACATTTTTAGACGACAAAGAAAATTTGTGTACGCATTTTTAAAAGTCACTCAAAGAAAATTCTTGCTTAGTTTCGTTCAAATTGGCCCAATGTGTTTTTAAAGAATTTTCTTAGGGTGTCTCTAACTTCGATAAGCCACGCCCTGCCACGCCTGCTTTATCTGACGAATCAAAATCCGCAAACAAATTTTAAAAAGAGTCATCCAAAGAATAATTCTGTCAAGTTTGGTTCAAATTTGGCCAACGGTTGATTTTTGAAGAATTTTCTTAGGATTTCTCTAAGTCAGAGAAGCCATGTCCTGCCACGCCCACTTTTTCTGACAAATCAAAAATTTGCGAACAAGTTTTGAAGAGTGTCACCCAGGGAACATTACTGCCAAGTTTGGTTCAAATTGGGCCAACGGTTGATTTTTAAAGAATTTTCTTAGCATTTCTCTAAGTCCGATAAGCCACGCCCTGCCACGCCCACTTTTTTTGACGAATCAAAAAATTGCGAACAATTTTTGAAAAGGGTCACCCAAGGAACATTTCTGCCAAGTTAGGTTCAAATTGGCCCTATGGTTGATTTTTAAAGAATTTTCTTAGGATTTCTCTAAGTCCGATAAGCTACACCCTGCCACGCCCACATTTTTTGACGAATCAAAAATTTGCAAACAAATTTTGAAAAGAGTCACCCAATGAGCATTCCTGCCTAGTTTGGTTCAAATTGGGCCAACGGTTGATTTTTAAGGAATTTTCTTAGAATTTCTCCAAGTCCAATAAGTCACGCCCTGTCACGCCCACTTTTCCTGACAAATCAAAAGTTCACCAACAAATTTTCAAGAGTGTCACCCAAGGAACATTTCTGCCAAGTTTGGTTCAAATTGGGCCAATAGTTGATTTTTAAAGAATTTTCTTAGCATTTCTCTAAGTCCGATAAGCCACGCCCTGCCACGCCCACTTTTCCTGACAAATCAAAAATTCACCAACAAATTTTAAAGAGTGTCACCCAAGGAACAGTTCTGCCAAGTTTGGTTCAAATTGGGCCAATGGTTGATTTTTAAAGAATTTTCTTAGGATTTCTCTAAGTCCGATAAGCCACGCCCTGCCACGCCCACATTTTTTGACGAATCAAGAATTTGCGAACAATTTTTGAAAAGGGTCACCCAAGCAACATTTCTGCCAAGTAAGGTTCAAATTGGCCCAATGGTTGATTTTTAAAGAATTTTCTTAGGATTTCTCTAAGTCCGATAAGCCACGCCCTGCCACGCCCACATTTTTTGACAAATCAAAAATCCGCGAACAAGTTTTGAAAAGGGTCACCCAAGGAACATTCCTGCCAAGTTTGGTCAAAATTGACCAAATGGTTTAGGAGGAGAAGATGTTTAAAGAAATGTGAACGGACAGACGGACAGACGGACAGACGGACAGACGGACGACGGACGGTGAGTGACCACAATAGCTCCCCATGAGCACTTCGTGCTCAGGTGAGCTAAAAATGTAATAACACGTAGGCTATGTACAAGAAGACACGCTGTAGAATTTACAAAATCAAGGGAGGTAATGTCAAATCCACGAAGCCTCACGTATTCCCAGATTTATGCCTCCTGGATCACAGGGATCAGCTGCAAGGCGGAATAATGTATTAGTATGAAATTGAATTTAGGCGTTAGATGATAGGCTAATTAAGACAGCAATAAACCTTATGAAACCGCTTTCCAACGAAATCTTGTAACTGCAGCTATATACAAGCTGCAATTACGAGGTTTTCGTTGAAAAGCGACAAAATATTCACTTTCATTCAAAAACCTCGTAACAACAGTTCTATACGAGCTGTAGTTACGAGGTTTTTGCAAGAAAATCAGCAATATTTACCATTGTCCTTGATCGTCAGTTATTTAGTCTATATCTACATGCAGTCCCAACTCTATTCGTCATAATGCAGGTGAAATGTACGTCATATTTCTGAAATATGACAAACAAATTAAACATTCCTTAAACAACAAAACAAAATATTTAACGTTGCTATTCTTCTGTATCACTGCTGTTTTTTGTTTATTTTTAAATATTTATATTATTTTTATTTTATTTTATTTTCAGTTTTCTAGATAAAAGACATTTAGAATAAATCCTTGGTGATAAAAAATGGCTGATATTTTAAATAATTGGTTAGAAAAGACCCCATTTTTCTTCGGCGGGTCGCATTTTTGTACATAAACCCAGTAAGGTGCTATTTGTTTATAGCTGATAAGATATTCATCAAATGTTTGAATTCGCCGCTTAATCCTTTCCCAAACAATAACTGCTTTTTACTATCCCGTTACACAAAATATTGGAAAACATTGAGACAAAAGGAGAAAATATTGACAAGCATTTTGTCATTTTGCCTCAATACTTCTGTTATTTATAGAACATCATATTCATCTGTATCCACATTTTCTTTGTCGTTTACATCTTTCAAATTGGAACGGTCCAATATTTGCCGTTTAGGAAAGGGTTAATACTTTCAATACACAAGTAAATGCCTTTTAATGAGAGAACGTGTTTAAAATCAGATTAGAAAGGGAGACGTTTGTCTTTGGGATTTGACCTTTTAGAAGTTTACTGATAAAATTCTTGATCTCTTTTATAAGAGTTTTTCATCTTTATCTTTCACGACTTTGGTCGAAATGGCTAGTGTCTTGGTAATTGACCGATAGTCGCAGTTAACCAATAGATCGCTTCTTTTCAACGAAAACTTCTTAACTGCAGCTTAAAACAAGCTGCAGTTACGAGGATTTTTGGTGAAAAGCGACGATATAGGCACTTTCTGGCTACATGTTTTACCCTACCAATTGATCCCCGAAAGCATTTTAGCGAATGCTCGAACTTTGTCTGATTACAACCCCTGATACGTCTTTAACCCATTCCCACACATTGAATCTTTTTGACTCCTCAAAAGATAAATGATTTGGAAAACCATTATAGAAAATGAAGACTTTGCTTGTGACAAAGGAGAGGTAACAAGTCTAAACGCCGACGATAATGGCGACTACGATGACATCATCACCAAAAACAACGAAAACAACAACAGCATAATCTTTCAATTATTTGCACAATTTTGTGATTTTGGCTAGTTTTCAATTCGAAATCTGCTGCATAAGACAAAAGTGATTTTGATAAAGATAGGGTAGATATATGTGATCTATGTATCTAGTATCAAATACAATAAGGCATCCTTTTCTGGATCCTAACTTAGCAAGCAATGTCTTCGTTTACCACGACGTTTTCTACCAAAAAGACCAACAGATTTTTAGAATTCCTTAACTTGTAATTGTTGTATTAGCCTAGTCGGATCTGCTGAAATTCCGCTCATATAAAGAGCAATATGCTTTTTAGTAGAATTTTGCACCGGGTGGTTTAAACACAATACGAGTATGTTGAATTTGATGGTGTCCCGTGCAACTCTGAAATCGGCCATTTTAACAAAATGGCGGCCCGCCACATGGCCACCATATTCTATTCAAACCCTCATATATCTGTCAAATATTCACCTAAATGAACGAAAATGGTTTTAAATATACCTATACATATGTTTATGCAAAATCTTTGAATTTGGATCAGTCCAAAATTGTGTCGTCTGGTAATGAGTTAAAGACAAAGCTCCAATTATCCGAGTCATTGTGCGGAGGACACGAGCAAAAATCAATACATACAGCCGTTAGACTTCGCAAGATTTAATTAAGCTCGTTCGGAATTCCTGCTATGTAATTACCAAGAATAGGCTTATAGTATACCGGATTGTAACTTAGGCATACATGTAACGTCGCTTTCCAACGAAAAACATCGTAATTGAAGCTTCTGTTAAGCTGCAGTTACGATGTTTTTTGTTTTTGTTTTTTTTGAAAATCAGCATTAAGCAGTAAATCCTTTCCCTAACAAGATTTGGTTTTTGTCTTATTTAAATGAAATCGAAAATAAATATAGTGAGCATCTCCTTATGTTGCCTTAATTTTTAGTCCACATTAACCAAAAGTATTTTTCCATCAGCATCTACTTCTAATTGAACCACCCTAGAATCACGCGTAAAATTACGTTCGAATCCAAATCTGTAATCCGGCGACACCGTAAACATTCGGCGGTGGAAAGTTCCACCGCCGAATGTTTAACGATGTTGCCCGAATAATTTCGTCGTCGCATGAATCTCATTAGAAATGAACTACCTTAACCCTGACGTTACATATTGACATATCCGGGTTTGGGAAGGCATAAAGGGGGTATCTTATACATGGCTTAATTTCAATATGCGATGATGAAAGATTTATGTAATCGGGGGTTTTGCTTTTTGTTTACCATGCACTTCAACATTGTTTTGTTGTGACGATAAACCTATAGCTAACTGACATATACACGCCTGGCATTGTTAAGACTTTGATCCTTTACTAAAAACCCGATGTGAATGCTGTCGACAATGAAGATGTTAAAAGCATGTTGAAAATAGCTGGTCTTTGTTCAATGTAGTACAGAAAATAATGAAACAAAAAGGATAAAGGCTGAATATTATCATTTTCTTTTTTTGTATGTTTTCGATTTCAAACTTTTTGTTTAGGAACGAGAAACCATTTCTTGTTTGGGTATGGTATAAACATATCTCTTGTTGCAACGAGGTTTCATTGTACCCTTGTTAGATATTTCAACAACGGAAAAGTCAGAGTGCTCAACACATGTACAGGTAAAACAAGCTGCAGTTACGAGGTTTTCGTTGAAAAGCGGCGATATGTGATCAAGTTTAACATTCTTAATAGACTGGTCCATTCGCAAGTGACGCAGCGTTTTGAATGCCCTGGAACTGTATAAATAAAGCCGGGCCCCGGAAATGGATAATTAGCAATGTAAACAAGCCGCGAATGTTACAGGGCATATGGATTATGGTGGACTTATCAATAATCCGATGAAAATGATTATTTTGGAACGCTCTCGGAAAAGAGAAAAAATACCATTTCGTTGCTTTTCCACAAATACCTCGTAATTGCAGCTCAAAACAAGCTGCAAGTACGAGGTTTTTAGCTCCACTGGCCGAAGGCCAGCGGGCTATTGTCATGGCGTTGTGTCCGTCGTGCGTCCGTGCGTGCGTGCGTCCGTGACGTAACGTCAAAAGTTGCGGACCAACGTTGTAACACGCATATCGACCGTTTTCCGACGTTAACGTTACGCGAAGGCGTAAAGAAAGTTATAACTTTCCCCAAAACATGAGAAATGACAAATTTTCAATGTTGGCCAAAAGAAAACATTTTACAATAATACCAATCTACATGCATACATAAAAATAGCACCGTACAAAATTAATAATCTCAACTATCAATAAATAAACAACAGAATTATTTCGTAAGTTTTGAAAAATCAAGCATTTTTAAGACGCTACAAACACAATAAAATAATGATTTTCTTCAACTCCAATCAAGACAAAAAAATAACTACAAAAACTAGAGCTCAGATGTATGTCCCAAAATTTTTTATATTGATTTTTAATCGCTATTGGAAAAATAAATTAGATTTAAAAATTAGACATACCGAAAAAATCAACATGACGTCAAATCGTCACAAACGCGTTTTTGTGACATTTTTAAGACGCTCCATCACACTCTATATCTTCGCTAGTTGAAGAGATATTGACAAATGCATTTATTTTTTCAAATTTTATCCGAGATGTATGTCGAAAATCAATTCAAATTCAAAATATTTTGATTTTCTTAAAAAAAAAAGCTATATATGAAAAAATCACCCTTGCATTTTGGACCGTTTAAGTGAATATGTGACTTTTTTAAGACGCTACAAACACAATAAAATAATGATTTTCTTCAACTCCAATCAAGACAAAAAATTAACTACAAAAACTAGAGCTCAGATGTATGTCCCAAAATTTTTTATATTGATTTCTAATCGCTATTGGAAAAATAAATTAGATTCAAAAATTAGACATACCGAAAAAATCAACATGACGTCAAATCGTCACAAACGCGTTTTTGTGACATTTTTAAGACGCTACATCACACTCTATATCTTCGCTAGTTAAAGAATTATTGACAAATGCATTTATTTTTTCAAATTTTATCCGAGATGTATGTCGAAAATCAATTCAAATTCAAAATATTTTGATTTTCTTAGAAAAAAAGCTATATATGAAAAAATCACCCTTGCATTTGGGACCGTTTTAGTGAAAATGTGACATTTTTAAGACGCTACAAACACAATGAAATAATGATTTTCTTCAACTCCAACCAAGACAAAAAATTAACTACAAAAACTAGAGCTCAGATGTATGTCCCAAAAATTTTTATATTGATTTTTAATCGCTACTGGAAAAATAAATTAGATTTAAAAATTAGACATACCGAAAAAATGACGTTTTTTTAACAGCGTGACGCTACTTATATCTTTCTTTCCATTCCTCCATAGTTTGTTTACACCATCCAACTGCCGTAAGATTTACGCTATATCTTCTGTGACATCACTGACGTAATTTGCCAAAGTTTGTGCGCTTTAAAAAGCCTTACTTTTTATTCTATTGGGATTCTCGCGAGTTTGTTTGGTAATTTCTGTTACACGTGACGACGTCATTTTCTGCGTCAGAGTTTATTTATTTTGTTTATCAAATTGTCTGTATTCAAACAATGTTGAAATTCGACATATATTAATAAATTACAATTCAATATCTTTTATATGATACCAAATACATGTGTGTTTCTCAAATAAAAATAACAAATATGCGGTTTTAAACAGAAGTGCATAGCCAATTTTGGCTTGGTCCGCAACTTTTGACGTTACGTCCCGTGCGTCCGTCCGTTAACTTTTTCTTTAAACATCTTCTCCTCTTATACCAGTGGGCCAATTTTGACCAAACTTGGCAGGAATGTTCCTTGAATGACCCTTTTCAAAACTTGTTCGCGAATTTTTGATTCGTCAAAGAATGTGGGCGTGGCAGGGCGGGGCTTATCAGACTTAGAGAAATCATAAGAAAATTCTTTAAAAATCAACCATTGGGCCAATTTGAACCAAACCTGGCAGGAATGTGCCTTGAGTCATTCTTTTCAAAATTTGTTTACAAATTTTTACATTTGTCAAAAAATGTGGCCGTGGCAGGTAGAAAGGGGCTTATCAGACTTAAAGAAATCGTAAGAAAATTCTTTAAAAATCAACCATTGGGCCAATTTGAACCAAACCTGGCAGGAATGTGCCTTGAGTCATTCTTTTCAAAATTTGTTCACAAATTTTTACATTTGTCAAAAAATGTGGCCGTGGCAGGGAGAAAGGGGCTTATCAGACTTAAAGAAGTCATAAGAAAATTCTTTAAAAATCAACCATTGGGCCAATTTGAGCCAAACCTGGCAGGAATGTGCCTTGAGTCATTCTCTTCCAAATCTGTTCACAAATTTTTACATTTGTCAAAAAATGTGGCCGTGGCGGGGAGAAAGGGGCTTATCAGACTTAAAGAAATCATAAGAAAATTCTTTAAAAATCAACCATAGGGCCAATTTGAACCAGAACTTTGCAGGAATGTTTTTTGAGTCTCTCTTTTCAAAATTTATTCACAATTTTTTACATTTG
Organism: Fragum sueziense; assembly: GCA_963680895.1. Taxonomy (NCBI): domain Eukaryota; kingdom Metazoa; phylum Mollusca; class Bivalvia; order Cardiida; family Cardiidae; genus Fragum; species Fragum sueziense. The sequence goes on along the minus strand of OY804596.1, from coordinate 24,266,817 downwards.
TCAAAAAATGTGGCCGTGGCAGGGAGGAAGGGGCTTATCAGACTTAGAGAAATCAAAAGAAAATTCTTAAAAAATCAACCAGTGTGCCCAATTGAACCAAACTTTGCAGGAATGTGCCTTTAGAGTTGTATTTAAAATTTGTTCACAAATTTTTATATTTGTCAAAAAATGTGACCGTGGCAGGGAGAAAGGGGCTTATCAGACTTAGAGAAATCATAAGAAAATTCTTTAAAAAGCAACCATAAGGCCAATTTGAACCAGACTTTGCAAGAATGTTCTTTGAGTCTCTCTTCAAAATTTATTCACAAATATCAAGATTTGGCTGCCGCTGTGTAAGGCTTACAATAAATCATGGGATAATTCTTCCACTTTAACCAGTGGAGCGATTCAGGCCCTCCTGGGCCTCTTGTTGTTGGAAAGTGACGATTTACAATGCCTAAATTAGACGACCCAATTCAACACCGGCCACTTGTATCTATTTCTTGTCAATGAGCAACGTCTCTATGGTGAATAAATGAATAAGCTTCCAAGACGCATCGAAAATTATGGTATAAAATATTCTGATGTTTTTGTAATGGTGTGACAAAAGCCATGGACTTACGCATAGGAATGTGCGCAAATGGCCGCAATGCAATCGGACAATGTTGGTGAAATTTACTTAGTTTTTGAGACCAATTCAGGCAAGTAACCAGCCTAATACATCTTGTGAATAGTTTCGTAGTAATGAAAATACCGATGCCAACTATCTGTAGACCCATATTTCCTAAAATGGATGCAGTAGGCCTACCATTTATTTTGTGTATGACAAAACATCTTCGGTAAATAATCATGAGCCTACCCCATGAGTGAGTGTGGTCACTATATTCTTCTTCTCAATGTTTTAAACACTCTGTACCCTTTCCCAATCAAGACCTGCTTTTCACGCCGCATTACAAAAGACTTGGGAAAACATTGAGACAAAAGAAGAAAATGCCGATAATCAGCATTTTCTCCTTTTGCCTCAATATTTTCTGTGATATATTGTACTAAAATCTAACATTTATCAGCATCGATTTTGTTGTTTACAGCAGCTTTCAAAATGAAACATTCAAAATGTTGTCGGTTTTTGAAAGAGTTAAAAGATAGTCTTGAAAAAAAAATGATCAAGATAGGGTTAAGATCAACTTGTTTGAAATAATGACACTTGGTTTCCCTTATATAGTCCAACTTTGGACCACTGACCACACGACAGTTGACTTAACACTTTCCCAAACGTCAAAAATAGATTGTTCTAGCTTGAAGGCTTTGTAAATGACAAATGACAAATTGATAGAAAGTGCACGAGTTTAATAAAAGACAGAAATATTGCGGGGAGAAGATCGAATGCTTGTCATCAGTACTTTCTTATTTCCCCAAAGTTTATCAAAGTTTCCAATATAGCTGGTCAAAACCTGGTCTAGTTGGTATACCTTGAGCCACCAATAACCCCTGCTCCCCCCCCAGGGGGAATTTTGAAGGGTATGATTTTCTGAAAGCTTATAACAAATGCTACAAGATGAGTGTTGTTTGCACTCTGGCCATTGGGGCTTTTGGCTGTAACCCTTATCTAAAACCCTTAACCCTTTTAATTTTTTTTATTCAAATATACAAACATTTATTTGGTCATATCTTCATTGAAATTTGGCCTACATATGTCAATATGGTATCAAATGAAAGCTTATGACTTGCTCTTTCATTTGTAGTTATTTTATGCAAATTAGCTCATTTGCATATTCATGAATATTAATGATTTCCCTTAAAATTTCCATTTTTTGGCGAAAATTTGATAAATACTTTCTTAAAAAAGGCGTTTTTGTCCAGGGGGAATTTTGTAAACATTGTTTATCAGTAAGAACATTTTATTAGAAACATTTTGAGCCTTGTTTGCACTCTGGCGGTTGGGGCTTTTCGGCGTGACCCTTATCTAAACCCTTAACCCTACCAAATTGTTCTTTCAAATTTTGAAAATGAATTTGGTCATAATTATCTTGATTGAAAATTTACACACAGATGTCAGAATGGTATCAAATCAAAGCTTATGACTTGTTCTTTCATTTTAAGATATGTTATGCAAATTAGCTCATTTGCATAATCATGAATATTAATTATTTTTCCTAAAATTGCGATTTTCGACTAATATCTGGTAAATACTTTCCAAAACAAGACATTTCTGTGCAGGGGAATTGTGTAAACATAATTAATCTTAAAGAAAATCATACATGAGACATTTTGAGAGATGTTTGCACTTTGGCTGTTGGGGCATTTGGCCAAAACCCTTACCTAAACCCTTAACCCTTTAAAATTGTTCAGTCATTTCAAAACGTTTTTTATCATATCTTGGTTGAATATTGACCTACAGATGTAAGAATGGTATCAAATGAAAGCTTATGACTGTCCCAATCATTTGCCATAAATTTTATGCAAATTATCTCATTTGCATATTCATGAATATTTATGACATTACTTAAAACTGTGACCTTTTTAGCGGGTATTTGGAAAATACTTTCAAAAGCATTGTGTTTCTACTCAAGGGGAATCATGTAAACATAGTTTATTTTAAAGAACATTTTATTAGAAAAATTTTGTGCAATGTTTGCAATCTGGCGGTTGGGGCTTTAGGCCGTGACCCTTATCTAAACCCTCAACCCCATCAAATTTTTATTTGAATTTTCAAAACTTTTTGGTCATATCCTGATTGAACAGTTACTAACAGATGTTACTACGGTATCAAATGAAAGCTTATGGATGACTCTTTCATGTGCTATTTTTCATGCAAATTAGTTCATTTGCATATTCATAAGAATTAATGATTTTCCTTAAAATTGTGATATTTCAACGAAAACCTGCTAAATACTTTCAGAAAATACTTTCAGAAACAAGGTGTTTCTGTTCAGGGGGAATTATGCAAACATGATTTATCTTAAAGAACATTATAAAAATAACATTATAAGCGATGTTTGCACTGTGGTAGTAGGAGCTTTTGGCAAAACCCCTTATCTAAACCCTTAACCCTATCAAATTGTCCATTAAAATTGTCAATATGTTTTGGTCATATCTTGATCAAAAATTGACATACAAACGTCCTAATGGTATCAAATGAAATCTAGTGAATTGCTTGTATATTGGCAATTTGCTCATTTGTTTATTCATGAATATTATTGATTCTTTAAATGTTTTGGATAAAACCACATTTATTGTGGAAAATTCATAAAATGTAATCCATTTGACAGTGCTAACGTATATGTTATATAGTAACCCTGTAATGTTAAGTACATAGTAGCCCTGTTATGTTTAGTACAATAAAAGTTGATGATTCTTTGCATTAAATAGAAATTCTAGTGTTGATCTATGTCGGTTTCCATTATGATAACCTAGCCAAACTCCCAGAGTGTAAGTAATTCCAAGATTGCCACCAAGTGTGATGTTAATCATTTTTGGTCAAATTGTCCTAGAACCGTGCAAACAGTTAGTGTCTTAATATGGAATTAGTTGTAGCACTTAAATATCAGGAAAGTATTGAACTGAAGATATCTATGGCTATCGAATGCCATCCTTGAAAACATATACCATATTGAAAGATATTGTATATGTATCTCAAGGGAACTATTTTCAATCCATTATGAGGTTATATACTATGCTGAAAGCACATATAAGACATATTTATAAGTTCGGAAGAATTTTAATGTACATTCAGCATGGGCTGTCGGTAGTATGGATCAGTTCACAGTTCACATCTGTTCTGATCTGATACAGACAAATAAATGCATCGTAAATGACTGCAATGATCTTTTGATCGCATTCGTTTATTGTCTGTACTCTAGCTACATACATACAGCGAGTACATTTCTTGATTTATGCATCTGATATGTAGGCTTTACATATGGCACCCCAAGCTTAAATTATCTGAAGTTAAAATACCTCAACAGAGCATAAAGGAATGGTAACACCAGTGTCCCTGATCTGTCAGCCACATATCAAATACACTTAAGGCCAACAAATTGACTTGGCTATGAGGAATACACAAGGAAGGGCTCTCCAGATGGAACAAAATCATGCTGTTTTCTCAATGTGAATGGCAAAAAATGGAGCTTGACAATTGCTTAACAATGTTATTCTGCTATATGTATGCAATTTGTCTACATTCCAGGATCTCTATTCAGCCAATGAAAATTACCAAAATAATTGAAATAATTAATTTCATATGTGTATTAGAATAAAGTCCCGCAGGTTAGACACTTTTGTATCATCATATGGCATTTAATAAAATGTTAATGTTCAAAGTCCTATTTTGTGGCAATTTTGGATTCATCAAAGGATAACATTTTGTCAACTTAACTAGATATAAGCAAGAACACCAGTACAATACATGGAATCAATTAAACTTATTTGCACTTAAACAATAAAGATTTAAAAAAAATCAAATGGAAACTAAATACATACATTGATAATAAGATTTATAGGAACAAAATATGATGGGTTGCACAATTTAAAATCGCAGTTACTTCCAAACAAAACATCAAATAGATCTCAAACAAGGCTTAGATGTTCTTAAAAGAGTGAACATAGATATCAGATGGTTAAAAACTCAAGAGAAAGAAAAAAACCCATCTTTTTGTAGGTATTTAACTTGAAAACAATCACAAATTGTATACAAATCATTAATATATATGCATATGCAAATGAGCAAATTTGCATAAAATAACTGCAAATTAAAGAAAAAGTCATTAGCTTTCATTTGATACCATTCTTACATCTGTAGGTCAATATTCAATCAAGCTATGACCAAACACGTTTTGAAAATTCAAATGAAAAAATTGATGGGGTTAAGGGTTTAGATAAGGGTCAGGGTCAAAAGCCCCAACAGCCAGATTGCAAACATTGCCCAAAATTTTTCTAAAAAAATGTTCTTGAAGATAAACTATGTTTACATGATTCCCCTTGAGTAGAAACACAATGCTTTTGAAAGTATTTTCCAAATACCCGCTAAAAAGGTCACAGTTTTAAGTAATGTCATTAAAATTCATGAATATGCAAATGAGATAATTTGCATAAAATTTATGGCAAATGATTGGGACAGTCATAAGCTTTCATTAGATACCATTCTTACATCTGTAGGTCAATATTCAACCAAGATATGATAAAAAACATTTTGAAATGACTTGACAATTTTATAGGGTTAAGGGTTTAGGCAAGAGTTTTGGCCAAATGCCCCAACAGCCAAAGTGCAAACATCTCTCAAAATGTCTCATTTATGATTTTCTCTAAGATTAATTATGTTTACACAATTCCCCTGCACAGAAATGTCTTGTTTTGGAAAGTATTTACCAGATATTGGTCGAAAATCGCAATTTTAGGGAAAATAATTAATATTCATGAATATGCAAATGAGCTAATTTGCATAACATATCTTAAAATGAAAGAGCAAGTCATAAGCTTTGATTTGATACCATTCTGACATCTGTGTGTAAATATTCAATCAAGATATGACCAAATTCATTTTCAAAATTTGAATGAACAATTTGGTAGGGTTAAGGGTTTAGATAAGGGTCACGCCGAAAAGCCCCAACCGCCAGAGTGCAAACAAGGCTCAAAATGTTTCTAATAAAATGTTCTTACTGATAAACCATGTTTACAAAATTCCCCCTGGACAAAAACGCCTTTTTTAAAAAAGTATTTATCAAATTTTCGCCAAAAAATGGAAATTTTAAGGGAAATCATTAATATTCATGAATATGCGAATGAGCTAATTTGCATAAAATAACTACAAATGAAAGAGCAAGTCATAAGCTTTCATTTGATACCATTAAGACATCTGTAGGACAATATTCAATGAAAATATGACCAAATAAGTATTGTAAATTTGAATGAAAAAAATGATAGGGTTAAGGGTTTTAGATAAGGGTTACAGCCAAAAGCCCCAACGGCCAGAGTGCAAACAATGCTCAAAATGTTTCTTAGATATTGTACTTTATGAAAAACTATGTCTACAAAATTCCCCCTGGGGGGGGAGCAAACATGTTTCTGGCCCAGGGACTATGGGGACAAGGTAAATGACTGATAACTCAATCGTACATTCACTTTTGTTTTAAAGTGGTTAATGGCTTTCCCAAACATCAACATTGTAGACTGAAGTAATTTCTAACGTGTGTTGCAGACGACAAAAATGTTGCCCTAAACAGAAACTCTGAATTTAGAGCTAACTTTTATTTGGGGAAAGGTAAAATCCAGAATTCCACCCTTTTCCCTCATTTCTTTCGCAACATTTCCATGTAAAACAACGATTCAGTTTTGAATAGCCAAAAATGTCAAACAATTGTAAAAAGCTGGTTGTTAGTTACGCTGTGCTATACAATGCTCTGATTTGTTTAATACCTTTAAAATTTACTATGAATCATTATTAAGATAAGCCCTATTTATCGTTACAAGTGACATAGTAAGACGGCAACGTCAATATAAACAAAAACAACTATAACAACAACAACAACAAAATACAATGAAAGAAAAATACTAAAAGAAACTTACCCCACCCGAATCGTTATTGCCTCTCAGATAGTCCGACTTTCTATTTTCCGCGAGATGTTCTCTAAAAATCCAATATTCGCCTCTCCAATCTCGTCCGATAGGAAAACTTTCCCGTGAAATTCACCTGTTTCGCTGCAAATCTATCACTTTCATTTTCGCGATAAAGGGAACAAAATCTTTAACATTTCGTATATCTAATAAAAACCCGAACATTAAAAGTAAGGCACATAAAAGTTAACTAAAGATGTTTAATCTAAGCCTAAAATACGATAAAATCAACGTAAATCGAGGGCGGTTTCGCCTCAAGTCGCCAATTTCGCTCGTCTGACAATAAATCGTTATCAAAGGATCACTTTATCTAATGCCAAAGCGGATTTAAGGAATCGCTATCAATTTTGTCTCGTAGTCTTTTCGAACGTCGTTTGTAAAGGAAAAAATATGCTTTTTTAGTAGTAATCGAACTAAATTCTCAGCAAGTTGCACATTTCTCTACAACAATACGATTGATATTGTAAAAGAGTTCTCACTATTTGAGAGAGTAAGAGAAGTTAGATGATATTCTATTTGGGTTAGGTTCTATGCGATGGATTTTTTTTATATAAAAAGAAAAGGTTGCTTGGTTGCAGGAAATTTGCTTGTCGGACATGCTACATGTATCTGAGTTTTTTTTATATCTCGACCATTATCTCATTTACTTACTCTTTCCCAAATTTCTTTCTCTGTCACCCGACCCACCCCTCACTTCCTCCCTCTCTTTCTGTCCTTTCTATCAATTCCCCCATTCATAATTCTCATACTAAGTGATAATTATTATAGAGTACTCGGAATATTGAGGCAAAATTAAAAAATGCTGATTGTCTGCATTTTCTTCTTTTATATTTCTGTTCTCCCAATGCAATCCCTATTAGGGACATCAAATAACAAATAATTATTCGGAAAGGGCTACTCCTTTCCAAAACAGAAAAAAATCAGCGTTACTAGTCAATTGTAACGTTCCTAGTCGTATTGGAAAACAGTTGCACATAACTATATTCTGACTATGATTTATGTAGAATATAGTAAAGAAAATATTGAGGCAAAACGAGAATAATTTATGTTGGTTTTCAGCATTTTCTCTTTTTTCCAAAGTGTTTTCTCAGTATTTTTTATTACGGACCATCTAGTTTTGGGAAAGGATGATGAAGGGCCGTCTTCGAGATCCTGAACCAACTGTATTTAAATCCATTACCAGACAGCAAAATTTTAAACAGGTCCAAATTCAAAGACTTTACAGACGAAAATTTCAAGTTGATGAAATTTAAATATTATATAGTCTTTTTGGGTAGAAAAAATTGTGGGAAATGAAGAAATTGATTGCCACAAGCAATTTCCTCATTTTCCAAAATGTTTTCAAACGTCTATATTTCTAATGTCGTCAAAATACTTAATTATGTGTGAAGGAGTTAAGACATAACCAGGGCGCCCGCTCCTTATTCAGTATGATCATTGATTGTCTCCCTTTGTCTGAACCGTATATTAACGACCGAAACCCATCATTAACTACAAACACTTCGTGCATCTTCGGGCGTCACCCGTAGCAACGGAATTTGCCGAGGATATCCCTCGTTAATTTCCTTCGCTACAGATGACGCTCGGAGATGCACGAAGTGTTCTGTAGTTAATTTCCTTTGTCTCGAATGGCCCCCGAAAACGCACAAATTGTTTGATATCTAATGATGGTTGTACATCAAATAACTAAAATATTGCTCATTTGTAATGCTTTTACAAACAACCTCTTGATTGGAAGAGTTTTACGTCACATTCAACAGTTTTTAAGTTACTTTTGAGCGGCCGATGATACTTTAATAAAACGCTTTATGTCATCGGTAGCAGTTTTAAAATTTGAAGATTCGACAAGTTCTTTGGTCCTTGGAAAGGGTTTATCTTGAACATTTTTCTCGAAAGTGAAAAAAAGGAATGTTCTAAATAACTTTGGCCGATGATATTCCGTTTTTCACGCTTATTGTTTTTCATGTACTCCGTTTTACTATGAAGCAATCAAGCTCTGGCGTTACGGTAGCGATTCTCGCCTAATTTCAGGGCCTTGTCGGGAATCATTATCCAATAGTTCGTTGTAAAGTATATAACAATTTAAAAATCTGATATAAATTTTCATTTTTTAAAAAAATGAGAAAAGATAATAAAATGCTGATAAACAACATTTTATCCCTTTGCCTCAATATTTTTTTGTGGGCCAAATTACACACACATTATATATCTTTATCAAGAACCAAGATTTTTGTCGTCTGCAACGTATTTCAGTTTTGACCAGTTGCCTATTTCGTTTAAGTTTACTTGTCAAATTTCATGAAATACTAGAATTCATTCTTCCCTTTGGCAGGTATATATTATCAATATTAGACCTGCCTTGAGACAATTGTATTTAACCTTTCCAGAACAAAGCCACATTCTACCGTCCCTGAGGGAGAGAGATGTGGCAAGAAAAACATTGAAAGAAAATGAGAAAATGCTGATAATCAGCATTTTCTCCTTTTCCTTCAATATTTTAAGTGCTTTAGTACACAAATTTCATATTAATTTACACACGATTGTACAACCTGCATCGGCTTTCAACCTGGATTGGTCTTAAATTATAATGTTCGGGGAAGGGTTAAAGCTCCCATGAGACCATACCGTTAAAGTACCAAGTCATTAGTGATACAAAATTGGTCATTCAGGGCAATTCAAAATCGATTGCTTAAATGAGCCTATACTTTAGTTTGATATTGGCGTCATATATGTGACCATTATCGAAGTCAATATGGCTACATTTGTATCAAAACAAACATTAACTTTTGTGTATCGTCACGCAAAAAGGTAAATATTGTGGGAAAGGTAGCTTGAAGCCAATCTTGAAGATAATTTGAAACTGTGTTGGTATTTTTCTCGCCCAGCTGAAAACGACCACCAGGGAAGTGTGGAATATGTCGCTGCTTTTCTACGAAAACTTCGTAACTGCAGCTTAAAACAAGCTGCAGTTACGAGTTTTTCGTAGAAAAGCGACGATATCTACCTTTGTCGACCTTCACGGACGCAAAAGCGAAAAAATTTAGTCTAGAATATTTTGAATGCATTTCCTATTTTACTTAATATTAAATTTCAAAATGTAACACATTGTTGAATTCTGCTAAATCGTATTAATTTTGTTTCTTATATATTGCGTAAATGGACTTCCCACATGGTACCTTTAAATTTAGCAAACCCCAGTTCAATGGGGGATGGGATATAAGGTTGGATAAATATGTAGAATTATTTTTAAAAGCTACAAAAAATCAAATTCGCCTATAAACTATTTTAACGATGAGATACCCCTATTGTGTGATGAAATTGTATTCTTCTTTCAACCCTTTTCGCAAGATTTCTAAAAATTGTGTAATCTATAATAAATTATGTTTCCCATCCATAGTACAAAATCCACGTAGCCTATTTGGATAACTTTTTGGCAAACGAAGAATTTCTGAAACACAACAACTTCTTTTACCCTCTTAATAGAACTCACTATACAGGTATAGGAGTTTTCATGATTCGGTCACTCTAAATTTGTCGTCCGTCTTTTGGATATTTCAAACAAGTATATAATCTACTGATTTGGGAAAGGGTTAAGGCTATCGTAAAGCTGCAACATAAACTTTTACAGCCGAATTTATATATGGGGCTTTGTCTGATACAAATCGGGAAAAAATCTGATATAAAATAAGCTTTATACTTATCTTCGGGCCGGGTGGTAAGTCAAACGTGGATCCTGATCAGCCTGCGCATACGCGCAGTCTGGTCAAAATCCAATTTGATCTCTTTTAAGCTTCGTTAATTCTTTAGAATGGCATAGCAGTATTGGTACAGATATAACTACACTTAGTCATAGGCTTTGGAAAACATTTTAAAAAATGAAGAAATTGCTTGTTACAAGTAATGCGTTTATTTCCCACAATGTATTCTGCTCCAAATGACCAATGCATTCTCAATTTCATTAACATGATAAGTCTATGTAAAAACTGTTGGTACATGGTAAGTTGTTACGATGAACATTAACCCTTTCCCAAACAAGACCTGGTTTTGACGTCTCTAATAGAAATGGCTTTGGAAAACATCGAGGCAAAAGGAGAAACTGCTGATAATCAGCAGTTTCTCCTTTTGCCTCAATATTTTCTGGGCTATAACATAAACATTTTGGCCTTTTGTGATCATCTATTTTGTCGTCTGCAGCAGCTTTCAAATTGGAACAGTCCAAAATTATGTCGTTTGGGAAAGGGTTTTAATACATAGAGCTAACCATAACTGCCCGCATTTTGTTTTCAGGTCCACGAAATTGGGGATTAACAATAACAAGAATTATTTTTATATGGCATCTGTTTCAGGAAACGAGGAAACGACCGCGAAATGAAAGCGAAAACTGCCCAAGGGAATGTCTTCAAAATTAAACAATGGGAAATATGGTTTCAATTATATTTCTCAAAGGAGCATATTACAGTCTCCATAATGAAAACCGAATTAATCTGTCTTGAAACCCTTTTTCAAGAATCGTATTCCTTGTCCGTTTTTACTCTACACAATTTTTGCTTTCCCAAACAAATCCTCGTTTTGACTCCATAATAGCTAGTATAGGGCGAGAAACACATAGGTAAATTTGTTATATCAATGTGAAAGCAAACAAAGATGGCAATGTTATCTATATTCTGTCTAGATTTTTTTTTCAATTGACACAAGTTTAGAAATAACCCTAACTTCGAATTCAACATCTTGTAGACGATTTCCTGCTAACTCGAAAGTATGTGATGAAAATGATATACAGTTTTTCTCTGTTAAAATTAATTTTTCCTTGTGAGTCTTACATATCCATGGTGATAAGATAAACAAAATCGATACATATTATAATTAAATTATGACCGAATCATACATTTCCATAAGACTTTGTTGTTTTGTGAACTAAGAAAATGAGGGGTCTCGTTTCTAAAGCAATTACCTAACATTGAAACAAAATAATTTAAAAGAAAGAAAACTTTCAAACTAGGGCAATTATTATCTTTTTATTTCCTGCTCTTGTCTCAATATTTTCTTTTCGGTATTGCTGCGATTTAAATTCTTATTTTGTCCTAAATATTCTCCCTTTGCGCACAGAACAAACTTTTAAGTAGGAATGCACATATGCGATGTTCAAGCCCTGTGCAATTCTAGAATTATCCGGTGCAATTCCAGAATCGTCGAACAAAGTACATGTAAGAATTCCTGCTTTGCGCAAGACAATCCTAGAATGGAACAATTCATATTTTGCGCAGAACATATGTGACCCGTCGCGATAAAAGGCACCTTATCGGGTGTGTGAAAAATATCGACCCTAGTCAGTCTGCGCAGTCCGCGCAGCCAGACTAGGGCCGACACTTTTCACTTGTATGTAATTTTCTAAATCTGGCATGCTTTCCCTATCTTACTATATGTTAATTTTTAGCATACAGTATCTGGTTGACCTGTACTGAGTCTGACAAGTTTGTCAAAATTTGGATTTTTGGAGTTTGGATAAGGTCCCTTTTAGCGTGACGGGTCACATATATAAAATGTTGAAATTCAAATCGCTTTTCCAGTAAATCTCTGTGGACATTACTGATCACGATTAATCATGTTACAAAAAATAATTATGAAAATTCAAAATTGACATTTGAGTAGAATTTAGTACAAGTCTTAAAAGAAATACGAGATGGAAAAGGAGTCGTAAATATTACAAGTTTAATGATCATGTCTTTAAATTTCCATTCTTTAATAATTCACAAGGGACTCATATAACACAGCAGATCCACTTCTGATATTTTTTTTAAATTCAATAATTCTTTTAAAATGTGCACAGATTCATAATAAAACGGCCATAGCCTGCAGTTGTAAAATATATATTAAATAATAAGTGTTCAATGATAAATGGATTAAACTTTTTCGAATGTGTTAACTTTGTTCACAGTCATACAATTTGTGTTCCAGTAAATTGAAATTCAACGTTTTGCAAATCATACGGAGTGCAATCTGTTAAACGAAGTCACTAAACAAACATTCATTTGCTTTCGTAGGAAAAGTAATATACGGCCTGTTATTGTTAATACAAATCAGAATTGTGATATATTCCCTTCCATTACTGCCACTTTCAGCACAACACTGAAATTGGTTGATATTTGAGATCCTACCAAGCATTAGTCGAGTTAGCCGGGATATGGCAAAGGCATCATCTAGCGTTTGAAACCCTTATGTTTCAAGATCAGAGTGTGCCTGTGTGCAGTCTGACCAAGATTCCAGCTACTTTATTAGAAATAAAAAACTGTTGGCATCGTCACGAGGAAGCTTATGAATAGAGAACAACATGGATCTTAATCAGATTGCGTGCATAGGCAATCTGATCTAGATCCATTTTGGTCTCATACGCTTTAAACGCTTTTTTTTATCAGATCCTGTCTCAATCGTTCTGTTTACAGCAATGTTTCACAAGTTGTTGATGTGTTTTGTAGCGATGCCATTAAAAGTACAGAGGGGTTGTCATCATTAAGATGTTATCGGTTACATACAAAGCGTGCCACCATTAAGATCAAACCCGATACTAGTAATTCTCCCGTGTTGGTGCTATAAAAGCACGTGATTATACTTTGTTATATAAATGTTGCTTGTTAATGACGTTAGACATGTAGCAACGGCAGTTTTCAAAACATCTGATTTAACCCGAAGTTATTTATTTTCGAACGTAGCCAATGATATAGAATATTCACACATTTAGTGTTTGACCTACTTTTTGTCCAATGAATTTGCGATATATTTTAAAATTTTGCCGATATATTTGGCATTTATACGATACGGTCGGCTAGTTTATGTGACGTCTACGTTTAGCCACGCCCCTGTCACCAATGCGCCGCTAGTGAACACTAAGTTTTACAGAGTCTACGCAATATAAACATTCAATGAATTTTACGTAAAATCTTCGATACAGCTTGTATCTAATACTACGTGTCAACTTTCTATGGGTACAAGAATTCTTGGCATTTTGCCCATCGTACAACGACGAAACTTTACACTGGGCTCTCAAAATCTAGGGGGTTTGCAAGGTATAAGTTACAAGATTTGCCAAACTCTCTAGACACAGGAAATACTGTCTTCGTTCTGTTTCGTACGACATTTATAGGCTAGAAATAGTTACGACTCAAACTCTGTCGATACGGCATCGCTTTTTATGTATTTATTCATTACGGAGGTGGATTTAAAGGAAGATACATAACTTGATTGATCTACCCAGGTATTATCAAAGACGGACGAGTACTTTTAAAGATAATCCGATAAGTACGACGAACTCCACTGACCTAATTCTTTAGATTTACCTTCCGGAAGTATCTCCTGACTACATGACGGCTCAACTTCCGGTATTTGTTCTTGGGCCACTTTATCGATTTGATTGAAATTCGAACAAAACTATTCGTGGTTGATAGATTGTATCTTCTTTTGTTCTGTTACAGCATCAGTAATGTTTTGTTTCCCTTGGTATTTAATCCTAATCTTTTGACTTGGTCCAACATCCGATTACACTCCAAAGCCGAGGTCTATTGATTAACCATCAAATATGACCTCTGCCGCTTTTGATACACCAACATCCTATTTGGTCGTCATAATCTAATTATAGCACATCGTTTAAATTATCGAATCAAAATCATACAGTTTTATTTTGCATAATAATTACGTATACATTACGTCGCTTCTATTTTTGGCTGAAGCCGGTAACATTTGAACTATCGAATCAAAATCATTCAGTTTTATCTTGTTTGATTACGTATACATTACGTCGCTTCTATTTTTGGCTGAATCCGGTGATTTGAAGCACCAGCCAATGAAAGTTTCTATCAGGTTTTTCAATTGTTTTGTTGTGTAAAGCCGACGATTGGATACCGAAATCCCGCTAAGGCCCCGAGATTAGACGTGAAATGACCCCGCGGGAACAGAGCATCATTCTATCATAGTGGAATGAAGAGAGAATGTGCTCTGTTCTTAAGAAAGTAACAACCGATACGTTCGTTGCAGAATACAAATCTATTTTATGAATATCTGAATATAATACCGTAGAAAACATATAGAAACAGAGAAAGTGTTGGACACTGTAAATATTATTCGTCGAGCTTAGTCACATGGCTGATACAAATGCGGACGTAAAAATTTCGTAATAATGAGATATCCGGAAATCGACGATGTCCAGAAATACCCGTAACAACGCTATATATCTTGTTTAACCCTTTCCCAAACAGTAAATTCTAGGACAGTCCAATTTCAAAGAAACTGATGACGACAAATTGCATCGTTATCAGGGTAGAATATATGTATAATAGGCATATACACAAAAATATTGATGCAAATGAAGAAACTGTTGGTTATCAGAAGTTTCTTCTTTTGTCTCAATGTTTTTCGAAGCCTTTTTGTTAAGGGGACGTCAAATCCAGGTCTTGTTTAGGAAAGGGTTAAGCTGTCGTCACGAGGTTTTGGTAGAAAACCGATGGCATCTTGAACGACCTGATGTCAACAAAAGATTCTGTCTCCAATAGACACCACCATGTACATGTATTGTATTGTTCAATAGAGTACAATAGAGTACACAATGTGAACACAGGTTCAGGAGGTCATAATGTTGGCGTTTTTCCATTAACACGTTCATTTGTGGAATACTGGTCAATGATTGTTGATAATCACGATTCGTGATTCCCAAATGGTTTGTCGTTGACATTGATTAAGAGAGAGTAATGCCAGTCTTAATTTGTTAATTCTCACGTTCATCAACTATACTAATTATCAACCACATCGGTACACAATGGAATCGTTTTTCGAGTCAATTTGAATACGTGATTAAATACATTATATCATATACGGTATTATCCTTTAACAAATAAAGATGTTTTTGATATACATAACGTGAAAGACATAAAGTCGAAACTTTGGCTGATCGTCAAAAATTTATTTTTCAGTTGCGGTTTAAAAATGTATCACACCCAACAAATCCTTGAAATCTTACCACCTTCGCTGCTTCATACTAAATTTTAATACGTCAGGTATTAACAGAGTTGCTGAATACTCTCTGCGCATGCCTTTGTTTTTGTATTGTATCAAGTGATTCCTCGAAGGGCAATTCTCATTGACTTCTTTAATATGGTCAAACACTTAATTTATGGAGAGAACTTCCAGCTGTTTACGCAAAAGTTTCTCGGTGTCGTAAATTACGTATCAAATATAACCATGATAACGGTGCCGTCGCGGAAGAACATCGCAAGATTTTTTTCAATTACGACGACTTTCTGGTAAGCTTCGTGATCTGATGGTCATCTAGAAAGCCCTAATTATGTCTTGTCTAGTATTATTTATCTTGATATGTAGTAACTGGACATCGAACACGCGATTGCTTTTTATAAGTTTTCTCATATGGACATTTTATATAAAGCAATGAAAGGTCACTTAATTTCATGCATACAGAAAAAACAAACATTAGTTGGATATGCATGTATATTAAAAAAAATACAAAAGCATAATACCGGTAATATGTGTCTTTGAAACTCGCATTTCCTATTCAAACATTGTATTATTAAACCGTCAAAATGGCTGATGAAGCTATGCATCGACAGTTGGTCCAAACATTTTGATCGTTCGGCTCCCACCAAAACGTGCGCACACAGGTTGTATTATACGGGTTGTCACAAAAGGCTTAAGAAAGGGTTTGGGAAATGGTAATCTGTCTTTACTTGTTTGACTTACGGTACAACATTGTCACTGGGCGAACATAACGAAGTTTGTGGTGTTTCCTTAGTTCGGATTGCCATTTTTCGAAACATGCCCTGATTGTACCTTTATTAATTATGTTTTCGATAACATTAAGGAAATGGAGCACATTGCATCTTCTCAATGTAATGCCTAAGTTCATTAGTCCAATTACTGTATAATCTAGTTTTGTTTTCTGCAACTAAATTCCGTCGATCTTTTTTATTTATTTTGTTTTTGTTTTGTATGTATATATTCCTAACATTATATTCCTAACATTACATTTTTGCGGAAGTCCATTCTGGTTGCATATTAACATATCTTATGCCAAACAGATAAGCTGTATAAAACTGTTATAATGGACATTCCTTTCCGTATGACTTTCAGGTCTTATTTTTACGGGTACAGCAAGATTTCTAGTTTTCCAAGAGAGAATGTCCAGTTAATTAATCAAAATACTCCCCTCCTTCTGATTTATGTATCAACCATTACATGTACCATGATAACGACAATGTCTAGGAAATTGCCAAAATATTTCTTTAAATCGCTGCTTTTCAACAAAAGTGTCGTATCTACAGCTTTAAACAAGCTGTAGATACGAAGTTTTGTTGAAGAGCGACCAAATATAGACGAAATATAGACTTCTGGAAAGTTTTTGCAGACGGACGGTCATCTAGATAACCTCGAGAGGAGTTTGTCGATTCTTTCTTATTGAACATTGTCGTCAAAGAACATCAAAACATGCCTAGACTTAAACATATTACTTATTGACATCAAAGTACAGCACAATATACTTTCTTTTTGTTAGATGTAGCAGACAGTTTATTTATTTAATTCTTCTTCACTTAGATGTAAAATATCGTCGCTTTTCAACAAAAACAGCGTAACTACAGCTTACAAAAAGCTGTTGTTACGAGATTTTTGTTGAAAAAACAGGGAAATTTTTGTACAGGTTTCTTCCTTCAGTGATAATACTACTCTCTTAAAACAGAGCACATTATCTCTTCATTCTATTTCGATAGAATGATACTCTGTTCTCACAGGGTCATTTCACGTCTAATCTCGGGGCCTTTGCAGGATTTCGTTATCCAATCGTTGGCTTAAACAACAAAACATTTGAATAATCTGATACAAAATTTCATTGGCTGACGCTTCAAATTACCGGCTTCAGCCAAAAATAGAAGCGACGTAATGTATACGTAATCATACAAGATAAAACTTAATGATTTTGATTCGATAATTAAAAAATTACCGGCTTCAGCCAAAAATAGAAGCGACGTAATGTATACGTAATGATTATACAAGATAAAACTAAATGATATTGATTCGATAATTCAAATGATGTGCTATAATTAGATTATGACGACCAAAAAGGCTGTTGGTGTATCAAAAACTGCAGAGGACATATTTGATGGTTTAATCAATAGACCTCGGCTTTGGAGAGTATGATGATACAAATTGGCTCATTACTATATCTATCTTGTTACGTTTCTAGTACACTATACTTATTTTGTGTTTGAGAGTAGGCTTAGGTTACCTCTTTAATGGCCGGTCACATACAATTCCACGTCCATAAGGCGTCTACATCATGTCCGGAATTATACAACACGGAGCATCTGTTTTCGACGTGCTCCGGTCGTGATGTTGGCGCCTTCTTAAAGGGGCCCATACTAAGTTTTTATGCTTCCGAACTGTTCGGATACTCAAATTTGGGCATGAAAAACAATTTGCAATGCATAAAAACCTCAATCACGGCGAATAACAATATTTCCTTTGCTATAGATCAATCCTTTACAATCGCGTATACACATTCTATTTTTACTTCAAAACGAGACAATGTCAAGGTCAACGAGACACACATCCGCGGTATTAACACACCGTACAAGCGACTGTGTCGATGACTGTGACCTTATTTGCGAGGGATACGTGGAAAGTTTTATTTTGTACAAGCACTGAACATTTATACGCGTATTTATTAACTATAGAATACCAAATATCCTTTCCTTTATTTATAAAAGTAAATTAATATGACCTGTTGATGAGTGCTTACAATGGACATAAATGATCTACCTCTTCAGATTGGTAATTTCATACGTTATTTCTTGTTTGTCATTATTTTGCCATTTGCATTTTCGACAGCCTAGCTGGTCTTCCTTTAAGTATTGATAGTAATTATGTTCTTATATTCTATTTCTCTTAATTTCTTTGTTATTTACAGCCATCAAACCTTTTGAAAACGGTTTAATATACATGTTTTTTTCTAACACAACCATCCTCTCTAGCCTACTTACCCACTCCATAAAAGTTCATCCGAGTTCTATATACAGAACCTATCAAATAAACACCCATCTTTGCCATGATAGATTAAGTCCCCTGATGACAGATGTTTATTTCAGGGTGGGAAAGACGTGAAAAAACCAATTGCAGACAAATTTGAGTTCGATTCGAAGCAGAGAAGGCGGAATATCTTATGGATTAGACGAATGTGATAGGTCTGTTAAATAATCTGCTGAAATAATTTAAGTTATTGACGACCGACCAAAAACTTGGTTGGTCGTCAATAACGTATTTATCAGCATACATGTACTTTTAAAAAATATTCGCAATCAGCGAATGCCCGGCATTTTCCCGCATTTTCTGCTTCAAACCCTTTTAAATTCTGTCATATATTTTAAAGAGAATTATTGAAAACATGTAAAATGTTTTGCACGTATTTCCCAACCGTACAATGTACGTTTATCTGGTAGCCAACATATTTTCTTTTCTCTAAATATTTTGAGGGTATGTAAGTAAAAACAAGGCAGTGTTTGACGAAATATATACCTGCTTTTCAACGAAAACCTCGTAACTACAGCTTGCTTTAATATAAGCTTTAAGTTTTTGTTGAAAGGCGACGGTATTTTAGATCACAGTAGTTCTCTCCATTTACCGACTCCCTGACAGAAAGTATACAGAATCTATCAAATATACATACATCACCGCCATGATAGATTTATTCCCCGATGACAGATGTCTATTTCTCATTGGACTGGGGTTACAAATGCATCAATTAACTGATATTACTAGTCATTATTCCCCTATAACTCAGTATGACTCTTTGACATATTTGGTTATAAAAGAAAGTCACGTCCTGCGTTTAGGGTAAATATAATGTCGGGTTTATATCAGCGTGCATGTCATTATAGTTCGTGTAAGATTTCAAAGCATAATTATTTTGCCTATATGTAAAGAGAGCGTATTTAATTGTCAATACAATCGTACACGCATTGTCTCGAATGTTGTGGATGTGTGACACATTAAAGATTCTAACAATATAATAATTATAAGCCGTTAATATAATATAGAAAAAATCAAAGTACATGTAACGTAGTTAACATTGAAGAAGAAGAAAGATAGTTGTCAACAATTTTCTCTTTTGTATCAACATTGCAGTAGGGCTGTCAAAGGGAGCAATTGATGGGTAAAGGGATGAAGATATACGTAAAGAAGACCGAATAACCTAAATATTTCTGTTTATATTTCCAGGGAACATCCATTCAACATCAAACAAGATAAAATTACATCTAAGTAACCAGACGCATTTGGTCAAAAGATATCATGTTATTTTTCTTTAATGCGAGACTAGTTTGTAAAGCATTAAGATTTTCCAAAACGAGTGTGTTTCAGACTAATCGGAATTGAAACAAGCTGGCTGATTTAGTTCTTTCCTAAAAAATGGCAGGCGCTACTAACTTTTCGTGGCTTTTCAACAAAAACCTAGCAATTGCAACTTAAATAAAGCTGCAGTAACGAGGTTTTTGTTGAAAAGCGACTTTTTTCTGCTCTTCTCTTCGTGAGCGCAAAAATATTGTTTACTGTGTTTCTGTTTGTTTGTTGATCCCATTTTGTTCAATTCGGACTGGTCCTCATATACAGTCAATAAAAGGCTTAACGCATTACCAGAGTGATTTTTTTGAAATTTTCCAAATTTAAAAAAAAAATGATACAGAGAACAATTTCAAGTGAAAGTATTTCGATGTGTTTGTTTTTTTAGGGTAGAAAATATTATGGGAAATGAAGAAATTGCTTGTCACACGCAATTTCTTCATTTTTCACAATGTTTTCTTGAGCCTTTTTCTTGAAGGGCGACAGGAAGCGTCAATGTTTGGGAATAGGTCAATTATATCTGTAACTTTTTTCAGAAAAAATGTAACCTGTCACAGAACAAAAGTATTCCGTATTCATAAAGTATCGTCTGGCCATTAATATGCACGCTTATTAAGTATGGTCATTGACTAAAACACAAGGTATCGAATTATACAAACGATCAGTAGGCGTTTAACCCTTGGCTAAACAAACCCTGGTTTACGAACACTAGTTCAATGTATATGAAGACATATTTATATCAATCATAAGAGTTGTTAGTGGAACGTATTGATAACCACAGATTTTCCTGTTTTTTCTCAATGATTCGTAATCTGTCCTCTCTAGATTATCAAATCAAGTGTGGTTCCAATCTGACGCGCGCATTAGCGAACGATTTTATAAAGTAAACAGTGACGTATTTCGGACAAACAAGAAGTATTTCGTATGCGTTGTTATAAAATCTCGTAACTACAGCTTAAAAGCTATTGGAGAACAATATGGTATGCACAGGCAGATCAGGATCCTTGTCGTTTTTAAATGCCACAAGGGCCATTTTACTAGATTCTAATTAATTTGATTTTGGTCCTGTTTCAATTTATAGCCCGTAAAAGGTTTATGGAAATAGGGACAATATTATGATTTTATCTCAAATGATTGTATTACAACCAATAAATAATAATTAAATATCGGTTTTCAAGAAAATAAACCACCATACGAAAACAAACTTTCCAGAAATATGACATTAGTTTCAAACTATTTTTCATTTTTTAAAAACTTGAGAAAATAAAATAAAATGCTGATAAACAACATTTTATCCTTTTGCCTAAATATTATTTTGTGGGCCAAAATTGCACACACATTATATATCTTTATCAACAACCAAGATTTTTGTCGTCTGCAACGTCAGTTTTGACCAGTAGATCTAGCCTATTTTGTTTAAGTTTACTTGTGAAATTTCATGAAATGCTAGAATTCATTCTTCCCTTTGGCAGGTATATATCAATATTAGACCTGCCTTGAGACAATTGCATTTAACCTTTCCAGAACAAAACCACGTTCTACCTCCCTGAGGAAGAGAGATGCGGCAAGAAAAACATTGAAACAAAAGGAGAAAATGCTGATAATCAGCATTTTCTCCTTCTCCTTCAATATCTTAAGTGCTTTAGTACACAAATTTCATATTAATTTACACACGATTGTACAATCTGCATCGGCTTTCAACCTGGATTGGTCTTAAATTATTATGTTCGGGGAAGGGCCAAAGCTCCCAAGAGACCATACCATTAAAGTACCAAGTCATTAGTGATACAAAATTGGTCATTCAGGGCAATTCAAAATCGATTGCTTAAATGAGCCTATATAATACTTTAGTTTGATATTGGCGTCACATATGTGACCATTATCGAGGTCAATATGGCTACATTTGTGTCAAAACAAACATTAACTTTTGTGTATCGTCATGCAAAGAGGTAAATATTGTGGGAAAGGTAGCTTGAAGCCGATCTTGAAGATAATTTAAAACTACGTTGGTATATTTCTCGCCTAGCTGAAAACGACCATCAGGGAAGTGTGGAATACGCACAGTCTGATCAAAATACAAAAACGAAATACAAATACGATTGACCAATTCATGTTGTTGTTTTTTTTCTTGAATAATGTTTTGCCTGTTTTCAAGTTCAACAAGCCTCTACGCGCCCCTTTACATTTATACGCATTTATAGCCAATGTATTTTGTGGCACTTAGTTTTTGATACAATAACAAATTATTAAGTGGTCCGAACAGACAAGGATTGGTTTGATAAATCTAAGTATTATAGATTCACAATTAAACGAGAATAGATACGGTTGTCTTGCTATAATTTTACGTAGGTAAAGGTTGTAGTTCTACCTAAAAATAAACCAAAACAACCGTTAACTATTCTCGTTTAACTTTGAACGTATTATAAACTATCGTTGCTTTTCAACAAAAATCTGTAGATGTAGTTTAAAACAATAATAGCGGCGATATGTTGGTACATGGTAAGTTGTTACGA
The DNA here is from genome assembly GCA_963680895.1 of Fragum sueziense. NCBI lineage: Eukaryota > Metazoa > Mollusca > Bivalvia > Cardiida > Cardiidae > Fragum > Fragum sueziense. Next base: position 24,244,330 of record OY804596.1, on the reverse strand, counting down.
TGAACACGAATACTTGCAGCAAAGCGTAACTGTCTGCTTTTTCTTTTCAGTTCCACGAAATTGGGGATTAACAATAACAAAAATTATTTTTATATGGCATCTGTTTCAGGAAACGAGGAAACGACCGCAAAATGAAAGCGAAAACTGCCCAGGGGAATGTCTTCAAAATTAAACAATGGGAAATATGGTTTCAATTATATTTCTCAAAGGAGCATATTACAGTCTCCATAATGAAAGCCGAATTAATCTGTCTTTAAACCCTTTTTTCTGAGGCACATTCCTTATGCTGTTTTACTCTACACAATTTATTGGTTTCCAAACAAATCCTTGATTTGACTCCTTAATAGCTAGTAAAGGACGTGAAACACACGAGTAAAATATTCCTATCTCAATGTAAAAGATAATAAAGGTGGCGATGTTATCTACATTCCGCCTAGAAGTTTGAATTGACACAAGTTTAGAAATAACCCTGACTTCGAATTCAACAGTGAGTAGGACGTCTTGCAGACGATTTCCTGCTACATCAAAAGTATGTGATAAAAAATATTATACAGTATTTCTCTGTTAAAATTAATATTTCCTTATGAGTCTTAGATATCCATGGTGATAAAATAAACAAAATCGATACGAATTATGATTAAACTATGTCCGAAACATACATTTCCATAGGACTTTGTTGTTTTGTGAACTTAGAAAATGACGGTTCTCGTTTCTAAAGCAATTACCTAACATTGCAGCAAAATAATTTGAAAAAATTCAAACTAGGGCAGTTATTATCTTATTATTTTCTTCTTTTGTCTCAATATTTTCTTTTCTATATTGGTGCGGCTTAAAGTATTATTTTGTCCTAAATATTCTCCCTTTGCGCACAAAACAAAGTAGGAATGCACATATGCGATGTTCAAGCCCTGCGCAATTTTAGAAATATCCGGTACAATTCCAGAATCGTCGAACAAAGTAAGAATTCCTGCTTTGCGCAAGACAATCCTAGAATGGTACAATTCCTATTTTGTGCAGAACATATATAAAATGTTGAAATTCAAATCGCCTTTTCAGTAAATCTCTGTGAACATTAGTGATCACGATTAATCAGGTTATAAAAAGTAATGATGAAAATTCAAAATTGACATTTGAGTAGAATTTAGTACTTTTAAAAGAAATACGAGATGGAAAAGGAGTCGTAAATATTACAAGTTTAATGATCATGTCTTTAAATTTTCCCTTCTTTAATAATTCACAAGGGACTCATATAATACAGAAGATCCACTTCTGATATTTTTTTTTGAAATTCAATAATTCTTTTAAAATGTGCACAAATTCATAATAAAACGACCACAGTCTGCAATTGTAAAATATCTATTAAAATTAGATAAATGTTCAATGATAAATGAATTAAACTTTTTCGAATGTGTTAACTTTGTTCATAGTCATACAAGTTGTGTTCCAGTAAATTGAAATTCAACCTTTTGCAAATCAGACGGAGTGCATTCTGTTAAACGAAGTCACTAAACAAACATTCATTTACTTTCGAAGGAAAAGTAATATACGGCCTGTTATTGTTAATACAAATCAGAATTGTGGCAATTCCCTTCCATTACTTCCACTTTCAGCACAACGCTGAAATTGGTTGACATTTGAAATCCTACCAAGCATTAGTCGAGTTAGCCGGGATATGGCAAAGGCATCATCTAGCGTTTGAAATCCTTATGTTTCAAGATCAGAGTGTGCATATATCCAGTCTGACAAAGATTCAAGCTACTTTATTAGAAAGAAAAAACTATTGGCATCGGTCACAAAGAAACTTATGTAAATAGATAACAACATGGATATTGATCAGATTGCGTGAATACGCAATCTGATCAAGATCCATTTTAGTCTCATACGCTTTAACCCATTACTGCACAGTGACGCCTTTTGACTCCCTCAAAGAAAAAGCTTTGGAAAACATTGTGGAACACGAAGAAATTGCTTGTGACAAGCAATTTCTTCATTTTCCACAATGTTTTCTAACATAAAATGGAAAGATTTTTGATGCTTCGTTGATTTGAAATTGTCGACTGCAACCTCTTTGAAATTGGACTACCCCAAAATTTTGTCGTCTGGTAATGGGTTAAACGCTTTTTTATCAGACCCTGTCTCAATCGTTTTGTTTATAGCAATGTTTCACAAGTTGTTGATGTGTTTTGTAGTGATGCCATTAAAAGTACAGAGGGGTTGTCATCATTAAGATGTTATCGGTTACTCACAAAGCGTGCCACCATTAAGATCAAACCCGATAGTAGTAATTTCCCCATGTTGGTGCTGTAAAAGCACGTGATTAAGCTTAGTTAAATAAATGCTGCTTGTTAATGACGTTGGACATGTAGCAACGGCAGTTTTCAAAACATCTGATTTAACCCGAAGTTATTTATTTTCGAACGTAGCCAATGATATAGAATATTCACACATTTAGTGTTTGACCTACTTTTTGTCCAATGACTTTGCGATATGTTTTAAAATTTTGCCGCTATATTTGGCATTTATACGATACGGTCGGCTAGTTTATGTGATGTCTACGTTTAGCCACGCCCCTGTCACCAATGAGCCGCTAGCGAACACTCAGTCAGATAGAGGGTGCGTTCCATTGGATGTTCGGAGTGTGCCGAACAGTCCAGTACTCAATGGAATGACACAGAACAGTGTTCGGAACATGTTCTGCTTGTTCCCGAAGAAAAAGTGGTGCAAGCAGAACAGTGACGTCACTAGCACGGCAACCTTCGATTACAACTGTAGAGTGTTGAAATAAATTAATATTTCTAATCAAACTGTACAATTAAAATCAAATTATTTCAGCAAATATGATGAATTGTGCATTTTCAGACCACGTATGTCCAATACACAACACCAAGCAGGCGGTCAAAGTTTATTTTTAGATTGGCATGCGTTCTTTTCCGAGAGCATTCCATTCGGCATGACTTGAACAGAACATTAGGAATAGTAACGGACAGCCCAATGGAACGCGCCCAGAGTCTGTATCTATAGTCGATTCTAGGCGATATAAACTTTTTATGCGCGGCACCCATTTGAATGTTTATTTCGCGTAAAATCTTCTATACAGCCTCTGTCTTATACTTCGTGTGTCAACTTTCTATTGGTACCAGATTTCATGGCATTTTTCCCTGCGCAAAAACAACGAACTTTACAATGAGCACTCAAAATTCAGAGTGTCCGCAGCCCAAAAAGCAACTTAAAAGAAATTTTGCATGTCATCGAACTCTCTAAACACAGGAAATACTATTTGCGTTCGTAATGTTTCGTTGGACGCTTATAGACCACAAAAAGTTACGTATCAAACTCTTTGTCGATACGGCACAACTTTATTTATTTATTACGGGGGTGGATTTAAAGAAAGATAGATAACTTGATAGATCTACCCCTATATCATCAAAGACGGATGAGTACTTTTAAAGATAATCCGATAAGTACGACGAACTCCACTGACCTAATTCTTTAGATTTACCTTCCGGAAGTATCTCCTGACTACTTGACGGTTCCACTTCCGGTAAATGTTCTTTGGTCGCTTTATCGATTTGATTGAAATTCTAACAAAAATATTCACGTTTGTTAGGTTGTATCCCCTTTTGTTGTTTTACGGCATCGGTAATGTTTTGTTTTCCTTGGTATAATTTTAACCATAATATTTTGACTTGGTCCAATATCCGATACGTTGCAGAATACAAATCTATTTTATGAATATCTGAATATAATACCATAGAAAAAATAAAGAAACGGAGAAAGTGCTGGACACTGTAAATAATATTCGTCGGTTTTTGGCACATCGCTGATACAAATGCGGACGTAATAACTTCGTAACAAGGAGATATCCGGAAATCGACGATGTCCAGGAATACCCGTAACGACGCTATATCTCTTTTTAACCTTTTCCCAAACAGTAAATTCTAGGACAGTCCAATTTTAAAGAAACTGATGACGGCAAATTGCATATTCATAAGGGTAGAATATAATGTGTATAATATACATAGAAAATATTTAGGCAAATGAAGAAACTGTTGGTTATCAGCAGTTTCTTCTTTTGTCTCAGTGTTTTCCCAAGCCTTTTTGTTAAGGGGACGTCAAATCAAGGTCTTGTTTGGGGAAGGGTTAGGCTGCCGTCACGAGGTTTTGGAAAAAAACCCGGTGACATCTTGAACGACCTGATGGTAACTCCAATAGACACCACCATGTACATGTATTGTTCAATAGAGTACACATTGTGAACACGGGTTCAAGAGGTCATATTGTTGGCGTTTTTCCATTAACACGTTCATTTGTGGAATACTGGTCAATGATTGCAAATAATCACGATTCGTGATTCCCAAATGGTTTGTCGTTGACATTGATTAAGAGCGAGTAATGCCATTCTAAATTTGTTAATTCTCATGTTCATCAACTATACTAATTATCAACCACATCGGTACACAATGGAATCGTTTTTCGAGACAATTTGAATACGTGATTAAAGGCATATATCATATATTATCCTTTAACAAATAAAGATGTTTTTGGTATACATAACGGGACAGACATTATGTCGAAACTTTGGTTGATCGTCAAAAAATATTTTTTGAGATGTTGTTTAAAAATGTATCACACCCAACAAATCCTTGAAATCTTACCACCTTCGCTGCTTCATTCTAAATTCAAATACGTCACATATTAACAGAGTTGCTTAAAATACTTTCTGCACATGTTGTTGTTGTATTGTATCAAGTGATTCCCCGAAGGGCAATTCTCATTGACTTCTTTAATATGGTCAAACACTTAATTTATGGAGAGAACTTCCAGCTGTTTACGCAAAAGTTTCTCGGTGTCGTAAATAACGTATCAAATATTACCATGATAACGGTGCCGTCGCGGAAGAACATCGCAAGATTTCTTCAATTACGACGACTTTCAGGTAAGCTTCGTGATCTGACGGTCATCTAGATAGCCCTCATAATGTCTTGTCTAGTCTTATTTATCTTGATGTGTAGAAACTGGACATCGAACATGCGATTCCGTTTTATACGTTTTCTCATATGGACATTTCATATAAAGCAATGAAAGGTCACTTAATTTCATGCATACAGAAAAACAAACATTAGTTGGAGATACATGTACACTGAATAGATCTTCTAAACCTCCACGACATATAACTTTATAAAACTCCATTAATACTTAACGTAAGAGCTTGAATAAAATGTCAAAATTTCATGGAGACTCTTGAAGTGTAACACGACCCAATGGCAATTTGAAAAGGGTCAGCGTCACGCTAAATTTTCACACCAGAAAAAATAGAAACTAAGTACGGGATATGCCATCCCTCTGCCTCAATAACTCTGTTTTACAACGAGCCCTCATTGAGTTGTAGCTACATAGGAAGTTCTGAGGTGTCATTCCAGACGTCACAGCCGCTTGGGCATTTCTTTCTCACACTTCCGGTCGCCCTTGAACTTTTGCAAAAAACTTGTTGTAATGCATTGTTGTTACATTGGACCATTTCTCCGATTTGGATTGATCAATGAATCAGATCTAAGTCATTTTTAATGACCGTTAACAACACAAATCTTCACCGTTGAATGCCTTGGTGGTTTTCTACGGAATGCAATACAGGCCATAAAAGAAACACAAAATAACAGTTTGTAAACATTACTTTGAAACAACTGCAGTAGCAACCATGCGTACAAAATCATTTTATGATTTGAACAACTGATTCACAATTCGTTTCTTTCGTAGCGAAATGTACACATGGATCAATAATGATGTGTATGGTTGATGGAACGGACCATGCTCTGTGGTGCACTTTAAGACAACAACAGTAAAACAACCGATACATTTAACACACATTTCGACATATCATCACATTTTGATGCATTATGGTATCTTATGGAATACAATGTGTGCTAAAAGAACCCGAAAAAATAATTTGTAAACATATCTTTAAATCCACTCTGGCAGCACACACGCGTCAAACATCCATTACTTACATGCTTAATTGGTGCACCAGAGATGTCTTCTGCCGAAGAATGTGCATGTGGAATAATAGTGTTTTGTATGGTGGACTCTATAGGCCAAGCTTTGAATGGTTTGAGGTCCATAAATCTCGCAATTAAGAAATCCATCAGAAAACAATTGTTGCATTTAGCAGTGTCATGGGTGACCTTATGAAGCATGCACACATCACTAAAAAATGTAATACCTTATTCATGTTGACGTCGCTTGCGATATGTCCCACGGTCCGACCCATATCACTTGGGGACATCCTGCTCATTGTTTTGTCTTTTCTTTTTAAAATCTACAAGTCGGATTGATATTAACTAAAAATTGAAAAAAATGAAGTGCAATTTAACTGTTCCCCATCATGCGCCACGTGCAAAACCGGTTTTATATCAAATACTTAACACACAAAAAGTTGTTGTTGTAATTTTGACTTTGTCGCGTGAATCAATAGAGTGTTATCACAAAATATAGTATGCAAAATATTGTTTCAAACGAGCTTTTCGGGTTTTTTTTATTTATACTAAAAATCTTTATCGAAAAGTGGCGGTTTAGAAGATCTGTTCAGTGTATATTAAAAAATACAAAAGCATAATAATATGTGTCATTTCCTATTCAAACATTGTATTAATAAACCGTCAAGATGGCTGATGAAGCTAAGCATCGACGGTTGGTCCAAACATTTTGATCGTTCGGCTCCCACCAAAATGTGCGCACACATGTTTTATTATACGGGTTCTCACAAAAGGCTTAGGAAAGGGTTTGGGAAATGGTAATCTGCCTTTACTTGTTTGACTTACGGCACAAGATTGTCACTGGGCGAACATAACGAAGTTTGTGGTGTTTCCTTAGTTCGGATTACCATCTTCCAAATATGTCCTGATTGTACCTTTATTTTTTATATTTTCGATAGCATTAAGGAAAGGCAGCACATTGCATCTTCTCAATGTAATGCCTAAGTTTATTAGTACAATTACTGTGGTTTTGTTTTCCTCAACTAAATTCGGTCGGTCCTAATTTTCTCTCTCTCTCTCTCTCTCTCTCTTTTTTTTTTTTTTTTTTTTTTTTTTTTTTTTTTGGGGGGGGGGGGGGGGGGGTATTCCAAATATTACAATTCTTTTACGAAAGTGCATTCTGGTTGCATATTAACATAATCTTATACAAACTGATAAGCTGTATTAAAACTGTTATAATGGACATTTCTTTCCGTTTGACCGTCAGTTCTCATTTTTCCGAGGACAGCAAGATTTCTAGTTTTCCAAGAGAGAATGCCCAGTTAATCAATCAAAACACTTCCCTCCTTCTGATTTAAGTATCTACCATTACCATGATAACGACAATGTCTAGGAAATTGCCGAAATATTTCTTTAAATCGCTGCTTTTCAAACTTCGTATCTACAGCTTTAAACAAGCTGTAGATACGAAGTTTTGTTGAAGAGCGACCAAATATAGACGAAATATCGTCGCCTTTCTACAAAAACCTCGTATCTGCAGCTTGTTTTAAGCTGCAGATACGAGGTTTTTGCAGAAAAGCAGCGATATAGAGTTTTGGAAGGTTTTTGCAGACGGATGGTCATCTAGATAGCCCCCTAGATGTGTTTGTCGATTCTTTCTTATTGAACATTGTCGTCAATGAACAACAAAAATGCCTAGTAGACTTAACTTATTAATTCATGTCATGAAAGCATAGTACAGTGTACTTTCTTTTGAGTAGATGTTGCAGACATTTTATTTGTTTCTATCTGTAATACTCCTTCACTTAGATGTATAATATCATCGCTTTTCAACAAAAACGGCGTAACTGCAGCTTACAAAAATCTGCAGTTACGATATTTTTGTTGAAAAACAGGGAAATTTTTGTACAGGTTTCTTCCTTCAGTGATAATACTACTCTCTTAAAACAGAGCACATTATCTCTTCATTCTATTTCGATAGAATGATACTCTGTTCTCACAGGGTCATTTCACGTCTAATCTCGGGGCCTTTGCAGGATTTCGTTATCCAATCGTTGGCTTAAACAACAAAACATTTGAATAATTTGATACAAAATGTCATTGGCTGACGCTTCAAATTACCGGCTTCAGCCAAAAATAGAAGCGACGTAATGTATACGTAATCATACAAGATAAAACTGAATGATTTTGATTCGATAATAAAAAAATAACCGGCTTCAGCCTAATATAGAAGCGACGTAATGTATACGTAATGATTATACAAGATAAAACTAAATGATATTGATTCGATAATTCAAATGATGTGCTATAATTAGATTATGACGACCAAATAGGCTGTTGGTGTATCAAAAACTGCAGAGGACATATTTAATGGTTTAATCAATAGACCTCGGCTTTGGAGAGTATGATAATACAAACTGGCTCATTACTATATCTATCTTGTTACGTTTCTAGTACACTATACTTATTTTGTGTTTGAGAGTAGGCTTAGGTTACCTCTTTAATGGCCGGTCACATACAATTCCGCGTCCATGACAAGGCGTCCACATCATGTCCAGAATTATACAACACGGAGCTTCTGTTTTCGACGTGCTCCGGTCGTGATGTTGGTGCAGACTAATGCATGTGATCAGGCACATTCTTAAGTATTGATAGTAATTCTGTTCTTATATTCTATTTCTTTCATTTTTTTTCTTGTGTTATTTACAGCCATCAAACCTTTTGAAAAGGGTTTAATATACATGTTTTTTCTAACACAGCCATCCTCTCTACTTACCCACTCCCTAAAAGTTCATCCGAGTTCTAAATACAGAACCTATCAAATAAACATCCATCTTTGCCATGATAGATTAAGTCCCCTGATGACAGATGTTTATTCCAGGGTGGGAAGCACGTGAAAAACCAATTGCAGACGAATTCAGTTCGATTCGAAGAAGAGATGGCGGAAATATATAGCTTAGGAATTCGACGAATGTGGTCTAGGTCTGTTAAATAATCTGCAAAAAATTGGTTGGTCGTCAATTTAACCTTCTTATCAGCAGACTTTGAAAGAATATACTCAAACGACAAATGCTCTGCATTTTCCCGCATTTTCTGCTTCAAACCCTTTTAAATTCTGCCATACATATAAAATAGAATTATTGAAACAATGTAAAATGTAGTGGCTCGTAATTCCCAACCGTACATGTTTTCTTTTCTCTCTCGATGTTTAAAGGGCATGTACATGTATGTCAAAACCAGGTGGTGCTTGATGAAAGATAAAGCTGCTTTTCAACGATAACCTCGTAACTGCAGCTTAAAACAAGCTGCAGTTACGAGGTCTTTGTTGAAAGGCATCGGAATTTCATATCACAGTAGTACTCTCCATTCACCCACTCCCTGACAGTAAGTATACAGAATCTATCAAAAAAACATACATCATGACCATGATAGATTTATTCCCCGATGACAGATGTCTATTTCTCACAGGACTGGGGTTACAAATGCATCAATTAACTGATATTACTAGTCATCATTCCCCTATAACTCAGCATGATACTTCGACATATTTCGTTATAAAAGTCACGTCAAGGTTTAAAGCAAAATTTTTATTATGTATTTCGTCGCTTTCATCAAAAACCTCGTAACTGCAGCTTTAAATAAGCTGCAGTTACGAGGTTTTGTTGAAAGAGACGGAATGTCAGATCACAGCAGTTCTCTCCATTCACCGACTCCCTGACAGAAAGTATACAGAATCTATCAAATAAACATACATCATGACCATGATAGATTTATTCCCCGATGACAGATGTCTATTTCTCACAGGACTGGGGTTACAAATGCATCAATTAACTGATATTACTAGTCATCATTCCCCTATAACTCAGCATGATACTTCGACATATTTCGTTATAAAAGTCACGTCAAGGTTTAAAGCAAAATTCTTATTATGTATTTCGTCGCTTTCATCAAAAACCTCGTAACTGCAGCTTTAAATAAGCTGCAGTTACGAGGTTTTGTTGAAAGAGACGGAATGTCAGATCACAGCAGTTCTCTCCATTCACCGACTCCCTGACAGAAAGTATACAGAATCTATCAAATAAACATACATCATGACCATGATAGATTTATTCCCCGATGACAGATGTCTATTTCTCTCAAGACCTTTCCCAAACAAGACCTGGTTTTGTCGTCCCTAATAGAAAAGGCTTGGGAAAACATTGAAACAAAAGAAGAAACTGCTGATAACCAGCAGTTTCTCCTTTTGTCTCAATATTTTCTGTGCCATATTTTACACAAATCCTATATTTGATAACATCCATTTTGTCATTTGTGGCAGATTTTGAAGTCGATCACCCTAAAACTCTGTCGTTTGGGAAAGAGTATTACTAGTCATCATTCCCCTATAACTCAGCACGACTCTTCGGCATATTTGGTTATGATAGTCACGTCCAGGTTTTTGGGTAAATAGTGATATAGTAGATGTGTATCAATGCACATGCCCCTACAGCCAATTCTACATTTTGCCTATGCAAAAGAGGGCGAGTTGTTAATTTTCAGTATATGGTTGTTGTACTTTTGCGTTTGATTTAGTATAAACCATATTTGGTGGGAATGTTCTCAATATTCTGACCAGAAATTCTTTGAACTGACAAAAAACTTTTAATACCAATACATTTGATTATTACACAGGTGATTGGGGTATTTTGCAGGTACTAGGGTCTTACCAAGGAAATTGTATGTTTATTTCTTCTAAAAATAACGGTTCTGCATGATACTACTTTCAATGTTGATGGTTGATTATCAAACTATTAATAACAAGCCTTAATATCACAAAGAAAAAAAATCAACGTACATGTTACAACGTAATTAACCTCGGTGAAGATAAAAAATAATTATCAATATCCTCGTTTGTAGCAACATTTGCAAATCACATATCTAGTGGCTTGTCAAAAGGAGCAATTGATAAATAAAGGGATGAAGATATACGTAAAGAAGAGCGAATAACCTAAATTATTCTGTTTATATTTCTAGGGAACATCCATTCAACATCAAACAAGATGAAAATACATCTAAGTAACCAGACGCCTTTGGTCAAAGGATATGTTATTTTTCTTTAATGCAAGACCATTTTTTATCATAAACCTTATCCCAAACAAGTAAGTTTTAACCCTTTCGATTGCAGAATTATTTCCCAGAAATGACCATTTTCTTTATTTCTAAGGACTTCATGTATACACATGCATAAAAGATGGATTTTAATAGCAGAATACCCATAAACCTATATATCATTGGAAAGGTTATTTAATTTCCTTTCATAATATGATGAGCAACTGATAGAAAATATGCATCTCATCAAAATCTCGACCTCTAGCCCCACGACCCCTGTCAGACCCCCTGTCACGATCCCCGACCACCTCATCCCTACGATTTGGGACTGGGTTCGGTTCAGGGTTATCGGAATCACTATCGGAGTCACTTAGTCTATTCGAAGTCTCCGACACATTTCTAATGTTCAAATCACTTTTTTTCTCCAAAACATCAGGGTAATCGCTATCATCATCGTCCAGCACTGACATGATATTTCGCCAGACCTCTTCTGCAAAATATTGAACCCTCCTGGCCATCCTAACAGCCCATACAAACACAAAAACTGCGTTTTTATCACATTTTACGAGAACATAACAATATTGCGCAATATTTCAGCATTTATCCGGTGTCATGATAACTTAAACAGTGTAAAAATCGCTTTTAAAAGTCGATGCCCACCTACACAGTATTAAGCGTTCCTAAAGCGCGCTTGAAAGCGCGCTTGCAAACGAGAGGGATCAATTGGAATGAAAGAAGATGGTTAATTTTTATGTCCTTCAGTTCTTTCCCAAAAAAATGACAGGCGTTTACGCCCCCTTTGAAGAACGTCTTGCAAAACAATAAAGTCTCTTTTACAACCCGTCGTGCGTCCTTATAAATCGTGAGTTATGAAAATCTCCGAAGACGCACGATGGGTTGTAATAGTGGGGCTCCGTGGTCTAATGGTAGGACGCGGGTTTTGGGATCGAGGGATCCTGGGTTCAAATCCCGCCAGCGCTATGGGAATTTTTCTGAGCAAAAAACTTACCCCATGTTGCTCCTCTTCATCCAGGTGTATAAATGGGTACACGGGAGAGTTGAAAGTCAAAGAGCTGTGGTTGCCGAAGGCGCCGACTGTTAACAGCCGACTTGAGACTCTGTGATCGTAGGTTAAAGTGTAAAGTCGGTTGAACACGCAAGTGAAAATATACTTTAAATAGAAACTTTTTTTAATAGAAGCTTTAAACGTGTACAATTAAATCAGGTTAAAAGTATAGATCTCTTTCGAGGAAAGTACGCATTCTCTGTGGATTTTCGGAATTAATTTTATGTATAATGTCCAATGCCTCACACGCACGTCTGTCGTACGTGTTCCTTGCGTTCTAAAAGACGCAGAATAGTCGTAGCAAAGAGTTGTTCGGTCAAGTCTTTGCTACGTGCAGTCTGCGTCGTGGCTGCGTCCAGAAAGTCGTATGTTACACGTGCGTGCATCGCATGACTATGCCAAAGTTTTAAAGGCAGACCGCACGCAGGAGTACGTTCGACCGGTTGTAAGAGAGGCTTTACCTTCCGGTCCTCCTCACTACAAATAGTTCCATCAAAAGCAAAGATTAGTGAAGTAACATTCATTCGAATATTCAATATGTAAGTCTGAAGTTATACATGTAGATATTGAATTGTGTGACTGAAAATGATACATTCAATTAATCATGTCTCTAAGAGAAGAAAAAACCGACGTAGTGATTTGCTTTATTATGGTACAAAGATCAGTCCAATGGCCTTCCTTGTAAATGGGTCAGTCAATTTACTGAACTATGAAATATATTCAAAGCTATAAATAGACGCATGGAATCAAAGTATTCAAGGTATGAAAATGGATAATCAAAGTACCTAATCAACGTACTCTACGAATCAAAGTATTCAAGGTATTCAAATGGATAATCAAAATACCTAATCAAAGTACTTTACATTGTACTTCTGGACAGGCCTACATTATAAGCAAGTTTGCTTCCAAACAGTACTTTCAGTACTTTGATTGTTGGAAAGCGCCGATTTTCTGTTATTCTCTACGTGATTGCAAAATAATTGTCTAACTGCGTCTTTTCTAACAGACTGAGTGTGTTTGCTGACCCCATTTCATATAATTCCTGTCGGTCTTCATTCAAGGAAAGGGTTAACCCATTACCAGACGGCAAAATTTTGGACTATTCCAAGTTCAAAGATGATGCATACAACAGTTTCAAGTGAATATAGTTTGATATTTTGGGTATTTTAGGATAGAAAAATATTGGGAGAAGTGAAGAAATTGCTTGTCTCAAGCAATTTCTTCATTTTTCACAATGTTTCTTGAGCCTTTTTCTTGAAGGGCGACAGAAAGCGTCAATGTTTGAGAATAGGTTAATCTTCTGTTACTTTTTTTTCCAGAAAAATGTAACCTGTCACAGAACAAAAATGGTCCGTATTTACAAAGTATCGTCTGGCCATTAATATGCACGCTTATTAAGTATGGTCATTAACTAAAACACAAGGTTTCGAATTAAACAAACGACAAGTAGGCGTTTAACCCTTTTCTAACTAGTTAAATGTATATGAAGACATAGAAAACATTAGAGATGTGAGATGAAAGTATTGAAAACCACCATTTTCCTATTTTTCCTCAATGATTCGTAGATCTGTTCTTTCTAGATTATCAAATCAAATTGAGTTCCATTTAAATGTGTGCAATAGGGAACAATTTTATAAAGTAAACAGTGGCGTTATTTCCGACAAACAAATAGTATTTCGTAAGTGTTGTTATAAAATCTCGTAAATACGGCTTGGATTTTTTTTTAATAACACCGAGGGTTTATAAAACATAAAAGAAAACTTTGTCTATTTTAGCACAAAATCATTTGCTATTCATTTGAGTCGAGATCTGGAAAAAAAGCCCTTTACAGCATTTCAGACGTACATGATAAGACTTTGCCCAAGTGCAGGTTGATTAGGAAACATGGTCATCCCTAATACATGTAGTGACTAGGGGTCATAGAAAAGATATTGGAGAAGAGTATGATTCCCGATAAGACTATGCGTATGCAAAGGCTGATCTAAATCGATGTCGTTCTCAAATGCCATTAGGGCCATTTTTCCAGATTCTGGCTAATTTGATTTTGGTCCTGTTTACAATTTATAGCCCGTAAAACGTTTATGGAAATAGGGACAATATTATGATTTTATCTCTAATGATTGTATTACAACCAATAAATAATAATTAAATATCGGTTTTCATGGATATAATTCACCGTACGAAAACGAACTTCCGAGAAATATAGTATATCCTCAGTAAGATGACATTATTTTGACACTCTTGCTTCAATAGAAAGATATTGCAGATGATACAATGAAACTTACTGTATAGTAAGAATGTTATCTATACTATGGTTTAGGGTTAAACAAGTCGAGTTTCAATGAAAATCTTGTATCTGCGGCTTAAGATCAGCTGCGGTTACGAGGTTTTTGTTTGAAAGCAGCGATGTCAAATCTTTGCATTTATATTATGGACCGATAGCTTTTTTCTCTTTCAGCTTTCGCAAAAACACGCGGGGCAAAAGTTAATCTTTGTTAGTTTAGGCATAAAATAACTCGATCCGAAATGGACCAGCCCAAAACTCTGTATGCTACTTAATGTTAAAATGAAGTTAAGTAAAAAAAATATTGACTCTTTTCAAAGTCTAAAACACTACAACTACAAACTACAAACATTTTATTGCATTATCAGGCCACCGGCCCATACACAAAATACAATACAAAAGTACATACACAAATAATATGGTGAAGTGTCAAACATAATCTATACAAAGTACATAATCTATATTATGGAGAAGTGTCAAACGTAATCGATATGTCCATATAGTCATTGTTTAAAAGACATTTTACCTGACCAACTTCGTAAGTAGTGAACAGAAAAATAACCAACATGATCTTAAGTTATCATTTTTCATTAAGACAGAAAACATTGGGAGAAGAAGAAAATGCCTTTTATCTGAATTTTCTTTTTCTACCGATGTCCTTTCTCTGTTTTTAGAAGTCAAAGGTAGGATCTATCCTTAAATAGATTAGCAGATATTTTTAGATCATATAATCAAAATAAAACATGTATATCATACAGTTCCAGTCATAAATTCATTTCTTTTTTCAAATGCATAAAAAATAAACTTTGCCAAGTTCCGTAAAGTAACAGGATTTTTGCAGTACATTAAGTTTATAAACAATTGTAATGGATTAATAACATTTTGATTTTTAAGGTTTAGATATTGCAGACGCAAATTTTGATAGAGTGGGCAAATCAAGAGAAAATGGATTTCATCTTCAACAATTCCGTCACAATAGATACATGTTCTGAATTCTTTTGGGATATCAAAATGCCTACCTTTTTCTATCATCAGATTGTGAGTGGATGATCGGAATTGAGCAAAAGCTTTTTTAAATTTGGCTAAGTCTAAAACAATAATGTACGGTTCTAGTTCAAAGTTGAGCTTATACTGAGTGTAATAATATAGCTTGGTTTTTGCTTCACATTGTGTTTTCCATGATTGTATGTATTGGTCTTAAAGTCTTTCGATGAATCTATTGATAAATACCTTTTCATTTTCAACATATTGCCTTTCCCAAATGTAACCAAAGCCATTTCTAAAAAGTTCCATTCGTACATCTGTTACCCAGTTTTTATATCCTAGATGGTCAAAATGTGCCAGCATTTCATACCTTTGCGTACGTATCTATCTTTGGACATTTTAATTATACGAAGCCAATATTTAATGGCTCGTTTAGCTGACATAATGTATAATGGGTATCTACCTAGATCACCGAGAACTACTTCGTTACATGCAGTTTTTGGTAATTTCAAAAACCATTTACAAGCAAATAAATGAATATTTTCGATACATTTCATATTCTTGAGACCCCAAATTTCAGATCCATATAACAAAATGGGAATGATTTTCATATCAAAGATTTTGAAAAATGTATCTTTCTGTAGATTCGGTAGGTTACTGGTCGTATTAAGGAGATATAACAAGACTCTCTTTGCTTTAATAGCCATAGTTTCGGACATTTTATACAGAGACATATTTTTAGAGAAGTATACACCTACATAAGTAAATCCGTTAACAACTTCAAGTTGTTGTGAGTTATATTTCCAACTTTCCTTTTTTGATAATTGACCCCCTTTTTTGAATACTAATACTTTTGTTTTGTCAGTGTTAACTATCATTTTATTTTTGACACTGAATTTGCAAAGTATATTTAATTTATTTTGGAGTCCATAAATAGTGTCTGAAATCAATAATATATCATCTGCGAACATGAGTAAGAATATTTCGACTAAATCTGGGAAAAGTTGGACTCCTCGGACTTCGTGTTTTATTAATTCGTCATGTAATTCATCGATAAAAAGATAGAATAAGATGGGACTTAAATTACATCCTTGTTTCAAGCCAACCGGACAGTTAAAAATTTCTGTACAGCCATAATCAGATTTGACATACGATTTTACAGACTTATAAATTGATTGAATAGCATTGTAAAGTTTGCCATATATTCCCTTTTTACGCAAAATTTCATATAATATTGTTCTATCAACCAAATCGAACGTCTTTTTAAAAACAAGGCACTTCGTGAATATTGAAATACTATACTAGATCCCATGTTCTGTACCAGTTCCCATCTTATAAATAAATATCATCACAAACTTTGATTAGATTATAAACATTAAAGGCAGAAAAATAGATCACTCAAAGTAGAGCTAATTCAATTACTAAACAGAGACGGTTCTTCTTTCTAGTCACGAAAGCGTCGACATGCAAGAAATAAATGTTCAAAATGCTTTAACCCTTTCCCGAACAACAAGATTTTAGGGTTGCTCTATTTAAAAGTTGCCGTAGATGACAAAAAAGGAAGAGATATGTGTATACTATAGCACAGAATATATTAAGACAAAAGGAGAAACTGCTGGTTAATCTGGATAAACTTATCAAGCTCTGTTGCTATTGGCAACTGTAGGAACACAATAATAACTCTGTGTGTGTATGATGATGTTGTTTTACATAATTCCTTTACAAGCAATGGATAATTCGACCTCTATATTTCAGCAAAGTTCAGCGAAAGTGTTAAATATGATATATGGAATTCAAATGCGTTAACATGGGAAGCATAAGGCCCAAAACAGAAAATGCTGATTATCAGCATTTCTTCTTCACTCTCAAAAATTCCACAAACATAATGTAATTTTTATGGATGCCAAAGAATGGGTATTAATCCCTTTCCAAAACAACACATTTTTACGGTGTTCTATTGTGAAGGCTGCTGCAGACAATAAAATTGATTTCGAAAAAAGAAAGGATTTGTGTACAATAAACTGCAGAAAATGTTCAGGCAAAAGTAGAAAACACTTATCAGCAGCATTTTCTTCTTTTGCCTCAATGTTTTATGCCTTTTTTTCTAAAGAAGTCAAAGCCAGATATTGTCTTGGAAAGGGGTTAAAGTCCTATTTATGCGGATGTTGAACACATCCATTCTTTGGTTCCTTATCCCCCGACACGTTACTTGGATTTATGATATTATGAATTATTATTGCATTAATATCTAAATATCATACACCATTTGCCCAAATAAGGAGATATCTAATTAAGACTTAAGCCCTCGTTAATCAAAGCAAAATAAGGCTGATATAGATCTATTAGTTTATCAATGCATCACTATGATAACAAACTGCATTAATATCGATCTGTTATCTTTTGATTAGCTTTATCCTTTCTCAAACAAGCATCGTTTTGACGTGTCCATGAGACCCGGGAAAAATTAAGATAAATGGAGAATATAAATATACTCAAAATCTACATTTTCTCCTTTTGTCTCGATATGTTCTATATCATACATGTAACTTACATGGTCATTTTCTACTCTTGTAGTCATTTATATGGTCATAAAACAAAAAATATAATGTTCTGTCGTTTGAAAATGTTTAACCCATTACCAAACGTCAAAATTTTAGGGTGGTCCAAATTGAAAGATCCTGCAGACGACAATTTCAAGTGAATGGAATTTTTTAATTTTTAGTTTTTTTTTAGATGGAAAACATTGTGGGAAATGAAGAAATTGCTTGTCACAAGCAATTTCTTCATTTACCACGATGTTTTCCATTGTCATTATTTTGAGGGGAGTCAAAAATATTCACTGTGTGGTAATGGGTAAACTTTAACCAGACATCAATTTGCTTGATAACCACAAATCGAAATGTTTTGCAAACGTCTGCATAAATAGTACCAAAAGGTTTGTTTGTGCTATAGCATTACATAGGCCGGAATTGCCGATGCATTTCACAATATTGCCGTTTTTTCCCAGCTGTCTTTCAGGCATCGGTTTCTCGAAAAAACTTAAGTATAGGCTATTCAGTTTCTTATGAGAATATGATCAACCTCAAAGGAATACTCTCCAACGTTGAACGGTATTCTATTGGAGTTCACGTGGATTTCATGCGATTTGAGCACGGTGCTCAGATTTGAGCATGAGTTCGTACTTTTAAAAGTTTTTTTTTCTCGAGAAACCGGGGCCAGGTCTATCTTTAAAATGTTTATCAGGAAAATTTAAAGATTTTAGGTAATATTTCAAAGACAAACTCCATAGTTGAGTGAGTATAAAAACAGATTAAAGTAACGTTGCAGTTGCAAAACACTTTTAACCCAAACCGAAAGCCTTTTGACGCCCTGTAAAATAAAGGTTTTCAAAAGCATTGTGGAAAATGAAAAAAATTGCTTGGAACAAGCAATTTCTTCATTTCCCACAATGTCTTCTACGCAAAACACAAAAAAATGTAAAGATTGATGTATATATACTTGATATTGTCGTCTGCATAACCTTTGAATTTTGACAAGTCATAAATTTTGACGTTTGGTAATGAGTTAATACAAGAACGCAAAGAGGTAAGAAGGCGCACGCGGCTTTACTTGAATCTTCGTGTACGGTTTGTTTGGGAGATGTGAAAAGAGCCTATATGGCATTTGGGACCAACAAGGGTTTAAAAACAGCATGTTCGCATTTAAGGCTTAGACTTTTTCCAAATTCGCAAACATTTCTATGTAGAAATTGCTGCAGACGACAAAGTGGGTGTCTTTTAAGACTGCTGTACTTCCGTTATTACAATAGTAGCTACTTCTGGCGAAGTTATGTTTTTGTTTGCCTTTTGGGTTCCAAAGGTACATGTATGTATACTAGTATACGAATACTTAACAGGAAGAACTTGTTAGGTCGTTACAGAAAAAGGCTTTGCAAGAAATCGGTTCGTACAGACGACAAAATGGGTGATGATTAAGATGGTGTATTTTGTGTAAACAAACAGATAATATCGACTCTAAAAGAAGAATATACTGGTGATATGCAAATAATTTGTGTGTAGCAATGCTTTTGTAAGCTTTCTTTTCTGGTCGCGTTGCAGAAGCAGTTCTGATCAGTAAATGCTAACTTCTCTCGAAATTCTCTATGTAAGAAAAGAACGTGTCGCACGATAACGTGCATTGTCGTAATTTTAGATACTGTTCATGATGGCAACGCTAATTATGACACCGGAATTTCCGGTTATAAAAATGTCTTGATTTTACTTGTCACGTGACTTTTTATTCAGCTATATTATTTTACGAGATGTACAAATTGTTGTTAATTAACAAACAGGAATTTATGTTTATAAATACATCATTTTGATCTTCTGTAAATTCTAATCTTTCACTGTCTTTTTCCAACTGCGTAAACAAATGGTCGCTTGAAAAACAAACCAAATATCATAAGAAAAGGAAGAAATTCGTAAACATTTCAAAAGTATAATATGTGCTTTGCAGAATTATTAGTGTAAATAAATTATAGACAATGTTAAATGTTTCAATGGGTGGTTCCAATTGTTGTTTTCTTACTGATTATGACAAGAGGAGTTCAAAATGATACCCCCACCGCCAGAAATTATACATTCCTGGCTTTTATATTTCATGTTTCATTTTACGTGCATGCATGCATCTCATTCATGCTGTTTCCTCGCTTCCAATAAAACTAGGATATCAGCTCTAAAATACATTGATTGTGCCTGTCATGTGAAGTTCTTTCCATCTTATTCTGTTTACCTAAAGACATTTGTTATCTTAAAGGGACCCATGCTAGGTTGTCGAAGGTAAATAATATAATCAATGAATAGTTTGTATGGAATGGTCAATCTGAATAGCTGGATTATTTCTGTCCAAGGAAATTTCAAATGAAGTTTTGTTTGTATGTTAATATAGTCCTATTGTAATATTTTATAAATGATATAAATAAATGAAATTCATTGAGTCCTTCTAGATTAAATTTGTATATAATTGACCTACCCGCCATTTATATTCATAGCAATATTAATGGGAAACCGGACTTTGGTAGGTAGGGAAAGAATTGTAAAAGCGCTAAAATTCCTTTCTTTTTTGGCCCTAGATAAAGCAATGCACCACTCAACGATGTAAACTCAGACTGTCCCAATTTTGTTCTTATCTCCTAAAACCTACCATGGGCCCCTTTAATATGCAGAAAAAGGTGGTTAATTTTTCATAGAAACATGATCTAAGACTTAACAATGTACACGTATAATGCTTGTACAAAGTATTAGTGTTCGAACTACTTTTAGGACCAATGAAATTGCAGTATATTTTACAATTTTTCCGATATATTTCGCATAAGCGAGACTGCCGGCTAGTTCATGTGACGTCTATACATAGCCCCATCCGTCTACAATGTACCTCTAACGAACACCAACTTGAAGTCAGATAGAGTCTGTATGTAGTTATGGTGGCTGATTTATGCTATTTCGTATTTTCACCTGGCGCTCCGCCACACAAAAGACAAAAACACGCCAAAACGGCAATTTGTCGTCCTTTCGCATGGCGACCTTTCGAGAAAAGAAGGTGCTAACACGAAAAGGCGATATGACACCAGATTCAATGTGTCGTCTATTCGTGTGGCACCTTTTTGCGTTCCGGTTCTGCATGCGCACTTTCGCTCTTTCGTCCCGCCAACCCGCCCTGCGACAGCACGACACATTGAATCTGGCGTCATGTCGCCTTGTCGTTTACCACCTTCTTTTCGCGAAAGGTCGCCATGCAAAAGGACGATAGCTTGCCGTTTTGGCGTGTTTTTGTCCTTTGTGTGGCGGGGCTACAAGGCATAAATACGACAGATCAAGGACAAAGATGGAAGATAAAATGTGGTGTGTTTTCTCTATAGATCTGTCGCGTGGCGAATTGTCGCCGCGCCAGGCGAAAGACGAAAGGACAACATATTTCTGTTTTGGTGTGTTTTTGTCCTTTGTGTGGCGGGGCGCCAGGCGAAGATACGAAATGGCATAAATTAGCCACCATAGTATAGTAGATTCTACTCGATATAAGCATTCAATGCGCTGCGCGCAATTGAATGTTTACTTACGTAGAATCTACTATACATCCTCTGTCTAACACATAGATTCGCGGATATTGAATCATCAGTAAGGACTCGTTACGTGCATGGTTCTAATTTTCCTTACATGTTGTTTTACGCTAATTATGGCACCAGGACTTCCGGTGATAAAATATCCTGATTATACGAGTCACGTGACTTTATTTGCATCTCCCTATTTCACAGAGATAGTTGATAAACTAACCCGCATTGCGATCATCCTTAATTATATTGTTGCTTTTAAAAAAAAAACTCTTAACGCAGCTTGTTATAAGCTGCATTTACGGGATTTTTGTTGAAAACCAACGATATGCAACACTATTTCTAGCTGAACATTGTATAGAATATCACAACGTCAAGTCTGTGCATAAATTATGTGATGCGTCAAGCGAAAAGAGACCATCGTCGACTTTTTTTTAAAACTGTCGAACATCTTAAGTATACAGTCCAAACACCAAGCCAGATCGATTGATGTCAACGGTACCATAAAAATACTAGAATATTTAAAAACAACATTGGAACAATTTGTTGAGAAGCGTAAACTTCGGTGCTTTGGAAGGGCAAGAAAGCGAAAACAAAATACACATTTTGAAAACATAGAAAACTTTAATATTACTCTTATAGGAATAAACTCGGTACAATTTTTTCAAACGAATAGGATATCATAATACAATATTACCACAGATCATACGCACGGTGAGAATCACGTGATACAATATTTTCGATAATTTTCATTAATCATCTGCATACGTGAGTAATTAATTAAAAAGACAATTGGGGCAGTGAAGGCAGAAAACCAATGGGTATTTCTGGATGTTATGGATCTTGGAATTATTTTGGTAGTCAATAACTTTTTATCATGAGCTGTTTCAAAGATACACTACACGAAGAAAATCCCTGACACTTTGTCCCTTCTCTGCTTCAAACCAAATTCGGGTCGGTCATGTAAAGCTACTGAAGATTTCAATCATTGTTGTTGTTTTTGTTGTTGGTTTTGCTGTTGTTGTTGTTATTATTATTGTTGTGTCACGTGATTTCCCACCGTGATAAGGCGTACAGATGAATATCAATGGGTTTTACTGAATAAATATGACAATAAAATAAATTCTAACAAAAAAACTAGTTTCCGGAAGTAGGGTCCTTCTGACATTGATCATCCACGTTTTCGGGGTTCACTTTATTGAGACACGTTTTTTAATATTTCGCTGCTTTTCAACAACCTCGTAACTGCAGATTAAAAGCAAGATGCAGTTACGAGGTTTTTGTTAAAAAGCCACGATTTTTGAAGCAATTTTAACATCCACGTAACTAAGCGATTCATTAGTTTATGCACAATTAGTCTATTGGTAGTTGTCCGTCACTTTTGTCAAATATTTGGAATGGCCATAAACCGAACCAGTATGCTTGCTAACTCAGAACAATTGTTTTAGCCCATTGCCACATGGTAAACTTTTGGACTGTTCCAATTTCAAAGGTGTTGCAGACGAAAATTTTTAGATAATGAAATTTTGAAAATATTTGCATTCTAGGATAGAAAACAAAGTGGGAAATGAAGAAATTGCTTGTCACAAGCAGTTTCTTCATTTCCGCTATGTCTTCCAAAACATTTCTTTTCTTAGGCGTCAAAAGACGTCACTACTGTATGTGTTAATGAGTTTAATGTCACAAGACCTAGCTTCCGGGTCAAATATATGTCGTTTCACGTAATCGAAGAAATATCGACCACCCGTAGAGAATAAATAAGTACACTTATAGCTCAAAATAGCTCGCCTGACACTTTTAGGAATCATTGTCAATGGCAAGTCTTGTCAGTACAGTGGAACTCTGATGTAAAAACCAAAGTTGCAATTTTAAGGGGGAATGGTCCAGTTTCCTTATTTTTTTCCCAGTAATAGAATTTATTTATATTTTGTATGTTGAAATTACATGTTATTACCAATTGAAAAATACAATGAAAATGGATGGTCAGCGATCTTGTTTGAATTTTATAGGCATTCGTATCACATACCCCTACATCGAAAAAATGCACAATTTCTTGCACCTGTCCAAGGTCACTTAAATGCTAATAAAATGCATTATATTCATCGCAAGGTCCCGAAAACGGATTTAAAGTAACGTCTTACATTTAATAAGAACAGAAAACCCAAAATATGTGCTATTAAAAACAAGAGGACCATGATGGTCCTAAATCGCTCAACTGAATCAAGATGGCAAGAGTGATAATGGCAATTTTGTCAAATTCAAAGGCATGAAACTAATAAGGACTTTTTGTTTGGAAACAATCAAGAAATAATTTTGTTCCAATCGATCCTGTAAGGTTTGGTATGAATTAGCACAATTGTTGACATTTTTTTAAATAATTATTCAATGATTTCGCAATATACAACATAGGGCTAATTTTCAAAGCATTCTGATCTGTTAGAGATTGATCATTTATGATAGGCTCAATTAACAAGATTTGGTCTGTGATTGAAAGAATATAGCACAGGATTACCATCTGATAAGCTAAGGCTAATCCCTTATTTGTTTACATAAGATAAACATGGGACCAGCCAGAGCAACAAATAAGAGAAATAGATAAGAGAAATAGGACAGATTTCTCTCAGTCCGATAAGCCCCTTCCTCCCTGCTACAGCCTGATTTTTTATCAATTGTAAGAATTTGAGAACAAATTTTGAAAAGAGTGACTCAAGGAACATTCCTGCAAAGTCTGGTTCATTTGGGCCCAATGGTTGATTTTTTAAGAATTTTCTTATAATTTCTCGAAGTCCAATAAGCCCCTTCCTCCCTGCCAAGGCCACATTTTTTGTCAATTGTAAGAATTTGAAAACAAATTTTGAAAAGAGTGACTCAAGGAACATTCCTGTAAAGTCTGGTTCAAATTGGCCCATTTAATGGTTGATTTTTAAAGAATTTTCTTACAATTTCTCTGAGTCTGATAAGCCCCCTTCCTCCCTGCCACGGCCACATTTTTTGACAAATGTAAAAATTTGTGAATAAACTTTGAAAAGAGTGACTCAAGGAACATTTCTGCAAAGTCTGGTCCAAATTGGCCCAATGGTTGATTTTTAAAGAATTTTCTTATGATTTCTCCAAGTCCGATAAGCCCCTTCCTCCCTGCCACAGTCATAATTTTTTGACAAAGGTAAAAATTTGTGAATAAACTTTGAAAAGAGTGACTAAAGGAACATTTCTGCAAAGTCTGGTCCACATTGGCCCAATGGTTGATTTTTAAAGAATTTTCTTATGTTTTCTCCAAGTCCGATAAGCCCCTTCCTCCCTGCCACGGCCACATTTTTTGTCAATTGCAAGAATTTGAAAACAAATTTTAAAAAGATTGACTCAAGGAACATTTCTGCAAAGTCTGGTTCAGTTGGGCCCAATGGTTGATTTTTAAAGAATTTTCTTATGATTTCTCTAAGTCCAATAAGCCCCTTCCTCCCTGCCACGGCCACATTTTTTGACAAATGTAACAAATTGTGGATAAATTTTGAAAAAAGTGACTCAAGACACATTCCTGCCAACTTTGGTTCAAATTGGCCCAATGGTTGATTTTTAAAGATTTTTCTTAAGATTTCTCTTAAATCATATAAGCCCCGCCCTGCCACGCCCACATTTTTTGACAAATCAAAAATTCATGAACAAGTTTTGAAAAGGGTCACACAAGGAACATTCCTGCCAAGTTTGGTTAAAATTGGACCAATGGTTTAGGAGGAGAAGATGTTTGAAGAAATTGTGGACGGACAGACGGACAGACGGACGGACAGACGGACGGACGGACGGACGACGGACAAAAAGCGATCACAATAGCTCACTTTGAGCACTTCGTGCTCAGGTGAGCTAACGAGTAAATTTATAAAACTGCATGCTCACGTGTCCGGTTAGATCAACGAAGCTGGTGTGTCAAAATTTGCACTTTTTTGGAAATAGTTCAAGTTCTACATAATAGAATTTGATAAAACTCCCTCATTGTATTAAGCAACATGTCCTGGTAATAATTCAAAAAGAAAATGTATAGGTCGGCGCACTTATTAGTGAATTACAGCAATTTTTATCAGCTACACATGAATACAATGACGCAAAACAGTAGTAACTGCATACACACTTACGACTGTCTCGCTCTAAATAATCGATTTCCATCTTGAGGAAATCAATTTCGCATAATAAATACACTTTTACCGTCGAAAATGGTAAATTGTAATGATGTGTTATATTATTGAAAATATGGTAGCGAAACATATTGGTACGAAACATTCAATTTACTACAGTAATGACCGAGTGTTCCGAAAAACTGGAGCATTCCCCTTAAGATCAAGGTCATCCCAATGTTGAGCTGTTATGCCTCAAAATTATCCGAGAACCCTTGCATTTTGCTGTAGTTTATCTGAAATTTATCAGGTCTAATGCAAAATCATCAAACCTCGTATAATAATCCATAATCAATTTTCTGACATACCTACATTTGTATTTCGAATTATCCTATAACCCCTATCCGTTAAATACCTTGATTCGTTTATACACGCAAAGTTCGAGAGATGTATTTTATATCAATATGCTTTTGGTATTTTACTCATTAATTTTCAAATAATTTAGATGCGCAATAAATTCCAAATCGTTTTATAATCGTTTTTGCATCTGTTTTCATAATTCTTCGAAAATTATATCATTGCGAAGATTCTTCGAAAGATAGAATACTCCTGACCGATTGACATGTAGAAAAAAATGACTAAAATCGAGTATTGTCTCATTTTCAGAATAACCTTCACTGTGCGAAACGACATATACCTGTATAAATAATATAAATATAATATAATACTATGGTATGATTAATAACAATTATTATGTTACAATGAATATAATAATATGTATTTGTATTTACAAATTGAAATATGAGTTTAACAATGCACATATTTACAAAATGACAATATGAGAAGTAAATAATAGAATCAGAGAAAAGTAAATATTAATGAAAATGTCGTTGCAGATTATTTTATTATTTTATTGCGAAAATAAATGATAAAGGATATTAACCCTTTCCTAAGCATGACCTGGTTTTGACGTCCATAAAAGAAAAGGCGTTCGAAAAAATTGAGGCAAAAGAAGAAAGTGCTGGTGACCAGCACTTTCTCCTTTTGCCTCGATATTTTCTGGGCTATAACAAGCATACTTTCTCCTTTTGATATGATTTATTTTGTTGTCTGCAAATTTGACCATCCTTATATTGTCGATTTGGAAAGGGTTAAAAGTATGGCCTTGATTTATTCCAGGCCTGCCTGGACAAAGATCAGCCTGTGTATACAGACAGTCTGAGCAAGATCCGTGCCTTTCTCTAACATAGTCTTTATTTTTGTAGCAACTTTGAGTTCAATACTTACTGAGCAGATTGTGCTTAGACACAAGTTGTTCGGAATCTAGCGTCGTTTTTACCCCCGTTCTGCTATCTTTAAATTTTGTTCAAACAAACTGCCAATTTAAGAGAATTTTCGAAAGTTATATCTCAAGTTTTGCCTCAATGATTGAGTAGGAAGGAGACAGTGTAGTATATGATCAGATTGCAAACACTGTCTGTCAAAGCTTTAGTCACACTAGGAAAATGACGCCGATTATTTTATATATAGAAGTGTGATTTATAATTTGATTATTTCTTATTTGTTAAAATTTGACTCATCATTTAAACCGCTAAAATCAACCCTTTCGTCATAATACCTTGTTTTGACGTCCCTGTTGAAGTACTAATTGAAACAAGGTAATATTGAATAAAAAAATCTTATAATCAGCAATGTCTCCTATGAGTAGTTGGTTTATGTAGGGTTTCGTGTAAATTGGACCCGTCTAAAATTGTATGATGATATTAAAGCAAACATATAATTAAGCCCGGATTTGGAACTTTGGACATTAATGGTATTTCAGCCAACACACTCGCATGATACTGGTAGTAAAGAAGATTTAAGATTTTAAAAAGAAGACATTCTGTTTTTTTTTATTTATCTCAAACTGCTCAAATCAATTTTTTCTTAAAATCCATAACGTACCATGTCCCAGATCCTGGCTCAATTTAAAACACAAATAAACTTAAACAAATACAAAATGATAACAATACTTCTACAACAAATATATACTTCTATTGCTTATAAATATATTCTAGAACAAATTGGTTAACAACACATTTTAAATCACAATAGCTTACTCTCAAAATAGAGGAATTTTGCATGGAAATAATTTCATTGGGTTACTAACAAGGAGCAGTTTTGTTTGATTTCTCGTAAACAACTTTGCACAGCACGTTTTTGTAACTTCCAAAGAAACATATGGTTTGCCATCCTCAATGAAACATATCGCTGATAATCCCATTTCTTTCACATTTTTATCAAAGATATAAAATGAGAAATTTGGGCAAACAGATTTCCGTTTTAGTTTAAATTTCTTTAACTGGTCTTAAAGTGATCGATCGGACAACATAGTCTCTCACCCACATGTCCTCTAAATCACAAGAAGTTGTGATCACTGTGACAAAAATGAATATCAGTCTTTTATTTTGTAATGTTGAACTGCCATTTCGATTTGTTTCGACTCGGAGAGATTCTGGGATTCCCCCGAAAATGGAAATACGTATCCGTCCAGGAAGTAGCAGGTGCCCTCTTCATTTTGGGGAAACCCTTGTGGTAAACAGTCACGTGGTCTTGGGGTCAGTTGGAATCCCTCGGATAACAACCTAGAATAGAGAATGGGCGGGTAAAATGGCGGACAATGAGGCATTATATACCTGCTTTTCAATAGAAACCCCGTAAATGCAGCTTTAAACAAGCTGCAGTTACCAGTTTTTTTTTTGTTTGTTTTTTGAAAAGCGACGGTATCATTTTATGTGCTCCACATGAATGAGAGATAAGAACAGACTTTCATGGTGAAATACTTATGAGTAAATCTTGATTTTTGTACATTTGAAATGTTCTAGACCGATTTCAAGTAGCTTTAAAAATTCTCAACCGTTTCACAATGTGCAGTATAATAAAACTTGTCTGGAGAACCGCCGCCAATATAAATGTTGACAAATTACTACAAGTCAAACATGTTGTCAAAGTAAAGCTCAAAGTTTATAAGTCTAGACTTGCACACAAACACTATTTAAACAAATACTTAGTTTTAAGATTTAGCAAACTATTTATCGTGAGCTAAACGAGAGATCTAATGTCCTAACTCGTTTATTCTCGAAAGAGAAAGTGTTTGTGTCGGGTCATTTTCAACAACAAGAAGTAAAGTGTTTGTATATAAGTCTAGAATTATAAACGTAGAATTAAAATAGCAGATACAGCATGGGAAGAAAGGTAAATAAGTAAAGAGAAAAATATTTTGACGAAAGGACATTACAAGAGGTGCATAAAGTAAAATGTAATACAAAGATAGACAGACAGACAAAATGATAGAACAGAAATAATTTAGGAGTCAGTGTAAAAATAAACGAGGAAAAGCGACCGCATAGCAGATCATTAATTTTGTTTCATAGTATTTGTCTAACTAATCGCATCACTTAAGTGCTGCTGATCGTCAGAGACTGATAAGTGTCAATTAAAGTGGTTTTAGAAACCAAAACTGTGCATCTGTTTTATAACGAGTAATCTTAAAAAGTGGCTTTTAACTTTTACATTGGTAGAACCAAATAATGTATAGAATATAAAAAACTACTAGTCTTAAACGTCAAGATTTTCTAGGAAACAATAACAACAACATCACCAATGCTTTAAACAAGACAAAATGCAATCTCTTTCACATATGCTCTTTTATTTCGCATCTGTACAGGACTGCGGAATTTTATGAAAAATAAAGACAGAGTACACGGAGATTTGAAAAAAATAGTCCCATTCTTACATTGTATTACATCGATACTTAAATTTGAGAGCACTTCTGGGGCAAACAGAATAACGTTTTCTTTCTCTAGTGTTTAATACAAGAAATTAAACGGTTAAACAGTTAAAAAAAGACGTTATCCTTCAGTAGACCACGATTCGTGGTCTCCAGCCGAGTTAGCCAGTTGTAGAGACGATATGTGAGAGCAACACTGGATAGAATGGGCGAAGTGGCGGACAGTGTTAACTACGACAAGACTGCACTTAAAGACACTTATTTGGATGCATGACGGTTTCAACTATGGTAACTATTAACTTCCTTTTACAGATGCAAGATCATGTTTCGGTGCTGTTTCTGTTTAGTGTATTTTACAGTAATCAATGTATCGTCTCATAATACACAGATTGGGGCGATACAGGCCGGGTAATGGATTTATAGACCGTCAACATGTCATGTTTCTATGAATAAAGTACAGATTGTATCTATTACTAAATGGTCTACCATAGCTTCTGTTACGGCAGTGTTATTAACGACAGAGAAATTATTCAATACAAAATATTGCTGTTTTTAAACGACAATCTCGTAACTGCAGCTTAAAATAAGCTGCAGTTACGAGGTTTTCGTTGAAAGGCGACGATATTCAATACAAAATATTGCTGCTTTTCAACAAAAACCTCGTAATTGCAGTTTAAAACAAGCTGCAGTTACGAGGTTTTCGTTGAAACGCGACTCTATATTGATATATTTAATACTCAATTTTCATCTAGCGTCGGTCGTAACCATCTAAAAGTCGAAATCACACAATGTTTTGTTCGCTGTTGTATAACATGATACTTGCCTTTTCATATATTTGGAATCATATAACAAAGCTAAATTTCCAATTTCAAAAAAAAAATGTAATTATACAATATGTCTTTCTAAACTTAAAAGATTGCTTGAAAGACATTTTTAATCCAATTCTGATTTGTTTTACTTATATCAAACATATTTAAAAAAAATTGAATCAATCCTTTGGGAGACGAAACGGTTTGGGCGACACCAGAAAAAAGTTTTTTTTTTCTAAATTTCTACGTTTTCTTTTTGCCCTTAACTCTGCGTCTCTTTGCCAATTGGTCAATTGTTCTGCGTATTTGCATTTGAAGTTGGTTTTTTTACACACGCATTGACATGTCTGTTAGATGTTTGCAGAAACCAGGAAAAGAATAAACAACAAGTTGTTAAGCAGAATTTTTCGTTTTCTCTTATTCTTAGCATACATGTTTCCTACATTGTATCAATAACATATTTCATTATTTTTAATTTGAACCAGTTTGCTTCGGTTGTTTTTTAAAGGTTGGCACTTGTTCGTGAGTGGGTCAATAAATAGATTTGAGTCAGGATCTGGAAAACGTCCCTTTTTGAGTCAAACATAAATCCAGACCAGCCTGTGAATACGCACAGTCTGATCAGGATCTATGTTGTTCTCTAATAGCTTCTTCTTGACCTGTAGTAACTTGAAGAAAGCAGCATGGATGTATATTTGACTGCATTTGACAACAGGCTGATCTTGAAACTCAGTTTTTAAAACTGCTATAAGGTACGTTTTTCCAGATCCCGGCTCATTTGTATATAAACTTACCTTTGCGTGGTCGGACTGACGTTAATCTTGGTGGCAACACTGCCGGATTCGAACTTGTTAGCCATTGTGACGTTGTTGCCGAATAAACAGTAGCGTGGCATGGTCACTCCTACCACCCCGGCCAGGACCGTCCCTGAGTGGATCCCGATACGCATCTGTGAGTAAGAATAGATTTAAAGTGACATTTCACATTTATTTTTCATAAATTTTATTTTTATTTTATCTGAAAGAGCATACTTTCTTATGAAAATTTTGAAAATTTCAAGCCAAAGTAGTGTACCGTTTACGAGAAATGTATATATTTGTACTAAAATTAAACAAATTGTTGTGGACAACAGTTCATATTTACATGGAATTTGTCATATCTATCTCAACTTTAAAGGCGTATTTTTCGCTTATCAGCAACAACTTAAAAAAACTGATTGCATTTATGCACATTAGAATAACCAATCTTTGCATCAAGACATAGTTTAAAAAATTGAAACGAGAATGAAATGTCCCTTTAAAAAGTGTTTTTTTTAAATACAGTCGACACTCGTTGTATCGAAGTCAAAGGGGTCGTCAAAATACCTCGACATATCAGAGTTCGGGTAAACCGATTTGGCACGGTTTCTACAACATTTTGACCTATTTGATGGTGATCAAGAGCTTTCATAATTGAAATATAGTAAAAAAGGAAAGAAATTGTTCGACACGAGCATCGTTTTCCTACTATATTTCAATGGCTATATTTATTAAGAAGTTATTTCGTTGATTTTTTTTTGTATCCATAGATAATGACAGGATAAGACTTCCACTTCGACTTGGGCGGAAATTCGAATTATCCAATGTTGACATAACGAGTGTCAACTGTATATATCATGTACCAAGATCTGAAAAATGGGTCCCTTTTTTTGAGAATTTGAGACAGCTATGCTTCAACACCAGGCTGTGCCTAGGTGCAGTCTGACATGGATCCATATTACTCTCATATCATTGCTACAGACCATGACACAGCTAATGGAGAACAGTATGGTCCATCATCAGACTGCATGTATAGGTTTGCTGATCTGGAACCATGTTGGGTACACACGCCTTCAGATACAATGTATCTTTCCCAGATCCTGGCCCTAATATATGTATGAACGAGGTTCTGGAAAAAGGTCGCTTTGTGATTTGAAGCATTTTAGACTGCAATAACTATTCTTGATGAACATGTGCCTATGTGCAGTTTGATAAGGATATATGCTGGTCTAATACAGTAACTGTTGCAGTTACGAGTTTTTTCATTGAAAAACGACGATATGTAAGACAAGCATAATCAGTTATATCATATTCAAAGTCAGTTCGATATATAAATTAACCCATTACCACACAGTGACTCCTTTTGACACCCCACAAAATAATGGCTTTAGAAATCATTGTGGAAAATGAAGAAATTGCTTGTGACAAGCAATTTCTTCATTTACCACAATGTTTTCTACCAAAATGACCAAAAGATTTTTAATTTCCTGAACTTGAAATTGTCGTCTGCAACATCTTTGAATTTGGACCAGTCCAAAATTTGTCGTTTGGGAAAGGGTTAAGGGTATGCGCGTGACAAGTAAAATTTAAATATATACTGTAATAAAAGAAGCAGATAAAAAACTTAATGATATATAAAAATTAATTACACGAAAGATGAAAGCAAGATATCAATGAAAATTACAATTATAAATGGAAATGCAGATATTTAATTTAAACGCAAAAGTATAATCTATGGGCTAATTGAATTACTTTTGAACTAAAATAACCTTATACCTGATCCTTCACCCTTTCCCATGTAAGTCCTGGTTTTAACCCCTTCGCTGCCCCGTGACGGCCTGAGCCGTCATGCGAAAATGTCGCTATACTGCCCCATGACGGCCTGAGCCGTCATAAGGGTAGACTAGTAAAACCCACGATATTTTTGTTCTATATTTAGATTTAGTCGTCACGTGACTGTAAATTTGACCAATGATAATTTATCTTTGGTTTACATTTCCTAAAAATAGAAAATTCGTAATTAGATTACCCCAAAGTAGCATAAATCTTGGGATTTTGACTTTGTAGAAAGAAAATGAAACAAAATGGCGGACGGCAAAAACACACGTGGTGCAAAAAAGTGAAAAATGCGTCTTGAAAGCTCAATTTTTGTACGATGGATGAGGTTGTATTAATATAACAAGACAATGTATCAACTTGTTATTCGAGTTATTTTTAAAAGGAATGTTTGTTGGATTTAGAAGAGGAAAGTGAAATAAATGTTCGAGCTGGTGGTAAGATTTTCGACATTTCGTCATTTTTTTCAGTTGTCAAAGTTCAAGATAGTAAAATGTAACATTATGTGACTCAAATTTGACTAAAAATATATTCATCGGAAAGCTTTTCCAATTATCTTTCAGGAAATAATAGGTTTTAAAGGTTATTGAATAGTTTTTTTAGCTATAAGTTGATTTCTTACACTGCTGTCATTTTCGTAATTTCTTGGAAAATGACCTGGCAAATAGGAACCAATTTTCCAGGGGCGGATCCAGGATTTTCTTTTAGGGGGGGCGTAACATCATATCGTTGCATAGGTTCGAAAACGACGTAAATAGATTATAACCACAGTAGTTAGGGGCCTACAATATTTTCCAACGTATGCCTTGATATGTTACATTTCTTCTTTCATTACATTTTTTAGAAGACATAAATTTATTTCAATGAAATAGATACATATATCATAAAAAAACACAATCACACACCCAGTAATAAATAGCAGTCATTTTTTCAATTTTTGAGAGTTGCATCATATTTTCTATTGGTGTGTCTTTCGGGGAGGGTTTGGGAGGGTTGTCCCCTCCCTCCGTTGAAAAAATTTTCAGAAAGAAAGGCAAAATGGCACAATTTCCGGGACATCTAGACCTATTATTTTGCCTCTTTAATAGGCATATATCTAATATTGCAGGGCTATAATGCCTAAAACTAAAATTTAACACAGAAAATATAGGTGTGTTTTTGCGTCATGGTTTCTATTGTTGTGCCCGTTCGGGAGGGGTGTCCTCTCCCCCAGTGTGAGAAAATTTTCAAAAAGAAAGATAAAAATGGAATAATTTTTTTGACATCCAGACTTATTTCTTTGCCTCTTAAGGTTTACAGACCGGTCAGACCCACAAAAAATCACCACTTTCTAGCCATACGAAATGCATCAAATTACACATACTTGTAAATACGCTTCAAATAAGTTGACTCACCGTGCCAGATTTCAAGATTATGCTTCAAGAAGAAAATAATTTACAAATATTATCTTACTCTTTATTCATATGCAAGGGGGGGGGGTAATTTGACCATTTTTGTCAAACATTTCCATAAGTATGCATTAATTCAAAATTCTAAACCGTTTAAAATGCTTGTGTTTGTATTTGGAATGGAAATGTAACACATATTAGGAATTACTGACACTTTTCAAATTTCGCAGCTGGGTCTTTTGTGCTTTTGAGGGGTTGGATACCTTAAATGGGCAAATATCTAATATTGTAGAAGCATTATGTAAACCAACAAATTAACAAAGGCAAACTACGTGCGTTTTCTGTCTGTGTGTGAGGGGGTGAGGGTAGGGGGGGGGGGTTCCTACGCATTCTAAACACATTGTACAGAGTGTCCAAAAAAAAAAACGGAACCGTATTTCAAAGTCAAATATTTTAAAGCGTAAGCGAAAAATTTAATTTTTGAAGTTGCAGTACTGAAGATACATTACTTTTGCATATGTGATCTAAATTTCACTTCAAAATATGAATTGGTTCAAAAGTTATATGCAATTTAATAAAGACACTTAAAAACCGTTTTAACACGAAATCGATTTTTGTGTCTTGTTTGTTAGTAAAAGCGCATCGACGGCCATCTGTTGAATTCTTTACCGTTGTACATGTACTCGTACGTGCCAATTTTCACAAAATTTAATATATATAGTGCTCCCAAGATATTCTGATTCCCGTCAGACAATAAAAAACCATACTCATTTACTAAGTATAGGTTATACTGGTCAAAACGAAATCATATCGATGACAATCAGTAATTTTATGAAATGTTGACGAGATTATTTGGGCGTGCGTCTCTATAACAACATGTTTTATAGGTCCAAAGAACTTGGGCCTCTTTAAAAGTGCCGCATGTGCAAATTGAGTCCATAAGGTTGCTGTTTGAAATAATTTCAAAGTACTTGTCATTTGAGCGCTGACCGGCATATTGGTCAGTAATAAAATAAGTGCATATGGTTACATGTATTATGAATCTGTTATACACTTTGATATTTTGTGTGTATGCATTTTTGTTTTGGTTACATCGCAGCTCTAACAGTTTATTTATTAGCAGGAAAGATTAAATGAATATGCACTATTGTAAGTAAAATGTTTCAAAATCACTCTTGTATTGCATTGAATATATTAAACAATTGTGACAAGTCAATGTATTTAATGAGTGTAGGTGCGCGCTGCAAAACGGAAAATCGATATCGTGTTAAAATGGTTTTCTGGGTGCATTCATTTGATTGCCAATATTTTCAAAAGTGATGGGCATTTTTCCACCAAATTTTGACTGCTAATAGAGAAATGTCGTTCCTATTGCATATCTAAATTTGGTTGAGATATATATCTTGATACATGAGCAATTCACTTTCAAAAATGGGTTCCGTTTTTATTGGGACACCCTGTAGATGAAAGACGAAAAAAAAAAAAAAAAAAAAAAACGGTAGGTGTTGGAGGTGTCCCTTCCATCGGCAAAAATAATGTTTACAAATTACAAAAAATCGCGAAATTGCACAATTTTCGGCGCATCTTAATCTATTTATTTAGACCCGATTTATTGATATGGAAATATACCGAAAATTACTTTTGAAATTATATTTACTTTGGAAATTATTTTTTTTTTACATTTTGGTTCGTTTGGGACCATATTGTTTTAAGTTTTTGGGACGGTTTTCCGCACATAATCACTTAGTATGATATAACAGAAACAAGACAGTGATGATTGATGATTAGCCTACTATACGGGAACCGGTAAGGATACTTTCGAGTTTTGCCATTTCGTCGCTCAATTTGACATTTTTTTAAAATCCTCTCACACCATGTCACTGAACATATCGTAGGCCTACATCATGTATTGAAATACCACAGAAACAAAATAGTTTTCTTATCCTTCATAATTCCGTATTAAAAAACCTGGTTAATATTAGACTGGCTCTGTCAAACAATGTAGGCCTAAACAGTAAATAAGTTAGTAGTGCATCATGTATACTGTCACCCAGAGTGGACCTTGTGTAGATCTAATTAGGTTGTGGACAGAATTGCTTTAGAACAATAAAACCGGCGTTTGTTAAAGAAAACCCTCTCTCATTATCATTTGGTCAATTGGCAAAAATTCAAAATTGATTTGATGGCCATTTCAAGACAAATAAATCGGTTAATCCTCAATGACTGATTGTCAGCGATCGGATGGAATATTGCCGACTTTGTACGCATCGTCGATGTTTCTGACCAATTTTCTGACATTTGTGCGTCGTCATATCAGAGACTTGTCGTTAAGATTTTGCAATCGCGTCTTTTCCTTGCAGAGCATGCCCCTTGACAAGGTCTAGGCCGACGGCATGCATATCGAGACTTTCCCATTTCCTACGTCTAATTATTGTTCTTTCTCAAATTTTGCGATTGTTACCACCACGTTATATCATGGAGATTTTGTGTGTGCGTTGTAGCATTATATCTGAAAAGTTGCCCAAAAGAAACACGTTAAATGTTACCTGATACTAATATGCTAAAGCCAGTGATCCATTTCCTTTTATTTACCAAGAAATACACATAACCCCGTTTTGCATTGACATATTTAGGCCATTAAAGGTATGTGGTCGGAAAAAGACTAGCCTTAGCTCTGTTTACAGTCGCCGACTACCAATGAAAGCGGTCATTAGTGCATTTCCCGGGCGGCAGCAACAACACTCCGATGTATCGGCGGTTTATGTACGGCCGACTTCGCTTCGAACTATAGTTCGAGCCATAGATCCAAGCGAACACGAATATCCCGGACTAGGCCTATTTGACGTCCTCTCCATAGCAATAATCTGACCATTCTCACAACCGCGGTCAGGAAACTGTATGCCCAGGTGAAAGCAGCAGACCAATGAATCCCGATGTCCTCGAAGCTCTTGATTGGATGGCAAAGTACGTACGTTTGGTGAATCCAACAAATTGGATCAGTGAGCATCCCAAATGATAGTGTGAAGCGAAGGAAGCCTACGTCTTACTGCAGATTGCTCGGTTATAAATACGATGCTGACTAACCAAATTGAATAGTGGTATCCGCTGATTTTAATATCATTTGGTCATAAAGTACATGTGATGGAGAATATATTAAGAAAAAGAAACGATCAGACGCTCATTTAAAAGAGAGCTGATTATTAAGTTCCATTAAAGTTCAACCATTTGCATGTTTTGTTCTAAGCACAACTTTCAAAAAAAAAAAAAAAAAAAAAAAAAAAAAAAAATCTGGCGATTTTAGGGGGGGCGCGCGCCGCTTCCGCCCCCCTCTAAATCCGCGTATGTTTTCTAATATAACTCTGGCAGCGAAGGGGTTAACGTCACTTTTAGTGATGATTTAAGAAAATACTGAGGCAGATCAGAACATGCTGATTACCAGCACTTTCTTCTTTTGCCTCAATATTTTCTGTACTATATTATAAATAATTCTTTAGATACACCAATTTTGATATTTTGTAGCAGCTTTCAAATTGGAACAGTTCATACTTTTTGCTTTGGAGATGGGTTGAAATACTGTTTAAGTCCACTCTATTATGTATGTAAAAAGAGTACTCGGAACAATACTAATAATCTTGTAATATTGTTAATAGGCCAAATCAAAATATCGAATACCTAATTAAACAACTTATTCGATTCCGTGTCACCATGGCGTTCCTACACTAGCTTTATTAAACTAATGGAGACAGTAGAAAGTCGAATTGGAGTCTAAAATGTTGCTGTTTGGAAAAGCTTTGTACATGAAAATTAGTATATCGTCGCTTTCCAACAAAAACCTCGTAATTGCAGCTTAATTCAGCTGCATTTACGAGGTTTTTGCTGAAAAGCTTCGATATGTACGTAATACGTACCTGTATAGTTTTTCCGTCGTGTGATTTCTGTTTGGCGGCAAACTCCATCATTCTGAGGCCCATCCATGCTATCTGTTTAGCGTGGTGTGCGGATTTACGATGTAGGCCCCCGGCCACGCAATACGCGTCCCCGATTGTCTCAACCTGAAAGGTATTGAGAAGATAATTATACTTAAACAGTGCTGCAGAACAAAGGGACTGAAAGCTTGACAAAATGCAATTTATAATATTATGTATCATTTAATATTCGACAGAACCCATTTACTTCAATCTACATGTAACTACAATATGATTCTTAAAGGTAGAATACCCGTAATGTCGCCATTTTGAGATTCATGAAACATAGGCTTTTTCTCAGTGGCTTCGTTTCGTATCCGAACCTATTCGGGCGCAGTCGTAAACATTCGGCGGTGGAGAGTTCCACCGCCGAATGTTTTCGATCGCACCCGAATAATTCTGACGTCATGAGAATCTCAGTAGGGGTACTTAACTATATAATGACACGGATATTGTGGAATTTGCTTATAATGAATTATTAGTACTTTGTTTTCAAACCACAAGGAATGTACAAGTTGCATGCAATAGTTGCAGGACTATATTAGTAGACTCCCTATCGAAATCATTTAAGTGTTTATTGCATTTCTAACGATACAGTGCATTCCATGTATATTCAAAACGTCAGTGAACTAAGAACTCTTCAGAGCAATTTGTGTTGGGATAATTGAATATCTTAATGAAATTTCATCAAGCCAAATTTTCTCAATAGTTATTCGACCTTGGGGTGATTTGTTAAAATGTGATATTTTAGAATTAATTGCATTTTGTATCTAATCTAAGCAATCGTCGGCAAAATTTGCCTGTGGTATGAAAAAAGGGTGAATATATAGGCCTACCTTATGAGACAAATCGATGGCTCAGCGCGAAACGGTTGTAACTGCCTATAAACATATAGGCAGTTACAAGTGTTTTGCGCTGAGCCATATATACTTTAACCCATTACTGCACAGTGACGCCTTTTGACTCCCTCACAAGAAAAGCCTTGGGAAAACATAGTGGAAAATGAAGAAATTGCTTGTGACAAGCAATTTCTTCATTTGCCACAATGTTTTCTAACCCAAAATGAAAAGAATTTTAAAATTTCACCAACTTTATATTGTCGTCTGCAACATCTTTCAATTGGTATAGTCCAAAATTTTGTCGTCTGGTAAAGGGTTAACTACTATCGAACCAAAATGGATTTACATGAACACCTTTTTAGCAATCTCTTTAAGATAATTATAATGATTTTCAAAAACTACAAATTGCACTAACGCATAATTAAGAAACTTCATTTCTCGAAATTGTTTCACACGGACTGATTAATTATAGCCAAATTCAGAGAGAAGAAATCGAGATTACTTTGTGTTAACCCTTTCTACAACAAAGCCTGGTTGTGGAATGTCGTTATACTGAAACGTTAATTTTTTAACAGTTTTAATATAATGTCTCCTCTTTCTTTTCCATATCATTTCAAGTTATAGGTTTGTCCAAAGTTAAGGACATTAACCCTCTCCCAAACAAGACCCGGGCCCGTATTCACCAACGTTTCTAAATTGATTTTCTAAAGTAAAATTGCATTACAACCAATCAGAGTGGCCGAGACAAACTTAAACAAAAGAATCGGTCACTCTGATTGGTTGGTATGTAACTTTACTTTAGAAAATCAATTTAGAAACGTTGGTGAATACGGGCCCTGGTTTTGACGTCCCTAATAAAAAAAGGCTTGTGAAAACATTGAAACAAAAGAAGAAACTGCTGATAACCAGCAGTTTCTTCTTTTGTCTCAATATTTTCTGCGCCATATTTTACACTAATCATATCTTTAATAACATCAATTTTGTCAATTTTGGAAGTTTTTAAGTGGATCACCCTGACATTTTGTCGTTTGGGAAAGGGTTAGGGTCTGACGACAATATTCTGATCGAGAATTGCGATTTAAATTCAATAAAGAACAGACATAGAAGGAGAAGACAAAATAACGGGGATTGGAAATTACATCTTTTTGTATTTGTGTTTTACATAAAGTTTGATGTAAAGAGATTTATTCCAGAAACCTCTTCCATATGATCCAGTTTCATCTTTCTTAACTACACGTTAGCCTTTACCCCAAAAGGAACTGCTCTGGCTTTGGTATTATATTGAGAAGGGATTGTCAGAAAAATAGGATTGCATATAATCAACAATTTTTCTATCCTTTCAATACTCGGTGTAATTCAATGAACAAAAACTCAAGTCTTTAACGGTGCTCAATTTGTTGTCTAAAGCAGCTTTGATGTAGTCTACCCCTAAATTATAAATGGACCTCGTGCGACGTTGGAATTATTCGGGCGACGTCGAAAACATTCGGCTGTGGAAAGTTCCACTGCCGAATGTTTACGACGGCGCCCGAATAAGTTATGATACGTAACGACAATGCAAGAAAAATCCGATGTTTTATGAATCTCAAAATGGCCACATTTCGATTATTCTACCTTCAGATTGGACGTATCTAAAATTGTGTTGATTGGAAAGGGTTAAACTCTAGCGTAAACGAGATTCGAGAGATTTAATAATGATTACCGAGCAATAAAGTTAAATCAAATTTCGCTTTAATTGTTGCCGAAATTAATTTTCTCTAACTTTGCGATTTTCCCGTAAAATTCTCCTAATCAGCGAATTGCCAAATTATCAGAAGATTATCAATTTTAATTCAATATCCTTGTTATACAATTAGATTTATGAACACGTTTTTTCTCCACATTGAAAAGACATAAAATTTCGCAAGATTTGCGAAAAATAGAAGAATATTAAAAACTGGATATTTCTATATCCCATACTGTTTTTAATTCGCTTTAATTTCCAATTTGGCTTTATACAGACATGTCTTGCAAGATAAACTGCAGATGAAGAATTAAACTACAATTTAACGTCAACAGACATTTGTTGTGGGTTAAAGGAAGCAATGACATTAAAGTAGCATAATGTATAAGATATTCCTTTATAGCATTATTATTGTTTGAATTTAAAGGGCCCCTGTTAGGTATTTACGGACTCAGAACAGCATTGGGAAATCCGACTTTGTATCGTGGTGCATTTCATTATAACACTCTAAGGCCAAAAAGTAAGGAATTTTAGCTCTGATACCAAGTTTTCACTATCCATGACTGTCCAGTTTCCTATAAAAGTGCGGATAGATAAAATCAAAAGAACAAAATGAACTTCATTCATAATTTCCCTGGACAGAACTGATCTAGCCATATAGGTTGACCAATCAATACATCGCTGCTTTTAAACGAAAAGCTCGTAACTGCAGCTTAAAACAAGATGCAACTACGAGATTTTCGTTGAGAAGCGACGATATTTGGATACTATACATACCTTATAAACATCTAGTTCCCCACAACATGAGTCAAAATTGGTGTACAGTGAACTCAACATGTTGATGACCACCATAGGCGAACACGAGGCACAGATCGCGGTGAATCCCACAATATCCGAAAATAGAATCGTGACGTCATCAATACACTGGGGCTCCAACTTCTCATCTAAAGATTTAAAGGGACATAGCGTATTAATTTCTTTTTTTTTTTTTCAAAGTATGTCTTGAT
Source organism: Fragum sueziense (assembly GCA_963680895.1). Classification (NCBI taxonomy): domain Eukaryota; kingdom Metazoa; phylum Mollusca; class Bivalvia; order Cardiida; family Cardiidae; genus Fragum; species Fragum sueziense. The sequence goes on along the minus strand of OY804596.1, from coordinate 24,202,615 downwards.
GCAAAAATTTGTTTTTCCAATGCGCATAATTGCTATCAGTTTTTTAAAGTTATTGCTTATACGCGAAAAATACGCCTTCAAAGTTGACACAGAAATTCCATACGAAATCTGAACTGTTGTCCACACCATTTTGATTAATCGACAAAAATATACATTTCTCGTAAACGGCACAATCTTTTGGCCTGAATCATTTTATTATTTTCATAAGAAAATATGCTTTTTTTTTCAGATACAAATAAAAGTCTTTATGGAAAATATCTGTGAAAAGTCACTTTAAAGTTCAGCTCACGATAAAGGACCTGGTAGACTATCTTTAGCTAATAGCCAGAGATGCTCGAAATCAGATTATTTATTAACAAGATCCCCATGGTGTTGAGTATATCAGGGATCGCACGACCCTGGTTATGACACTGTCTTTTCAGTTGCAGTTAAACTCCGACAATAGAGTATTATTTTACCATATAAACGTTTCACTGAAGAACGAGTTCGTCAAAGATGCATTTTGTTTAATTGCCATCATAAACATGAAGATGATACGTTTCATAAAAGAATACAAGAAACAACCATTACTGCTTTTGATAAGGTATCTTTTCTGTTATAATTATGCATTCTGTATAAAATTCAGAAGTGATAATCAGCATTTTCTCCTTTTGTCTCAGTATTTTCTAAGCTAAATTATACACGAATCCTATCTTCATCAACGCATATTCCGTCGTCTCAAGCAACTTTCAAATAAGAACATTTCAAATTCCTGATTTTTGGAAAACGGTTAATTAAAAGGACTATAGTCTCAAGAGAGGAATGAAGCAATTGACGCAATTTACTCACTCCTCCATAGTTTTCTTGCAATATCTGCGGGAAAAATGGTATGTAACAGCTCCACATTCTTTCTCTTCTCCTCTTCTACTGCTTCTGTTGCTTCTACGATACTTTTCTTGAGATCTTCCATCCTCCGCCTGAGACCATCCTGTAAACGTTATCATTATAAGTCGAGATCTGGAGAAGGGGCTTAAATAGCATTTGAGTTCAAAATGGGACCAGAAAGGCATGTAGCTACGCACAGTCTGATCAAGAAGTATTTTTCTCCTTAAAGCTACTTTGTGACCTTAAACATCCAAATCAAGAACACCATGGGTCATGTACAGTCAGTCTACACTCATGTCTGTTCTTGAAACATGAATACCTCTAAGATAAGGGCTTCATTCTATATCCTGTCTTAACCCTTTCCCAAACAAGACCTGGTTTTGACGTCCCTAATAGAAATGGCTTAAGAAAACATTGAGACAAAAAAAGAAACTGCTGATAACCAGCAGTTTCTCATTTTATCTCAATATTTTATGGGCAATAATGATAAAAAATCTTAGTTTATTACGATCTATTAAGTCTTTTGCTTCAGCTTTCAAATTGGATCAACCCTATTTTTCGTCGTTGGGTAATGGGTTAAGTATGATTGTCATAAAAATAACTTTTTTTCTAAACAATGTCTGGTTTGACATCCTTGTTATTGCAGAGATATATTTGAAAAATTCGAGATTGGCAGCATCTCTTTTCGTGTCAACTGTTTCCTTCCGACTACTTTCACTTTTTTCTTTCACGTGACTTTGTCATGATATGCTTTCATAATTTATGTAAACAAAAACACTCGGTAAGTACACATTTTTCTCAAATTTTAAATCAAATACTTAACGCTCAATATTTAGATACCTGCCTTTCGATACGTCGTACTCCCCGGTTTATTTTGATACCTAGATACCCCCCCCCCCCCCCCAAATTCCTGACACAGCCGAGTACATTCGTGCAAAGTGCAAACATTTTTAAGAAAATATATCACGGCATTCAAAAATACTTTGTACGAATGTTCTCGGCTTTGACAGGGATTTCATGGAAGATCATGGTTCCAAAATAGATCGGAGACACGTTTCTCTATATTGGGTGGTGAGTATTTGATTTAAAATTTGAGAAAAATGTGTACTTACTGAGTGTGTTTGTTTACAAAAGTTAGGAAAGCGTATCATAACAAAGTCACGTTATTGCCGCCTGTGGATGTAATATAAATTATGTTCATTTGTTAAGAGAAGGCGCATTAAGTTTTTCCTCACTGCTACCCACTCCGTACAGCTGAGTAGACTGAGGCTGACAATAAAGTGTCTTGCCCAAAGACACACCTTACCGCAATGGGACAACTTGCATATTTATAAAACATGTATATCTATACTTTAAAACTTGGTCCTTTACGGACGGCTTAATGCAAATCTTCACACAGAAATTAGTTTTTAACATATAAAATAACATAGTTTTTTTTTCTTTTTTTTCCGATATTGAACTTCAAGGAGATTTGAACATTAATCGATTTCACGAACAGAATTTTAAAAAAAAAATCTCAAGCTGTACAATGCTAGATAAAGGCCGACGTTTTATGAATCTCAAAATGGCCACATTGCGGGTATTCTGATATCAAATGACCGACCGATTAAAAGTAAACATGTTTTGAAAAAAATGACAATATAGCTTGCAATGTTTATTCCGTTCGTTTCGGACCATTTTTTCTCTAATATTTACGTTTTTATTACTTAACTTTACCGTACGGAAATTAAAGTTTTAAATCTTTACTATTTTATATCTGATGTTTGGTAATAGTTCACGTTTGTTCGGTACATGACCTTACATTAGGGAGAGTCACAAAACGCCATTTCCTTAAAACTGTGAAAAAGTCAATATAATTTTACACTAAAAGGTCAAACCAATTTACAAGCCTCAAAAACCCTTTCCCTTTTAAGGGCCTTACTATAAGATTTGATGCAAGTACAGAGTAAAAACTGCGTCAGAAGACAAAATCAGTGTAAATGTATCTGGAATGGTGTAGTTTCTAACGCAACAAAAACTTGAAAGCAAAACAATTACTGTTGGTGATCAACAGCTGCACATTCTTATTTCCCCCAAATCCTTTTGGGTCCCTTTCGTCATTTTGGTTGTCAAACCCAAGTTTTGTCTGAGAAAAGCGTTAAAAGCGATACTTTGTGACAAAGAGAAAGCGAGATATACAATCTCTTTATGTGGGTGGACTCTTTGTTGTAAGTGATTGATTGTTGCAATGAAAATCGATGGTATTACAGGACTGACCTTTGAAAGTTAGAAACAGAATCATCTCTAAAAATACGCGGGTAGTACCGTGCTGTCCCAAAATAAGAAATGAACTATTACCATACATCCGATATTAAGGTTTACGAACTGAGAATGAAAACACCTCTTTCTGGCAATACGAAATGCGTCAAATTACACACACTTGTAAATACACTTCACATAAGTTGATTCACCGTGCCGGATTTCAAGATTATGCTTCAAGAAGAAAATAATTTACACTCTATACACGTAGTTCTACGAGCAAGAAGAACGTATAGGAAAGGGGAAGAATTTCCAACTTAGGATGATACTTGTAGCGTAAACAGATACATAGTCCATACTACAAAACTGAAAACACCTTCATATAAGATCAGATAAGTTTCGTCTTGATCAGAGTGAGTTTGGCTGTTGAGTGAAAACAAAGTCACAATTTGCAATTTTGTCAAATGAAAAGGCATATAATTGAGGATGATATATTCCTTTCAAGCTTGGAATCACGCTATAGCAAGATCTTCAAACTTCGCCTACATTTTCTTTAAGTTTTGACCTACTTGTTTAATATTTGTGGATGTAAAGAGAGTAAAATCAAAGTTGAAAACAGCAATTTTGTTAAATTCAATGGCAAATAAAACAGCATTTAAGATTCAGATGATGCTGAAAATTACAACCATGCAAGATCATTATGGCCAGTAAGATTATGTGAAAGTTTCATGTTGATTGGTAGATATTTATGGTTGTTTGAATAAAAATAAGGTCAAGAATGGCAACTTTGTCAATTTCAAGGGGACTGAACCCATGATGTCAAATTCAGATAAAGCTAAAAAAATACACTCTGGCAAGATCGTATGGTCACAAAGATTGTGTCCATGTCCTGTCTTGATAGGTCAATATTTGTGGTTGCTAGAATGAAAACAAAGTCAAAATAAAGCTGATGTTCTGACTCAAATAATCGCTGATTTATTACTAAACACATGTTCACCTTCGATATGTTATATTGTAATTAGTTCCTAACATGAAATATAAATGGTCGGTATAGATAGACAACGACCTGTGAATGATCAAAGATCAGCGAGTCTAAATTGACGGGGTAAGAGGGATTTCGAATTATAAACATTTGTGACTCGAACACGTATCCCTGTAATAAATCGACGAAGAACTTTCTGGATACGGTTACTGAACTCACACAGCATCGCGGACAGCACGCAATACCTGTAATTATTCACTTTTATACAGTGGAAAATAGGCGCTCCTCCCTATTTACGTGTATAGGAATATACCGTAACCTTTCGTCACGGCTCACGACTCGATGTCTATTTATACTTATAAACGCAACCGTGAAATATTTTTAAATCGTCGTGTTTGTCCAGGTAAAGTTTTGTCCGGTACTTACATTTCATTCTAAACGAGTATTTTGTTATAAAAACAATCATTGGGAAAACATGATAAGTGAATAAATAAGGAACAATCATACAAAAATACCATCGACAATTTCTTCACGTTTCAATAGCATTCATAATACTGTATAATATTTACTGAAATTCGACCGTGAAAGTTTTCCCAGATAAGAGGTGATTTATTACATAACAAAGGCTGACTCTTGACATGTTATATTGTAATTGGTTCTTAACACGATATAAAGGATTCGCAGCCTTCAGTCGCTTTTCAACAAAAACCTCGAAACTACAGCTTGAACAAGCTGGAGTTACGAGGTTTTTGTTAAAATGTAGCAATGTCTATGCATGACACCAAGAACCCCGCTTTTGCCGCGGTCAAGGCAAGTTCAATATTTAACATTCTAAACAAGAATAAGAATAACAATAACAATATTTAATAATGCTCAGTTATACCCATTCATGGGTTAAATGCATACATTTAAACATACATAAACACACAAACTATGTGACAGAAGAAACAATTCGGACAAATATGCTCAGTGTGGAAATATAGTTGAACAATACAATTTATAAAATTGGCCATTTTGAAATATTTGGGAAATAGACTATGTATTCCTGTAACTGAGCTGTGCTCTTGACGTTTTTCAGATACGCGCTTATTTATTATGGAACAAAAGCTGCTTATCAACACGTTTTATCGTAATTGGTTGCTAACATGATATAAAAGATACAAAATTCCAATAAACACCGATGCACGTGGAAAGATGCCAGAAATATTTCTTCACCGACATTTTTTCTGAAAATGTGACGCCTTTTGAACGATGGAATGTCATTAAAAGGTAACTTATCGTCGCTTTTCAATGAAAACCTCGAAACTGCAGCTAAGTTTAAAAGTTGAAAAGCAGCATTATTTACTTTAGTTCCATGAAGTTTTGCAGAGATACGCGATGATTTATTACAGAACAAAGGCTTGCTCTCAACACGTTATATCGTAGTACGTTTCAAACATAATATAAATAATGTGCCTTTCTATGAGGTAAATGTGAAGTCAGACTTAAGTTTCTTCTCCCAATATTTCGTTGCTTTTCTACGAAAACCTCGTATCTGCAGCTTAAAACAAGCTGCATATACGAGGTTTTCGTTGAAAAGCATCGGTTTACCAATCTGCGTATACCACTGCTTTTCTTCAAAAACCTCGTATCTGCAGCTTAAAACAAGCTTCAGATACGAGGTTTTCGATGAAAATCTTTGTATACGTTGCAATTAGTCCACCGCTAGTGAGATTCAGGCCACGTCGGGATTTTTCCGATGGTCGTTAACACTCGTTACGTACAATGTATTTGGACGACGTTGCACAAATCTCATTTGGGACAGATTCCCTGAACCCCTTACCAAACGTCAAAATTTTGTGGTGGTCCAATATGAAAGTGGCTGCAGACGATCAAATGGGTGCTGATATAGCTATAATTTGTGTAAAATATAGCACAGAAATTATAAGGACAAAATGAGAAACTGCTGGTTATCAGCAGTTTCTTCTTTTGTTCCAACGTTTTCTAAAGCCTATTCTCTTAATGACGTCAAAACCAGGTCTTGTTCGGGAAAGGGTTAACATGGTTTTGAAGAAAAATGTCAATTCAAAATATGGCATTGTGAACTTACCTGCGCTTTAGTTTGTTCCCCAACGAGTATTACGTCACGAGTTGCGTCATGTATTGGTAGATCTGAGATGTAAATGCCCTTGGCTATCAACTCGTCTAATTTCTCCACGCTAGGAGATCCAAGGAATAAAATGCCGTCTGCTTCTGGCAGATAGATCATTTGCCCTTTCAATTCCATTGTCTGAAAGAGAGTTATTGATGCTTTTCAACAAAAACCTCGTAACTGCAGCTTGTTTTAAGCTGCAGTTACGAGGTTTGTGTTGCAAAGCGACGTTGTATTGATTAGTCTATCGACAGCTTGACAGCCGAAAACAGCCTTTGTATTTATAGTTTAACTCTTCTGGCGCCGAAACAAAAATCAAATTGTGCACTCGATTAATCCTTGATTTTGAAATGTGATACTCGTGAACATGTCACTTTCGGTTGAAACTTTTGATATGAACTGAGCTTTATTGTATATGTTCATGAATCAGGGTTGTTTTATTGTTTCGTATTCATCTGCATTCAAACTGAGGATATACGTAGTATTTATGTAGATAAACATTAATGACTTAAACAAGTACCGCTCTTTAATCAGCGTTTTGTCATTGTTTGTAAAGTCAAAGTGCAAAAGAACATTATTATGCGTTGAACTTTTTCACAAACAATCCCTGAATTGCGCATGATACGCCCCATCTCAAATATTATTTTAAAATCAATGAGAGAGAGTGAAAGCAAGGGGTCTTGTAGGCAATCAATATTTCCTTCTTTCTCCTCACATCTTCTATTCTTAAAGTTCTCAACTCTATATGTTATTCAATGTGTAACTTTTATGTGGCTTTATCTTAAATACACCCGTGAACTTATTCTGCATTGTGCAAAGTATTGAATTGCACAGGCAGGTCAGGTCCGAAATCTTCCACTGTCAGTGGTGTTAAAATCTATCATTTTTAAGGTAAGGCCTGGGTAATGCACTTCCGGTATAATCTTTATATTTCGACTTATTCCGCGATGTCCGTATGTCCGAGCATTTTTAAAGTACCGTTATAGATGCAATATCGCCTGTTTTCGTAACAACGGAAATAATTGAGCGTGCTCAGATTTCCGGGAAATATTTTAAACATTTTTTGCGAAAATGTTTCTAAATTGTACGAAGAGTCGGCAAAAAACCCAACGAAAAGTCAAAATTTCAAAATTTGAGAGCATTGAAAATTACTTCCCTTTAAATCGTCTTAGAATCGTTTAAAATCGTCGATTCGCACCATAAAGATTTCGTTCCATAACTGATTACCCAGGCCTTACCTTAAATATTTTTATGTTTTTTTTTTTGTTTGTTTGTTTGTTTTTTAATAAGATCAGACAATGCGATAAGACGAAGGAAGTACTTTTATCAGCACTTGGCAGCGGTTAAAAACTGGGATAAGTGTATCAGATTTATTGTCATCATGTCTGTATAGGTCTCATAAATAGCCTCGTACGACGTAACAATTTACGAGAATTCTAATGAGTTCATCGAGTTCGAGTGTATGTTAATTTGGCTTGGATCGTAGTATAGTGCCGTGTGTGCGAAAACCATATTAATACTGCTATACTAAATGGTTAGACTTGGTAACACAATTCCATTGTTAGACATTGATCATTTACATGGAATTAGATTTGTTAAATACATTTTTTATATGTCCTGACTTTCGTAAGCATTGAGTGGAAACATTTTATCTGATTGTCCTCTGACAAACTCTGAAAAACTAAACTATCCATATTTTTTTTTAATTTTGGCCAGTTTGCAAAACGAAAAAGTCGAACATTTTACCTTATATTTCGGTATACATGTTAGCAGAGAGTGGACCAATAATACTGTGACTTCCTGTATTAGGATTTATTTTAGATTTCTCAAGTAGTATATGTGCTACTTTGTGTGTAAACAAAGATGACGTAATCGCCGCCATCTTGTTACCTTATATGGCAAAACTCATTTGCATATAAGGAGTTTTCTATTTTTAGAACAGCGGCCATATTGGATGACCTACTTTGTTGATTTTGTTTTGAATAAATATGGGTTTCTATTTTTAGACTAGCGGCCATTTTTGTATATAGTTATATTTTAATTCTGGTAGGGGGTCTTTGACATCTTTTCAACCTCCCAACATATTTAATAATAATGAAGAGTACATGTGTCTATAAATGATTCAAAAGTGCGCATGCGTCGATTCATGTTGAGACCCGTTCCACTCTGAGAACAATAGCTCTTTGGCACCAGATGGTCTAACAATAGGGCGATCTATTTTTAGCTTTAGAACAATAGGGCAGTATTGATTTTTTAGGACGACGACCCGATCTGAGAACAATAGGTCTTTGTTAATGTGCCAGATGGTCTAACAATAGGGCGATCTATTTTTAGCTTTAGAACAATAGGGCGGTATTGATTTTTTAGGACGACGACCCGATCTGAGAACAATAGGTCTTTGTTAACGTGCCAGATGGCTCAACAATAGGGCGATCTATTTTTAGCTTTAGAACAATAGGGCGGTATTGATTTTTTAGGACGACGACCCAATCTGAGAACAATAGGTCTTTGTTAACGTGCCAGATGGTCTAACAATAGGGAGATCTATTTTTAGCTTTATGACAATAGGACAGACAACAAAGGCCACCTGCTTTATCGATTAACCATCTGACCAAAGCGGAATTAGAATTGGACCAATGAAAGGCCTTCTTTTTCAGCCAATCAAGAGTGCGTTTTCTGACCAATCAAACACTCGTATTTCTCGACCAATCAAATCGCGAATTCAAAACGAGGCTCACAGAAAAGTATATAAGAGTAGGCGCGATCACAAAGCGTTATTCTGACCTCAGAACTCAAACAAACACCATGGAAACTATCTCAGCTACTTTCGAGATGATGATGAATGATTTTACTGATGCCGACGAACTCATGAACTTTGCGGCAGCGATGGGGATACAAGATTCCCCTATAGTGAGATTCCGGTTATTCCAGTTAAGGAATCCGGACTATGGAAATGACTTTGTGACTGAACAATGTGATGCTATTTTGGAAGAGTTATGTGATAGTGAGGAGACCGAGCGACACAAAGAGATAGAGGCATGTGTTAAGGCCTACTTGTTCGATGAGGAAGCAGACGAAGCGACGCGTCAGTGTATCCAGGACGGGGAATGGAATCCTACTTCACCCATACAAGTAGGAGGTGGGGAAGAACCTCAACCGGGGCCCTCCGGACTTCAATATGTTATTACAAAAAAGGGGGAGAGAACATACGCCAAAAACGCGGCAGTGGACAGAACGTACAAGATTAAGATAGATGAAAATCATAATGGCCAACAACTGCAGGACGTGAGAGATGGTCTCCATCACATGTTCCAGGACGTGTTGGAAGAGGTCCGGGGCAATTTAGCGGGAAATGACTTAGGGCTTGTAGTTATTCATCACCCAGGACTACACGATCCCATTGTTGTTCCCCTCCAGCCCTGGGACGAGCTAACGGCAGAAATAGTGTTGGAGATCATCGAAAAGGTGCTCAACAGCAATCAAGGATTGTCTATAGAAGAAGGTTTTGACATCACCATAGGTACGATTGAGTTGCCGAAAGGAGGTGCGAGACGCAGAATAACGAAACTGAAAGGAAGTAAAAACTCAATTGACTTGAAAAAATCTATCGTGACTATAGACAATGATGACCAGCTATGTATGGCGAGAGCCATTGGTGTAAGCTGGGCAAAATTAAAGAAATGTACGACAGATGAATGGAAAGAGGTGGTAAAGAAGAGAGAAGGGAAAAGTAATTTGGACTTAGCATTGGAACACCAGAAAGTATCAGAGAGTTATTACAGAGATCTTACAAGAAAGAACCTCAAACAACAAGGACAACTGGCTGAAGCCATAAGCCAGTTAGCGGGAGTACCGACGGAGAGGCCAGCCAGTTTAAACGACGTAGAGGCGTTCGAAGAACTCTTGGGTGTTCGTGTGATGGTGGTGAGTGCTCGTTTAGGCAACAAATTTATTACGGCACCGAGCAGTGATGATCGTCCGTGCATTTACGTTTATTTAGTAGACGACGACCATTTTCACGCCATCACCAGCATCACGGGGTTCTTCAGCGCAAGTTACTTTTGCGATAAATGTCTAAAACACTACAGTAACAAGGAACATCACCAATGTGAAGTAAAATGTATCGTGTGCAAGCGCAACCTGTGCTACGACGAAGAAGAAGTAAAATGCGTTGACTGCAATATGACTTGCAGATCAACAGAGTGCTACACTGAACATAAAAAAGTACCGGTATATAAAAACGGGAAAAGGAAAGGACAACCAAGCGGGCCGTCCGAGTGTGAGAAGTATTGGAAATGCCCAACATGCTATAAAGTAATAAGAACTGATCAGAGAAAAAAGGAGGAACACGAGTGCGGAGAATACAAGTGTACCTCTTGCCAGAAATATGTTCAAGACGATCATAAATGTTTTTTAAGAGCAACACCCGCGAAGGAACATTATATTCCCAAATTTATTTTTTTCGATTTCGAATGTTCTCAAGATGAAATAGCAGAATGCGAGTTAGGATATGTTCCCGTTTCTAAATTGGATTGTAAAGATTGTCAATCAGATGAGGTATGTAAATCTTGCTCTAAATGTCGACATTGTAAAACGACATGGTGCGGTAAAGCGACCCATCGTCCAAACTTTGTAGTCGCCCATTCAGTTTGTCCAAAATGTATTGACGAAGAGCTCAACCCACAATCGGTATGCAAAGGGTGTGGTACCCGTTGCGAAATATGCGACAACTCTGACCTGCACGACAATGAGGATGAGGGGCCCTGTCCCGGAAAATGTGGTTTTCGTGAAACCATATTTCAAGGACAGGACACGGCCGAAAAGTTTGGACAATGGCTCTTTTCCGACCAGCATCAATATTTTAAAGTCGTCGCTCATAACATGAAAGGGTATGATGGATATTTTCTACTAGAATATCTACTAGATCAATCCATCAGACCCGACAAGATCATTTATAGCGGTTCGAAAATCATGTATATGACAGCAGAGAAAGATTTACACATCAAAGTGATTGACAGTCTCAATTTTTTACCTATGAAATTGTCAGCCCTGCCCAAAACGTTTGATTTGAAAGAATTGAAAAAAGGATGGTTCCCTAATTACTTTAATACTCGACAAAATCAAAATTATAAAGGTCCTTATCCCGATGCCAAAGAGTATGGGTCTGATTTTATGAGTGTGAAAGAAAGGAGTGAGCTGTGCGAATGGTTGAATGAAAAAAAGGAAAAGAATGCTGTATTTGATTTTAGAAAAGAAATGTTGGAATACTGCAGAAGCGATGTAGATATTTTAAGGCAAGCGTGTATGAAATTTAGGCATTTATTAATGAGCGCTACGGGTGTGCAAGAAGAGAATATCAATAAAAAAGGAAAAAAAGAGAAAAGGTGGATTGGAGCCGTGGATCCATTCGACTCGGTCACAATAGCCTCAGTCTGTATGAATGTCTTTAAGACGAAATTTCTAGAAGAAAAATGGCGCGTGAAATTGCAAGGCAATGATGATTGGCTATCGGCTAAAAAGATTGATGGTAAATTCTATGTAGAAATAGACAATGAATGGGTCCACGAATCCAAGTGCAAAAAAGTGAGTGTGAGAGAATTTGTAAGTTCCCCTATAGCACAGATTCCTCCTAGTGGTTACAACGATCAATACAGTAAAGCGTCGATACAATGGTTGGAGTGGATAGCACGTCAGGATAATGTTCATATTCAACATGCATTAAATGAAGGGGAAAAAACGATCCCCGGAACGCGGTACAAGTTGGACGGGTATTGCAGTGAGACTCACACGGCCTATGAATATCACGGATGTATATTTCATGGTTGTCCTGTGTGTTTCGCTGACAATCGTGAAGAGACGTACCATCCACTCACCCATCAGTCTTTAGAAGAATTGTTCGCGCTGACATTGAAAAAGAAAACTCACCTGGAAAGTTTAGGTATGAAGTACGTTTGTATTTGGGACCATGACTTCAAAAAGCAACAAAATCAAAACCCGGAACTTAGGCAATTTATTTCTCAGTTGGACATCGTAGATAGATTAGATCCGAGAGAGAGTTTCTTTGGGGGGCGCACCAATGCCAGTCAACTCTACTATAAAACTAAGGAACAAGAGCAAGTAAAGTACGTTGACTTTACGAGCTTATATCCATGGGTTAACAAATATTGCAAGTATCCAATAGGTCACCCCACAATCATCACAAAGGATTTTGGGGACATGAAAGACTATTTCGGTATTGCCAAGGTGAAGATCCTCCCACCCAGGGGACTCTATCACCCGGTCCTTCCTTACAGGTCCAATGGCAAACTGAAATTTTCTTTATGTCGGACCTGCGCGGATACTGAGAATCAAAAGCCATGTACATGTTCGAACGAAGCAAGGGAGATTACTGGTACGTGGTGCTCACCCGAAATAGAAACTGCAGTGAGGTTAGGATATCAAATTACAAAAATATACGAAGTATACCACTGGGAGGAAACTACTCAATATGACCCAATAACTAGAGACGGAGGGTTGTTTGCCGATTACATTAACAAGTTTTTAAAGTTTAAGCAAGAGGCAAGCGGTTCTCCCGACTGGATTAAAACAAGTGAGAATAAGATTAATGATATGGCTAAGTACATATCCCAATATTTAGAGAAAGAGGGAGTTTCATTGGATCGGACAAATATCAAGGAAAACCCGGGGTTGAGAGCTCTGGCTAAATTATGTCTCAATAGCTTTTGGGGTAAATTTGGCCAGAGACTCAATATGCGTCAAACTGAATTCTTTCACGAAGTACAAGTCAACCTCTTTTTCCAGTTGTTTTCCGATCCCATGAAACGACCGATTGATTTCCATATATTATCCAATGACATGATACAAATTGAATGGCAATATAAAGATGACTTTCAACCGGAAGACAACAAAACCAATATCTATTTGGCAACCTTTACGACATGCTGGGCCAGACTTAAACTTTACAGTGTGCTCGAACAACTTGACAGACGCGTATGTTATTATGATACGGATAGTGTCATCTATGTGAGTCGCCCCGGAGAATATGATCCGCCATTGGGAGATTTCTTGGGAGAGCTCACGGATGAACTTGAAACGGGAGAGCACATTGTAGAGTTTGTGTCTGGTGGGCCTAAGAATTATGCTTACAAAACGAACAAAAACAACGAAACGTGTAAAGTGCGTGGTTTCTCTTTAAATTACAAAAATAGCTCATTGATCAACTTTCAAAGTGTAAAATGTCTTGTAACTAATAAAAATCAGTCGTGTAGAGCTATAGGAAAGAGAAAATTGTATATCAGAAAAGAAAACTCGGAACCGAAGAACAAAAAAATTAACAACCGTAGTAGGACAATTACAGTGACAAACCCCAGAAAAATTTGTAGAGATAAACTTAAACGAAAATTGTATAACAGAGAAGAAAACAAAGACTATCGAATGGTGTATACCAAACGTAGAAGGATAGCTAATTTTGACACTGTACCATATGGATTTTAAGCAATGTATATTATAAATGTATTGTATATATGTCAATAGAAAAGTATTTGTTTGTTTTATTTTTTTAGTCATAATTTTGTCACGCGTGTTTTCTGTTTCATGTCATACCCATAACTGTTTTTGTATCTCATGTTCTTGTTTTTGTCATATCCGTAACAGTTTTTGTAACACTCGTAACTGTTTTTGTCCTACACGTAACAGTTTTTTACACATTTACTCTTATTTCTATATAGGATTTTTTTCAATTTCTGTCATAGACTTAACTGTTTTTGTCACAGTCGTTAATGTTTTTGTATCTCATGTAACTGTTTTTGTCATACGCGTAACAGTTATTGTATGTCATGTAACTATTTTTGTCACACGTATAACAGATTTTAACATTATTCAACCATTGTATGTCATTATTGTATAAGATGTCGCATCGATGTTTTTGTCAAATGTTTTATTATGTGTTATCAATGTTGTTTATGATGTATATCATGTAAATAAAAGTCTGTAAGAATACGCTAGCCTTGTGTATCCATTTCACTACCAAGATTGTAAGAATATGACCGAGTTATCTACCCCAGAGAGAGAAGTCTTTATCGACTTGCCCAAACCCGATGACGAGAATCATTCTAACGGGGACAGATGGCATTTATTAGGTACCCGAGTGCCTCAGTCTGAAATTGTATACTTTTGTCAGATGCTCATTGTCTACATCATTATTATTACTTCCATCATTAATCTGTCACTACAAAACGGAAGTAGCGAATTGTGGATCAGCTTGTTGAGTAGCTGTATCGGATACGCCCTTCCTAGTCCTAAACTTAAGAAATAATGTCATCTCTACCTTTCGAACCATGTTCAAGTATATGTATCAGTGGACAGACAGGGAGCGGAAAAACACAGTGGGTGTACAGGTTTTTGAAAAACATGAATGGAATGTATACCAAGGACCCACCATCACGTATACTATACTGTTATGGTATTCACCAGGATTTATTTGACGAGATGGAAAGGACTTTTCCACATTTTTATAGTAAAGAAGGTCTCCCTAATTCCGCAGAGTTAGACGACTTTACCCGCGATCGTAAGCACAAACTCATTATTATTGATGATTTGATGCACGAAGTCATGAAAAATAAAGACATGGAGTTGTTGTTTACCCGAGGGTGTCACCATAGAAAGGTATCGGTGATACTCATTACGCAAAACTTGTATCCCGGAGGTAAACATGCTAGAACGATAGCCCTCAACACATGGTATATGGTACTCATGAAGAATGTAAGAGACGTCTCTCAAGTGGGTATTCTAGGCCGTCAACTCTACCCAGGAAAATCAAAAGGATTTGTAAAAGCGTATGAGGATGCATTAAGCGAGAGAAACGGTTACCTTTTGGTAGACATGAGCCCCCATACTGAGGACAAATACCGCCTAAGAACTCAAATCTTCCCCGGAGAAGACCCCCTAGTGTATAAATTAACGTAAGAAGGAGAAACAACAGCTTGTAAGAGTAACCATGGTCAAGCTAATCAAACAGCAGCGTCACTTTTTATATTTACTAGCAGAGACAACGGCCACTCAAAGAAAGGCACTATTGAACACAGTCACTCGCCTACAACTTAAAATACTGTCCCAAATTGCGTACAATATTTTAAGGTCTACAATAATATTGACGTCGGCGGAAAAGTCACGTCTAAAACGACATAGACGGTTTATTTACTTACTCGGAAATAAAAAGATTGGCTTCGGAGAGAAAAAGAAATCTGTTGTAGACAATCAAAGGACGATATATAGTATAGTGAAAATTGCCTTGGCGTATTTAAAACCCTTGTTCGAATAATGGAGAAATTTATCTTGGTTCCGTACGAAAAGTACCATCGGATGTTAAAGAACAATACGTATAAAGGTCTCGGAGAAGAGATGGAAACAGTTTCGCTTCCACCACCGGGAGAACGTAACAAGAAGAAGAAGAAGAAACTCCTCAAGACTCGTGGCGACGGTGTTCTAATTAGGGAAGGAAAAACAATGACTCATAGAGACAGTGTTGAATCCATAAACTGGTTATCATAAAAAACAAAGACAGTGATTTTCTTTATATCTTTATTTATATAAAATAAACGAGTGAAATACATATCAGAGTTTGTTTTTATTTACAAAATTTTTTACATATGCATCATTCCATGGCCTATCATACACATTAAACGGCTTTAAAATGTCTTTAAAAGTCATCCTTGTGCTTCGAGTCACGACAAAATAGACACAATAAAGACCACAGGCATCGGATTTAGAGTCTTGAAGAGGCTCGCACACCATCCAATATTCTTTCTTTAATTCAAAGTTGTAGTCAATCGGTTTTCTGCCTAGGGAATCGAAAAATTCGTACGGTCCGCGTCTTGGAAAGTAAAACGTCACCCAATGTTTTCCGGGTCCATCGCTCGTATCCGTGTTAGTGATCACAAAATGCCCTTCCTTTACTCGAATTTGATCGGCCGCGCACACCGTCACGGGGTACCCTCGTAGTATGTCTTCTAGTTCGAAATTGTTCATTTCAAGTATACGGCTCTCGTTCGGTCAATATGCAATACCTCGGGGAAGATGGCGTACATTATCAGTGTGACGCTTTCCGGCAAAGCCCGTCCAAACTTGATCTCTAAACGACAGTGGCCCTTTCTTTTTGTATTAAATGAGTAATACGGGTCGATATTGAGTGCGTACAGAGCGTACCCTTTCTTATAATCTTCAAAGGATATATTCAAATCGTTTCTGTACAGCATCAATGTTCTATAGCAATCCATAAACTGATCCGACTCGAAATTAGGCTGCATCGGTTGTGAAGGTAGCGATTGCCCGTCCACATATAGCCCTACGAAACTGCAGTCGTAATGTTTAAAGTTGAACGGGTTCTGTCCGAAATCTCCATTAAATGCAGCGCTCGGAACCAGGCCTACGATCAATTTACTGGGAACCAGGCCTTGAAATATATCGTCAGCGCTATAACTGAATTGCCCAGAGGCGATAGCGGCCGTTTTGATCTCTGTGCGTAAGTAAGGGTACATGGCCGGTGTGTCTTGAATCAATTTTTCGTGCGCTATTAACACGCTACTCGTGAGTCGCTGTATGCAGAGCTTAAAGTAGGCATCCACAATTCTAACGCGATAATCGGGCTTGAGATCATTGGTGATGAGTCTAAAAGGGTCTCGTGCAGAATGGAGTTTTATACCGACAGAGACTCCGTTTATTAGCAATTTCGACTGTTGAAACAAATCAATGTGTAACGGACCTTCCATCTCGACAATCTTGCTGCCCTTTGCACGATGATATCTCACAAAGAGTCCCAAATTGGGTGAAGATTTGATGTCACTCGATTCGAGGTCCTTAATGTCTTTAAAAAAAGTTGTGTCGTCTTCAGAAGGTTTTCTTGCAAATCACGATTGGACTGTAAAATCGTGTCGACGTAAGCTTTGTAGGGATAATTGATTCCCGTATGCGATAAAGGCGTTTGCTGTAGAGACACATCCACTTGACTGAATATGGTATGGAACGGTAGGTTGATCAGACCCACATACACATCGTCACCTACCGTCGAACCATCGCCTTTGATGATTTGAATTTTAACATTCAGCGCGCTTCTTTTTAGATCCATATACGCCGAAGTCTGTCCCGGTATATTGAATTCAAGAGAAGACGTATTTGTCACTTGATTAACCGGCCGGTAAACGATCCATTCTCTCGATTGTAACGAAGAATCGGTGGGTGGAGGGACAAATAATGATAGCTCGTCTTGGTGATAATCTTCCATATTTAGAGTTGTAAATCCGAATTTCCAAAGTTCAACCTTTGTTGCTTAGGTGGCTTGTATGTTATGACTGAGGTATTCTTACGTTTTGGGGACCCCTTCTTACGTTTTTCGTTCTCTTCAGTCTTCTTACGTTCAACTTCCGATTTAGCCATTTCAACCGCTTGGGCTACGGGTGTTACCAACTTCACTGAAGGTTGTTGGTTCATTTCCGCTAGTTTTCTGAGATGGCTTCCACTACCTACGATATATCGGCCTTTATGATCTGGTTTTACGTAACCGTCCCTCAAGTCCTTAAAATGTTGATACCATTTCTCTGGATCCTCTCTATAAGGAACCCATTTCTGTTGTTTATAGTCATACACCTCTATGGAGCCCATCCTTTCTTGAAATGTAACACGCAGTGAAAATCGTTGGTTTTGAATTCGACTGGATTTAAATTCTCGTCTCTCAAATACAAATGGATTGAGTTAAAGTAATTCACAGTCACTGGTACATACACCGGACGTCCGTATTCAATGTACTGAAGTTTTTTGTACCTCGCTCCTATTTCGATACTTCTATAAATAGGTTGTAACGTATTTCTTACGTACGTTTGTTGTATCAGATCGCAACACAGGTATAGTCTTTTGCTTCTAGGCACAAAATCACAATCCAGAGCAATTTCTGTTACAGCTGAAGTCCAATGACCCTCTAATGTATACGAAAGAGGGAATTGTATGTAAAAGTCTGCCGGGCTGTTGTTCTTACGTATGTTTTGTGAATCGTTGCTGTTTAGATAAAGGTAAAAGTCAGTCATTTTCGTGTTACTCATGTCTGTTCACCCTTCTATCGGGATTGCTCTTATTTCGTCCAAGATAGTATCGATGATATGAGTCGTTCTTAGCAATACGGGTATGAAAGAGTGGTAACGCCGTAACAAATATTGTTTACTGGTCAGTGACAGAGTATCACTTGCTAGGGATAGAAGCAACTCTCGTCTTCTTTCTACTAGGTGAGCATCTCGTCTGGTTGGATTAATTACACCGTTGATTAATCTCATGGCAACCTGACTGATAGCTTCCATTTGACTGGTTGTCATATTGTTGATCATGTTTTTCCTTTTACTTATCGTAGTATCTTTAAGATAGAGAAGATATCTACGTTTACTGTTTACTCGAGACTGCATCATGTTTACTTTTCTCCTTCGATTACTTCTTTCTTACGTGTGTAAAGTTCCAGTTCAATTAATGTCGGGTAAACTACATCATCCACTTGCAGATGTTTCTTAATACCCGTAATCACCACGTTACCAGTATGAAAACAACAAAAGTGGACACCTTCGCATTTAAAATTGAGGGATGGAAATAACTCCGGTTCATACACGACTTTTCTATCCAGACTTGCAGCATTTAAATCTAGTTCCTCGCTTAAAGAGTGACTGGCAGACACTGTCAGTATTCGAATACGAGTTACTCTAATGTCGAACCCGTGTCGCTGGATTAGTCTTGCATATTGTCTTAATCGATGTCGCCCCTCTTCGAAACTCGATGCTTTGCCGTTACAATTTACTATACCGTTGGAGAACACTAAACAATTTCCACCAATTTTTCTATGTTGCCATATCAGTGCTGGAAATGTACTAGGGTCGTAACGAACGTTTGCAGTATGGTAACATAAATACCTAAGGTCAATTGGACAACCCAGGTTGGCACTGCACACGACGTTTGTAATTATCATGATGTGAAGTCTCGAATGCCTTTATCGAAAATGACGAGCAGTAGGGTGATATCTATTATTTATATACAGCCTGTTTAAGCGATTTAAGTGTACTGTGTCACATTATGTGCTGGAATCCAGCTATCAAATTTCTTGGGCCAATGCAACCAGCGAACAAGTACTTGTCTCTGTTTGTTACGCGTCCTTTCTTTTAATATCTTTTCGATATGATATTCTGTATTTTCATCAACAGTAACCGGCTGTAATTCTTGTTCATAAAACGTACCATCGATTTCTTCTTCTTGATCCCAGTCAATTAAAGTATAAACGGGTATGTTTTGCCTCCTAAATCGAAATTTAATTTTGAATATCTCGCCGGTCCACTTTTGAGAATATTCGCGGTCAAAGAGACTCCTTACGTGGGACACTCGAACTGTCTGACCTATTTTGAACTTGTATTTTCTTTTAAAGATTCTACGTGACGTTCTTTTAGTTCTCAGTAAATATTGCTGTAGTCTGCTTTCCCCTTCATTTTGCTTAGTAATGTCTACGGGTCTTTCTCCTAGACTTCTATGGACCGTATGGTTGTAATTTTTCACCGTTTGTTGAAGAACCTTTACGTATGTCTGCGTTCTCTGTTTCAACATATATCTAAAAAGTCGGTGTTTTAGATTCTTGATTAAAATTTCGGAATAATTAGCCTTTGTCTCTGTGTTTTGCGCGTAAAAATGATGTATCCCCAAGCTTTTAAGGTATTTATTGACTTCTCTACTCCGAAATTCCATCCCTTTGTCTGTTCTCACGGTTTTTGGTTGTCTTTGACCAGAAAATATTTTCTGTAAAGCTTGCACAATATCAACCCCTTTTTTAGACTTGATGGGTTGACAATGAGCGAACCTTGAAAATATATCTACGGCCACCAATACATATTTGTACTCGTCATTCTGCTTGGCCAAGGCAGCCATGTCCATGAGATCCATATCCCATTGGCTGTCTATTCCTTGTACGATCACGCGTGATCGGGGGAATTTTCGTCTGGCTCCTCTGGTTAATGAATAAGACGGTTGGCTTTGTAACCATTTTCTTATTCTGTGTCTACCGATTCTAAATTTACCTTCAGACTTGACCAGTTGATATAATTTTTCGGCCCCTGCAAAGCTAGCGGAGGTCTTTGAATCAAAATACAAAGAAGACAAATATTGTTTCCAGTCAGACATATTTATTGACAATACATAGATATGAAAACATTCTTACAACAAATACAAAATACATTGCAATATATTCAAATATATATACGTTGTGCATGTATTATAATCTGTTTACAAAAACAACATCGTCCTTCTCTAAGACATCGTTCACCGCAGCATGAGCACAATGTATGTCCACAAGGAATAAACGCTACCGATTTAGTTCCATTTACACATATTGTACACAATAGTGCCTCATCTTTTTCATCCACCCGCCAAAAATCATAGAACATTGCAACCAATATGCTAACCATTTGTCTCTTTTTATACACATCAACTAAACAAATCACCGTTCTCTCGTCTCTTCTGTCTTCCTCCAATCAACGTTACCAGTTCATAAAGTCGTTAGGGTTACAGCTTGAGCATTGTAACCATCCCCGCTGATTCATATGACAACTTTGTAAGTAGCAGGGTACAATTCCCTCTAGTTCCGGAAGATTTTTTCCGATTTCCGGTAACAACTTTTTCAATTGTTCGTACTCAATGGCTCTTAAACATATGCCCTTTCTTGTCGGAACAACTTCTTCTTGGGGCTTCCAATATTGACGAATGTCCACACACACACCGTTTTCCGTGATATTACAATACACGTTACCACCTAGGTGACTTTCGTATGGCTGTTTATCTTTCAACGCTTTGTCCATAAAGTCCATCTGGTCCACGAGAATTTTGAATCTCATCAGTGGTAAACTGATACCCTTTTTCGTCGGTTTATTGTCTTGCCACTCTCTAATATCAACTCTCAGTTCTCCTCTCCATTCACACACTTGTACATATCTGCCGTTTCCCAATGTGAGTTTGCATCTGTTGTTTGCCATGTTGCCTGTTCGAGTTCTGTAATCAGAATGACAAACTGACACTTTACACCCTCTTTTATATACCAAAGTCTCCTCTGATTGGTCAATTCATTCTTTCTTCTGATTGGTCAATTCATTCTTTCTTCTGATTGGTCAATCACTCTTGCATCTGATTGGTTGATATTCAGGATTTCCTCTGACTGGTCAACCCTCTGCGCCGATTGTTAGAGAATTGGGTATGCTGTTACCACAAAAATACAACGTTTTGAGCGTTTATAAACCAACTTCATTTTCCTGCATGGTTGTTCCCTATAACCAGAAAGTCCAATGTGGTAAGGGAAAGATTTCACGGCCTCGAATCGTTGTCCAGTTTTCTTCAGTAATGTGTCTGGCTGGTCCAAACATTTTTCTATGCTGTCGTACATAGTTTGCACGTCAAAAAACACAGAGGCATTAAGGTGACCCCTATTTAGATGTTTTTCCATGGCGTGGTCCGAGAGTTTAAATAGTGTTTTCATGTCGAAGGTTCGCAACAAATTAAACATGATCGAGAAATGATGGTGGCTATTTATTGAACGAGTGAACCAATGAAAACGTGTCCAGACATGTATAAAAAATCGATATCGTGAAATAACGTCATTTCCGGTTTCGGTACATTTCTAACTTCCTGTTCATTGTAAAGGTTATGGCCAGACCTTTTCATTGACACCTCATTTGTTTATATCGGTCAACAAACAAGGGAGATATAATGATTTATATTTTAAAACAAAATTTTTGAATTTGGCGCGATTTTATGGTCACGTGACTTTTTTCAAATTCGATTTTCTCTAAATCGGTAAAACATAGGTCCACATAAGTATGCATTTTTGGAATCAGCTCGTCGAAAGCTTTTCAATGATATATGACACGTGTGCGTACCTTGAAGTTGAAAATTTGATTGAAAAAGATTCGTTACATTAGCTTCCGGTTTTATGTCGTTCACACGTCCATCATATAGTCTATCACGAGAGCTTTAAAATGATGGTTCATTCTTTAAAATCGGTTGAGAAATAACTGAGATATTGATTTAAAGATAATTTGCTCCTAAAAATAGATGTAATCTCCCTTTCTTGGTCACGTGACTTTTTTCAAATTCGATTTTCTCTAAATCGGTAAAACATAGGTCTACATAAGTATATATTTTTGGAATCAGCTCGTCAAAAGCTTTCCAATGATATATGACACGTGTGCGTACCTTGAAGTTGAAAATTTGATTAAAAAAGATTCGTTACATTAACTTCCGGTTTTATGTCGTTCACACGTCCATCATATAGTCTATCACGGGAGCTTTAAAATGATGGTTCATTCTTTAAAATCGGTTGAGAAATAACTGAGATATTGATTTAAAGATAATTTGCTCCTAAAAATAGATGTAATCTCCCTTTCTTGGTCACGTGACTTTTTTCAAATTCGATTTTCTCTAAATCGGTAAAACATAGGTCTACATAAGTATATATTTTTGGAATCAGCTCGTCAAAAGCTTTCCAATGATATATGACACGTGTGCGTACCTTGAAGTTGAAAATTTGATTAAAAAAGATTCGTTACATTAACTTCCGGTTTTATGTCGTTCACACGTCCATCATATAGTCTATCACGGGAGCTTTAAAATGATGGTTCATTCTTTAAAATCGGTTGAGAAATAACTGAGATATTGATTTAAAGATAATTTGCTCCTAAAAATAGATGTAATCTCCCTTTCTTGGTCACGTGACTTTTTTCAAATTCGATTTTCTCTAAATCGGTAAAACATAGGTCTACATAAGTATATATTTTTGGAATCAGCTCGTCAAAAGCTTTCCAATGATATATGACACGTGTGCGTACCTTGAAGTTGAAAATTTGATTAAAAAAGATTCGTTACATTAACTTCCGGTTTTATGTCGTTCACACGTCCATCATATAGTCTATCACGGGAGCTTTAAAATGATGGTTCATTCTTTAAAATCGGTTGAGAAATAACTGAGATATTGATTTAAAGATAATTTGCTCCTAAAAATAGATGTAATCTCCCTTTCTTGGTCACGTGACTTTTTTCAAATTCGATTTTCTCTAAATCGGTAAAACATAGGTCTACATAAGTATATATTTTTGGAATCAGCTCGTCAAAAGCTTTCCAATGATATATGACACGTGTGCGTACCTTGAAGTTGAAAATTTGTTTCACTTGTATAGGTCATGTGTCATTCTTTAGAGTCCTATATCTTGAAAACGGAAAGTCGTAGACCAGTCAATCTAAACATCTTTAGAACCCGTTCGTTGAGATCTCTCCAGTGGTTTTCGTTGTTAGCGAAGTGATCGAAGAATAACAAAATTCACTATTTCTGGTTCAATATATATGTTTTTGTCACTTCAGTTAAACATTTGAAAAAGTTATTGAGTGACCACCCCTTTAAATTGATTCGATATTCCTGTTTTAATATATCGTCGGTGTAAATGCAAAACCTCGTATGTCGATTGGTGCGATTTGCAAAGTACAAACTTGCGTGCACTGTGTAGACGATTCTCGCAGGTTTTGAGATATTTTGACTGATTGGTATTATTGACACATCATTTGTGAACAATATGTCCAAGTTTCAAGTAAGACATTTCAGTTTGGGAAAAGTTACTTCACTTTTTTTCCCTCCCCTTTTAAAATTTTCCAAAACCGAGATACGAGGTTTTACATTTACAACGACGATATGTTAAAAACGAGAAAAAAAAAAGAAAGTGAAGGGTTCCCTTTCTATGAATAGAGAGATAAACATGGACTATGTTACATATTTACATTCCGAATAGAAAAAAGCATGGAAAACATTTGAGACAAGAGAAAACTCTATCTTTAGATATTGTGTAAAACTGGGCAAACTTGAAAATGGTCGTCAGTCTTAATTACTTCATTTGGAAAAGGGTTAAATGTACATTATTGTGTATATTTTAAGAAATTATCTTAAAAGTCGCATTAGACTTTTGGGGTTTTATATTATTTCAGTCTTATTTGTCTGCTAAGACATGCATTTGATAAAGGTGTATCGTTTGTTCCCCACCTTTAATTTAATGACTATTGCAATTTAAATAAATCGATAAAAATCCCATTTAATAGCAGCTGACCAGTGTCCTGCCTTTTATTCCCTGGTCTTGACATCTGTCAAAAAGGTAATAAATTTGAATATTTTCCGTTAAAATTAATACTTTGATACTAGAGGCACGCAAATTTAAGCGTTTTCAACACAAAGCAAACCCTTTCCTCAAACGTCTTAATTTAGGGGATCTGGGTGTTCTCAAGTCTTTCTGTAAAAGACGTCGTATACGGGTCTTGTTTGGGAAAGGGTTTCTTTTTATTTAGAATACAGCTTGCACTAACGGGCTAAAATTTGAAGCAAAAATTTTTATTCATTCTTCTTGAAACTGGCCTTTCGTCCTGTTTTCACAATACCTTACCGGTGACAATTTCTATTAAAACACAACAGCAAAAAATGGATATTATTGACATTATAGGTAGGTTTATTGTCTCTTCAATTATATTTGTCATCGTAAAAGTTGAAGACGTGATAAATTTCCTTGTGAATACAGGTGTTGGAAGAAATCGCCTTGATAGTGTAGACTTAAATGTTATATATTGTAACAATAATCATGTTGTGACGTCTATTATAACGTCAGTAGATATAGTAAGTGTTGATATGCAGGAAGAATGTTATATAGCTACCACTGACGACAATCCTAATGCAACATCAGGGCATGTAGATTACATCAGGGCTGCTACTTTGACAGAAATGGTATTAGAAAGACTCGTGGCATTTCTGGGACAAAGAAATACATCAATTAGTCAATTAGATGTGATACTTTTAAACGACAAAAATTTACTACCAGGTTGTTTCGGCCAAACAAATTTCGTTAATGGTAGCTACACAGTTATCCAATTAAATATACCATTACATACTTCAGAAGCGCATGTAGTTGGTACGCTTTTGCATGAATTTAGCCATGCCATCCTACCGGGTGACATGCAACATAATAATATGTGGTATACCACATTAATTTGTGTAATGGCTCTGTGTAAACAGTTCTGTAATGAGCTAAATTTACAAGAAAATGAGTACCAAAATTTCTTTGCAGCACGTGTGGGGTGTAATTTCCGACCCAAATTTTTTTGAATTCAAAATCGGTTTTATTTGTTATTATTTTTTTCTTATGCGTACCAGCTACATGCAATACGGAGTAATAAAGAGGTTAATATAGATAGTATTCAATTAAAACTAAAGGTGCATGCTCACTCATTTTGCCCGTCCTACCAATTTAAACTTTAAAGCTGCATGCTCACTCATTTTGCCCGTCCTACCAATTTAAACTTTAAAGGTGCATGCTCACTCATTTTGCCCGTCCTACCAATTTAAACTTTAAAGGTGCATGCTCACTCATTTTGCCCGTCCTACCAATTTAAACTTTAAAGGTGCATGCTCACTCATTTTGCCCGTCCTACCAATTTAAACTTTAAAGGTGCATGCTCACTCATTTTGCCCGTCCTACCAATTTAAACTTTAAAGGTGCATGCTCACTCATTTTGCCCGTCCTACCAATTTAAACTTTAAAGGTGCATGCTCACTCATTTTGCCCGTCCTACCAATTTAAACTTTAAAGGTGCATGCTCACTTATTTTGCCCGTCCTACACTCTTGGAATGACATTGGGTCTTTAACTTCAAGTATGTCATTTAACCTTGTATATTGTGGATAGGATGACTAGATTCCTAACTATCCTTAGTACAGCAACTACCAACTTCCTGAATTTCATTTTTCTGAAAACCTTAATTGGATTGTTTGCGAATGTTTTATAACAAACCTTTGTACTTTAGAAGGACTAACCTAGATGAAACATTCTAACAGTATCTATCACGTCTTCAACGTTGATTCTAAATTATAATGTCCCGGTAAAAATGTATTTGTGTACTAGTGAAAATGTGTGTTAATATATAAATGGATTTAAACACAAAACACGTGGTAAGTCATCTTATTTTCAAATACAGTTTCTAACAAAATCATATACTACATGCAACAACAAATCAATACTACCCTATTGTTCTAAAGCTAAAAATAGATCGCCCTATTATTGAACCATTTGGTGCCATCTGGAGCTATTGTTCTCGGATCGGGTCGTCGTCCTAAAAATCAATACTACCCTATTGTTCTAAAGCTAAAAATAGAACAGCCTATTGTTGAACCATCTGGCACATTAACAAAGACCTATTGTTCTCAGATCGGGTCGTCGTCCTAAAAAATCAATACTGCCCTATTGTCCTAAAGCTAAAAATAGAACGCCCTATTGTTGAACCATCTGGCACATTAACAAAGAGCTATTGTTCTCGGATCGGGTCGTTGTCCTAAAAAATCAATACCGCCCTATTGTTCTAAATCTAAAAATAGATCGCCCTATTGTTAGACCATCTGACACGTTAACAAAGACTATTGTTCTCGAAGTGGATCGTCGTCCTAAAAATCAATACCGCCCTATTGTTCTAAAGCTAAAAATAGATCGCCCTATTGTTGAGCCATCTGGCACGTTAACAAAGACCTATTGTTCTCAGATCGGGTCGTCGTCCTAAAAAATCAATACCGCCCTATTGTTCTAAAGCTAAAAATAGATCGCCCTATTGTTAGACCATCTGGTGCCATCTGGCACGTTAACAAAGACCTATTGTTCTCAGATCGGGTCGTCGTCCTAAAAAATCAATACTGCCCTATTGTTCTAAAGCTAAAAATAGATCGCCCTATTGTTAGACCATCTGGCACCATCTGCCACGTTAACAATGAGCGATTGACCCCCAGAATCGAACGGGTCTCAACACGAATCGACGCATGCGCACTTTTTAATCATTTATAGACACATGTACTCTTCATTATTATTAAATATGTTGGGAGGTTGAAAAGATGTCAAAGACCCCCTACCAGAATTAAAATATAACTATATACAAAAATGGCCGCTAGTCTAAAAATAGAAACCCATATTTATTCAAAACAAAATCAACAAAGTAGGTCATCCAATATGGCCGCTGTTCTAAAAATAGAAAACTCCTTATATGCAAATGAGTTTTGCCATATAAGGTAACAAGATGGCGGCGATTACGTCATCTTTGTTTACACACAAAGTAGCACATATACTACTTTCTCATATTAGGCTTTTCCACCCATCGTTAGATATAAAAGAGTTCATGCAACTTCAACATCATCAGTGGGAAAAATCGATTAGCAAAATAATCCGGACTTTTTTTACCCTCGTGTATTAACCCTTTCCCAAACGGCAAAATTTTAGGATGATCTACTTCAAAAACTGCCACAAATGACAAAATGGAAGTTATTTAAGATAGAATTTGTGTAAAATATGACAAAGAAAATATTGAGACAAAAGGAGAAACTGCTGGTTATCAGCAGTTTCTTCTTTTGTTTCAATGTTTCCAAAGCCATTTTGATTAGGGACGTCAAAACCAGGTCTTGTTTGGGAAAGGGTTAACGTTGTCAGCATACTACGGTTATCGTCGTTTGTCTGTGGTTACAAGTTGTTTTCTTAATATAACTTACCTTTACATTTACGAGATATCTTCTTCGGAGTTCACCCAGTTTTTGTTTGTTTGGCTATATTGCAATATTGTGTCGTATGTACGATAATGACATTACTTAACGTGATTACATTGGCCGACATTAACTCTTGATATTTTCTATCGTTTTCCTACACGTCACTGCTGTAACTCTCTCGGAAATCAACTTTTTGCATTTCCTGATCCATTACGAGTACGTCTCTGTAGAGGCCAATTTGGATCTTGATATACAAAGTCACCACCCAACTTCCAACACTATTGCATTAAATTATGCCCTGTTTATATCCTATAATTTTCTATGTCTTTAGAGAATGATAAAGAAGATCTTGGATTCTAGTCATACTGCCCGTATACAAAGGGCGGATTTGGATGGAAGCCGATTCAGGGTTGATTCTTTAAATGTTGCTGCTCAGCATTTTTAAATTATGCTGCAGCAATAAACAGCAGCAGGCAAAAATGAGTGTATTGTACATAATACAATACGAATGAAACTCAGACAAGAAAGGATCGAAAGTTATTCCTCCGCGATTAAGTGCAGCAAGACTTTGTTTGATAAGGATCTTGTTATTAACCCTTTCCCAAACAAGACCTGGTTTTGACGTTCTTAATAGACAAGGTTTGGGAAAACATTGAGGCAAAAGAAGAAAGTGCTGATAATCAGCACTTTCTCCTTTTGCCTCAATATTCTCAGAGCTATATTGTACACAAATTCAATCTAAGTTAACACATATTTTGTCGTCTGCAACAGCTTTTTAACTGAATCTCCCAAAAATTTTGTCGTTTGGGAAAGGGTTAAGACAAACACAGACTGAAGTCGCATTTCAGAATCATTGACCGAAATGAAATTGTGTCGAGCTATACTCGGTGTCTGGCTCAATTACTGTGACATCTAGATTATGTGGGTCTTCCTGGAAAATATCAAGAGTTATCCCTCCAACCTAAAGTGTAATGCGATTTGATACTAAAGGTATTATCTACGTTTTCGATAGAGGCTATATAAAAGATTCTACGCAAAATAATCATTCAAATGCGCGAAGCGCATTGAATGTGTATATCGCGTAAAATCTTCTATACAGACTCTATCTGAATTAAAAGTTTGCTAGCGATTTATTGAAGATGGGGCGTGGCTATGTATAGACTTCACATAAACTGGCCGACAGCCTCGTTTATGCAAAATATAGCTGCGAATGTTTTAAATATACCGCAATTTCATTCGTCAAAAAAGTAGGTCGAACACTATTAAAGGACAAACATGTGCTGAACGCATTTTTAATAACTAATCTGGGCTAAATGTACATGTGTCGATTAATTCTCGATGTCTTCCTTAATTTCATAAACTTAAAATATCAGTTCTAACTATTCAAGTTCACAGTAACAGAAGTATTTTATCAGCTTTCTGTCTTGCAATCTCTTGAACATCTATTCATACAAACGGGAAAATACGACTCATTGATATTACGCTTTTTGATATTCCATGAAAAATCAGGTGGTACGACGAAATGAAATACTAATTTGCTAGAAATATTGTAATATATCTGCTTTATTTCTTAACAGTTCAACGCCATATTCTTTGGAAATACCGAAGCAAAATGACAACACGACACATACTAATAAAGCCGTATTGTGTGTTTTGAAACAATTATTATACATCACGATAAATGACCTGGCAGAGCCGCACATTCTAATCGAATGGGATGCTCTGTCAGGTCAATTATCGTGAGCTATAACTGTCGAGTGTTTAGAGGCGAAGATTGAATCGTCGTGTTGAAAATGCAGCATGTGACATTCCTTATTTATCTGATACCTTACGACAGAATAAGCCTTGTCAAAATAGAATTAAATTGGTCGAGGGCCGTTCAGGGAGTCGTTAACGTGAGCTTACATTTCTAAATGCAGACACTTAATGGGCATCGTCAGGGACTTAAATTGATACAGTACCAATTATTTCTGTACATATGTATCACCAAGTGGCTTTTACATGATTGCGTTTGATTGCGCTTCAATAAGAGAATCTTTTCATAACGCTAAAGAAACGATGAAATACTTACAGCTAATTCTCATTGATGTCATCATTACTCCTGATTAGTTTTTGAACAAGTTATCGAAATTTATCAAAGATGTGTCAGTGGTACAAAATACCCGTTTTCATTGTAATATCTCTCGTTGAACAAGAATCTTGGACCAAAGTGTAAGGAATTTTAGCGCTCGCACCAAGTTTTCGCTACAGATATACGGAGATACAGTTTTCCAAAAATGTCACTTATGAATAAAAAGATGCCGGTAGGTAAAGCTAGATACAGGACTTGATTTCAAAAGATTAATGAACTTCAATGGAAATCCCTATGCACAGAAAATTCATACGATGTTTCTTAAATATATTTGAGCAAGGATTGGAAAAAGTCCCTTAAGGCTTTTGAGCCGAACATGGTTCCAGATCAGCCTGCGTTTACACGCATTCTGACCAGGAACCATGCTGTTCTCTAATAGCTTCGTCATGATCTGTAGCAAACATATAAGAGTAGCATGGATCCAGGTCAAACTACCAGTGGCGCAGTCTGATCTTGAAACATGTCTATCTCAAATGCTATAATGGACGTTTTTCCAGATCCCGGTTCAATTATTATTTTTAACCGATTGTTTGTTCGACAATCTAGTATAGGTCCCTTTCCATGTCGCATTATACATGTATTCATTCTGCACATCTCATGTACATCAAATTCTATTTGAATATCGACCTAAATCGCATGCAAGTATTCACATCATTAGGTCTTTTTACTAATTTGATAAAGTTATGTATTTTTAAAATGAAAATCTCATTGAAGAGAGAAAACAAGAATTTTCCATCAATGAATGCAATTATTGAAGTCAGTGTTCTATAACGTCGCTTACATTCAAAAAGGACGAAGTTGTGGCATTTTGTTTAATGTAAAATCGATTACATTAAAAAAGGACGTAACTACAATTTGGATGATTAGTATTTACGGTGCTTTAGAACTTGACCGACGATATAATATGTCACAAAGTGACACAAACCGAGACAAGCATGCTTCCTGGTTCTCTATCGTCTTTTATTGATATTTATTGATGTGTACTGGGCGACATATATCTTCTTACCCTTTTCAAAAAAAAAAAAAAATACATGGCTTTATATCCCACAAATAAGGAAAGAAATTGAATTAAAACTTATGACGAACAGCAAATTTTAATGTGGTCCAATTTGAAAGGCGTTGCAGATATAATCACGGTGGATAATCACGTGACTTAGAAAATTAGAAAATCGTCATTTTTTTGTAAATACTTGTCCTGTTTGAATTCGGTTTGAAACAGAGAAGGTGGGATAATGCCAGGAATATAAAAAAAATTGTGATTGATCTTCGACAATTTTTTATCAGCTGACTTTTTAAAGATCTACCACGTCCATCTAAAGCGTGACGTCTGTCCACCTTCAAAGTTGATAATCCACCGTACTATAAACTTCATGTATTGTTCACGTAAAAAATAGTGTGTTCTAAAATAGTATAGAATATACAGGGGCAAACGGACGTTATACATGTTATCAAATTTTCCATCTTTTCCTTAAACATTTTCCTTTACATATTCTTTGTGTGACATCAAAACCATGTCCTGTTTAGGACAAAAATTGAATTCTGTCGTCAACCATCAAAAAATCTTAGCTATGGAGCTATGGAACAATATAATTATCATCGCTTTTCAACAAAATTCTCGTAACTGCAGCTTGTTTAATTAGCTCTCGTTCACATTTTGCTTCATGTTATATTTACCTCTCGTTTTCTGTAATTATGGAACAGAATGAATTAAAAATTGTTTGTATGCAGTAACGAAGTTTTTGTTGAAAAGTAGCGATATAAATACCACACGCACCTTTGAACGAACGTAGGCCTACATAATTTTCTACCCGAGACCAGTAATGTCGACCGAGTCTGGTTAAATTATTCATTGAAACGAATAACTACCCTTTGATCCTTTTCAACATGTTCGAAGTATCTTCATCAGAATCTTATTTTAGTACATGTGGCATTTTGTACAGACTAAAGTATTTTTGTAGTGCAAATTCAAAGGAAATAAAACCTATCTAGGATTATCTAAGGTATACTCACGAACTTACATCGCTGCTTTTCAACAAAAACCTTGTTACTGCAGCTTAAAACAAGTTGCAGTTACAAGGTTTTTGTTCAAAAGCGACGGCATATATCACCAGTTCATGTAACATGATTTCAAGGATACGAATTCGTGAAGTCTCTGCTTAGTTCCCTGTCACTAAAATGATTCGTTTGAGGTTGTGCAGACTTGAATGTCTTTCATTAACGAATAATGACGCCATTTATTTGCATGAAAACAATCTAAAAGCAATTCCCTCGATGGTGCGGTCCATGAGAATATAATGACTTACACAGGCACCGATCTATCAGACAGAGATCTGGGACTAGGATGGTGCCATTGTTATCGAGTTAAGATGCAATATTGAATAAAACACTCGCACGTCTTTCCAGTAAAGAGCAAATATATCAAAAGACATAGCATTATTGGTCCATAGTAATACTGAAAATGCAGGCTCTATTCGAAAGGCGAAGAAGTGTTTATCCAAAACGGTATATAGTTCTATAATTATACTAGTCAAAACTTATAACCGGTCACGTATTTTCTTATTTACAACGATGTATTGTCATACATGTAGTTATATTTCAAACATCTAGATTTTAATATTCTAAAGCTCAGAAAATATTGAGTCATTCAATGAGAAAGTGATGGTCTTTTTTATTTTGTTACCAAATATTTCTTATAAAGGACGCGAAAATCACGTATTCTTTATATAAAATAATTTGAATTAAAAGGTATTCGAATTAAAACAAAGACAGTGTTTCCAATGTTACATAAATAAATGAGCAAGAATTCTGAAAAGGGTCCCTTAAAGCATTTGAGCCAAACATAGTTCCAGACCAGTCTGCGTATGTATACACGCAAGAGCCATAGCGAACGAAAGAGATCACCATGGGTCCAAATCAGACTGCACTTATACACAGGCTGGTTTTGAAACAAGGCTGTCTCAAATGCTATAAGAGACGTTCTTCCAGAGGCGTGTTCTTCAGAGCACAAATTATAAGATATCTTGAGTTTCATTAAAATGTTTTAGAATATATCAAGCGTTCTTTAAAGCAAGATTTTCAATCTGCTCAATGGGTGGCGCTATTAGTCTATGCTTCTTGTGGAATCCTTTGGTAATTTCTGTAGAAACAATGTAAAAGATAATTGACCGAGTCACTCAGAATGTTCCAAATTTTTAAGTCGGGGTGTTCTGAATGTTACATACGTTATACAAGTGACGTTATAATGACGTCATTTGTAATATTTATGGAGCAGTTGGAACACCACGCTTAAAATTTGCACTAAAACATATCATGAAGTGTTCAAAGATCTCTGTCTAAAGGACGCGCCTCAGATCCCGGCTCAAATTGAAACTTAGAAACTTACCTTGGTCCTGAGTACAAACGTGTAGTTTACACGTGACAATAATGCTGAGTATGTCAGTGGTTCTATTTTTGGTCGCAGAATCTCAAAATATGACGTCATCAATATCCGGGTCTTTTTGGTCTCCTTCTTCCGCTCAGAAACAATATGTCGGCTGAGGGCGTCTCCAATTTGTATGATCTCAAATTTGTTGTTAAATATCACGTGAAATGGAAACGTCTTGCAGAATGTCAAAGTGCCAATTTTACTTTCACTTGGATTTCTACTGATAAGTTCCTGTGATGAGCAAATGTTGCATGAGTTGAAAGTGTTGGTAGGTCGGTCCTCATTAATAACACCGTCTACCGTGAAGATATGGTGCAGAGAACTCAGATTGTCACTGCATGATACAACTAGGTTTGCTTCCCTATAGAACAAATGTCGTGAGATTCCAAGAATAATACCAGCATAAAACTCCAACAAGTCTCTCTTGTCCGTATAAAAATGTATAGTCAGTTTGTTCATCTCATATTCACACCTTGATGAAGGCGGCACCTGGCCTTTGAACTTCTCGGATGATGTAATATAGCTCTGTAAGCCGTCTAGATTGCTTAAGAACTCGACCATATTGCTGCCCATCATTCTGATGGAACTCCCATAGTCGGAAAGGCACAGTTTAAAGTATTCTTCACCGAGATCTCGTAATATTTCTTCTCTGTCTTTCTCTGCAATACAGATACAAATTATTATAATAGGAATCTTGAATAAAAGCATATACTGTGTTTGAAGGGACTATTTATACAAATCCTTCTGTGCTCAAATGAAGTTTAGTTAAGATTTATACTTTTACTTACCAAACACTTCGCATATAGCATGTACATGTACCATTAGCCTAATATATCGTACAATACGCAAAAACGCAATTGAGTTCAAGTTGGAAAAAGTGAAAAATGTGGAATATCGTTCTATAAGCACCCGAATCGTCAGTCGAAATGGTCATTCTTGGCCATTGTGGAGTATTTGGAATTGCTTTGGGTGCATCTCTAAAAAAGACAAGACACTCTCAAGATCCACCCCTGGCAGTTAGCGAACACCCACCCCGCGCCCACCCCCATCAACGCTTCCCACAAATGCGTATGTCTTAGGTATTAATTTTGCACACACTTTATTTTCTGCTAGCTACACCGGTATATGTAAATACGTTTAGGAATGGCCTTAAATTGTTTTTGTAATATCATTTTTATCCAGTCTATAAGACAAGTAGAATACATTTTAAAGATTCTTCTATCAAAATTACCAAGGACAAGTCCCAAATTGACTTTATAAACAGATCTGGTACAAATCCAAGCTTCCAAAAATGCCACGAACTTTTCTGATGAATTGAGACATTTTAGCGGTATTAGTCTTTCCTAGAAATATGTATTGTTCCCAATATGGTGTCATGAACTTTTAAAGTAAGCCTGGATTATAATAGTACCACAATGAAAATTCTATTAATCCCTTCCCAGTGGACAAAAGTTCAGACTGTTCAAATTTCAAAACTGTGGCAAAAATGGATATGGATATTGACAGGCCCGTAGGATGCAATTTTATATTGAGGTGACTAAAGTCCCAGTGACTGAAATAGTTTGGGATAGGGTTTGGCGAATAAACCCCTTTTCGAAGAATACCTTGTTTTGACGGCAGCGTGCCTCAAACCGAGTGTGTAAGGATAGGTGTTTCTTGTACCTTTTTCGGATATTTTACGATTTATCAGAGTTCCAACATTTTCATACACTTTCTAACTATTGTGACTAATTCTAAAATCGAAAATACGTTAATGCACACGAAATTAACACCTTTTCAGATACAATATGTATATGACTGCTATTAAAGACGAAAATATTAAAAGTACTCGCATAATTATGAAAATGTATTCGTTGTATACGAGCGTATTATCGTAAAACTGTTAGGGACAACGTCGGCGAAAATACTGGTAATCAACATATTCTACTTTATACCTCATACTTTACACGAAACGTAGAAATTATGCATTGTCACGGAAAGGAGATGGTGGTTGGAATCGAAAGCCTGAATTTTCACTCAATGTTTTCGAAAATGTTCTCAACTAAACTCGTCAAAATCTGACCCTATTTGAGAAAGGATAAACGTTTTACCACACGACAAAATTTTAATGGTCCAAATTGAAAGATGCTGCAGACGACAATTCAAAGTGAGCTAAATCTTACATTTTTGGACCCTTTTTGTGAGAAAACATTGTGGGAAATGAAGAAATTGTTTGTGACAAGCAATTTCTTCATTTCCCACGATGTCTTTCAAAGCAATTACATTATGTATCTTGTGTGGAGTAAAAAAAAAAAGTCACTTTGCGGTAATGGGTTAAGTAAGACAATGATGTTCGTTATGGCGTTATAGCTTCAAGAAACTGCGACATCCAAGTGAGAAATAGAGTATGTTACATTTAACTGCCACCTTGAGAGTAACAAAATGTGATTTAATAAGGCAATGTCCTTGCGAAGGTTAATGCCATCGGTCTGTTAGTTAGAAAAGGTGAAAACGTTCTTGTAACAATATCAACATGTCGTCGCTTTTCAACAATTTCAACAATTTCATTTTATTAAACGTTGTAAAGTAAAAGAAACAATAACTTCCGAAACTTTACATATAATATGTCATTACTTCTGATAAGTAAAATTATTCAAAATCCTGCAAGAATTATCATTGGAAAATTACAAAAAACGACATTCGAGGTTTTGCATTTACAGCAACGAAAATTGTCTGATTACGTTTGATTGTAGGCCTATAAATCTCGTTGACGATATCGAGTGTTCTCTTTCTGTGCCGCAAATCAAGAAAAAATTTCGCTGCTTTTCTTCGAAACCCCGTAACTGCACCTGTAGGCTGTAGTTAAAGGGACATTTCATTCCAATTTCAAATTTTTAAAGTATGTCTTGATGCCAAGATTGGTTATTCTAATGAGTATAAATACTATTGGTTTTTTGAAGTTGTTGCCAATAAGCGAGAAACACGCATTTAAAGTTGAGACATAATCGATAAATTGCATATAAATCCGAACTGTTGTCCACAACAATTTGTTCAATTTTAACACAAAAATATAAATTTCTCGTAAACGGCGCAATGTTTTGGCTCGAAATTTTCAAAATTTTCATAAGGAAATATGCTCTTTCAGATAAAAATAAAAGTAAAATTTGTGACAAAAAATTCCGAAATGTCGCTTTAAGAGTTCTTGAAGAAAAGCGACGAATTGAAATTCATGACAATACATGTAGATACACTGTATGTATGAATAAAAAAATTTAACCTTTTCCTTAACGGCAAAATTCGAAGGTAATCCACTGCCAGACATTACGAAATGGAAGTTATTAAAGATAAAATTTGTGTAAAATATGGCATAGAAAATATTGAAACAAAAGGAGAGACTGCTGGTTATCAGCGGTATCTTCTTTTGTTTCAAATTTTTTCCAAAGCCTTTTTCTATTAGGGACGTCTTGTTTGGGAGAGGGCTAACTTACGTTTGTTGTAGCACAATTGGGTACAATATCGCGTATTACGTACTAAGCGTTGATTGGTAGATGTTTTCTTTCAGGGTCGCAAATGAAGAAAACTTTTCGGTGCTTTTCTTCTAAAACCCCGTAACTGCAGCTTAGCTGAAAATAAGTTGCAGTGACGTGTTTTCGAAGAAAAGCGATGAATTGGAATTCACAATACGAGCAAAACTAGAATATCACTGAAAGTGATCATACCCCCCAAAAGCGCCGTGTTTGTGCATTTTGACATTTCGTAAAAAACTGAAAAATGATAAATTGAATGAGAAAAGTTTTCAAGTATATGAACACTGTATCTTAAATATTTCATAAAATGAGTTTAACAATTCAAACAAGAAAGTTCACTCAAGGAACATAACTCTATGAAAAATCAATGGACCATGACCAAAAATATAATATGCACATTTCCACTTGGTAATGAGTTAACATGTGAAGTTTGAATAAAAATTATTTGGTAGTTTATGAAATAAAGAGTGGACAAAAAACAGACATTTATCAACACACGCTGATGTTGTGAAAAATGACAATTTTCAACAAAGGGCCATAACTCAGTCAAAAATCCATGAAGCATGACCAAAATTTTATATGCACATATTAAAGAGCTAATACTAAGCATAACTGTTAAGTTGGTTTTTTTAATCCATCCAATAATCACAGAGAAATTGAGTGGACAAGAAAATTCACTCAAGGGCCAAAACTCTGTGAAAAATCAATGGACCATGACAAAAAAAAATATGCACATCCCCATTTGGTAATAAGTTATCATGTAAAGTTTGAATAAAATTGGTCAAGTAGTTTATGAGAAATAGAGTGGACAAAAATTCAGAAACTGATCAACACACATTGATGTTGCAAAAAATGCCACTTTTCAACAAAGGGCCATTACTCAGTCAAAAATCAATGAACCATTACCAAAATTTAATATGCACATATTTGAGAGCTATTGAGCATAACTGTAAAGTTTCTTTGAAATCCATTCATTAGTTACCGGAAAATTGAGCGGATAAGATAATTTACTCAAGGGCCATAACTCTGTAAAAAATCATTGGACCGTGACCAAAATAGTACATGCACCTCTCCACTTAGTAATAAGCTCACATGTAAAGTTTGAATGAAATTAGACCAGTAGTTTGTGAGAAATAGACCGGACAAAATATCAACAATCCAATCAACACAAGTTAAAATTGCAAAAAATGCCATTTTTCAATAAGGGGCCATTACTCAGTCAAAAACCAATGAACCATTACGAAAATTTAAGATGCACATATTTGAGAGCTACTGAGCATAACTGTAAAGTTTTTTTGAAATCCATCCATTAGTTACCGAGAAATTGAGCGGACAAGAAAATTCGCTCAAGGGCCATAACTCAGTGAAAAATCAATGGACCGTAACCAAAATATAATATGCACATCTCTACTTGGTAATGAGCTCACATGTGGAGTTTGAATAAAATTGAACCAGTAGTTTGTGAGAAATAGAGCGGACAAAGTATCAACAATCCGATCAACACAAGTTAAAATTGCGAAAAATGCCATTTTTCAACAAAGGGCCATTACTCAGTCAAAAATCAATGAACCATAACCAAAATTTGATATGCACATATTTGAGAGCTATTAAGCATACCTGTAAAGTTTTTTTTGAAATCCATCCATTAGTTACTGAGAAATTGAGCGGACAAGAAAATTCGCTCAAGGGCCATAACTCAGTAAAAAATCAATGGACTGTAACCAAAATATAATATGCACATTTCCACTTGGTAATGAGCTCACATGTGGAGTTTGAATAAAATTGGACAAGTAGTTTGTGAGTAATAGAGCGGACAAAATATCAACAATCCGATCAACACAAGTTAAAATTGCGAAAAATGCCATTTTTCAACAAAGGGCCATTACTCAGTCAAAAATCAATGAACCATCACCAAAATTTGATATGCACATATTTGAGAGCTACTGAGCATAACTGTAAAGTTTTTAGGGAATCCATTCATTAGTTACCGAGAAATTGAGCGGACAAGAAAATTCACTCAAGGGCCATAAATCATTGTACCATGACCAAAATATGATATGCACATCTCCACTTGGTAATGAGCTTACATGTGAAGTTTGAATAAAATTGGACCAGTAGTTAATGAGAAATAGAGTGGACAAAAAAGCTACGGACGGACCAACGGACCAACAGACCAACAGACCAACAGACCAACGGACAAGCTGACTCCTATATACCCCCCCCCCCCCAAATTGAATTTGGGGGGTATAATGACGTAGGCTAATATTTAACTTACGTTTGATTGTTGAAATCTTGGTAACGATATCGAGTATTACGTCAGCGTTTACTGGTAAATGTTTTCTCTCTGGGTCGTATAGGTAGTCTTCAAAATCTCCCTCGGACACCAAACAGCTTCTGCAATGAAGTGTACAAACTCTTTAACCCATTATCAAACGACAATATTTTGAGCTGTTCCAAATTCAAAGATGTTGCAGATGACAATTTCAAGTGAATGAAATTTAAAATCTCTTTGACTTTTTGGGTAGAAAACATTGTGGGAAAGGAATAAATTGCTTGTCACAAGCAATTTCTTCATTTTCCGCAATGTTTTCTAAAGCCATTTTCTCTTGGGGAGTCAAAAAGATCTAATGTGTGGTAATGGGTTAAGGAGTTCAACCTATCATTAGATATCAAACACTTTGTGCATCTTCGGGCGTTATCCGTGATTGCGGAAATTAACGAGATATGCCCTCGTCAATTTCTGGACGTCATCCTTGGGAACGGAAATTGACGAGGTATATCCTCGTCAATTTCCGTTGCTACGGATGACGCCCAAAGATGCACGAAGCGTTTTGTAATTAAAGATGGGGTGCAATACTAAATCCTCGTCTTGCATGCATGTAACACTTTACCAAGCAAAAGCATTTGAGCATTTCTTGTTTGAAAGATCCTGGTATTGATTTGTGTACAATACAAAATGAATATCAAACTAGGTACTGTACTGTTAAAAAAAACAATTTCCCTTTCCCCCTATTTTTACCGTTTTACAATTTTCCCAAACAATCATTATAATTAGCCGAATAAAAATGTGACATTTGACAGATATTTTTTCATAAATTGTACTTTCATTTTTATCTAAAAGAGCATATTTTCTTATGAAAATAACTAAAATTTCAAGCTAAAAGATTTCGCCGTTTACGAGAAATATATACATGTATATTTGTGTTAAAATTAATCAAAGCGATGTGGACAGAAGTTCAGATTTATATGGAATTGTTCATTTCTGTCTCAACTTGAAATGCGTACTTTCGCATATAAGCAACAGCTTAAATCAAAGTACTGAAAGTACTGTTGGGAAGCAAATGTGTTAATAATGTAAGCCTGTCCAGAAGTAGTGTACTTTGATTAGGTAATTTGATTATCCATTTGAATACCTTGAATACTTTGATTCGTAGAGTACTTGGATTAGGTACTTTGATTATCCACTTGAATACCTTGAATACTTTGATTCGTAGCGTACTTTGATTAGGTACTTTGATTATCCATTTGAATACATTGAATACTTTGATTCAATGCATCTATTTATAGCTTTGAATATATTTCATAGTTCAGT
Organism: Fragum sueziense; assembly: GCA_963680895.1. NCBI lineage: Eukaryota > Metazoa > Mollusca > Bivalvia > Cardiida > Cardiidae > Fragum > Fragum sueziense. Next base: position 24,162,147 of record OY804596.1, on the reverse strand, counting down.
AAACTTGACTGTCCCATTTACAAGGAAGGCCATTAGACTGATCTTTGAACCATAATATTTAGCAAATTACTTCGTCGGTCTTTTCTTCTCTTAGAGACACGATTAATTGAATGTTTCATTTTCACTCACACAATTCAATATCTTCATGTATAACTTCAGACTTACATATTGAATATTCAAATGACTGATACCTCATTAATCTTTGCTTTTGATAGAACTATTTGTAGTGAGGAGGACCGGAAGATGTTGTGTGGTATGCAGAGAATGGTAAAGTGCAGAGAAAGGCGGATGCATACTATTAGAGAAACAAATTTTGCAAAATTTGCTTCCCAAAACTGACAGCAATCAGGCCCGTAGGAACGGGGGTTGTAGGGATGGGGGCACAGCCCCCCCCCAATGTTGGCCAAAATGTTGAATTTTCTATATTTTATACTGAAAATTTAGGGAAAATCCAATTAAGCCCACCCCCACCCCCCAATATTCAGACACTGGGGCTTCAGCCCACCCAATATGAAATTGCTTCCTACGGCCCTGGCATTTATACACATTAGAAAAACCAATCTTTGCATCAAGACTTACTTTAAAATATAATGAAATTGAAATGTAACGTCCTTTTAATTTTAGAAATTTACGTACATGCACAAAGACAGACTAGAATCATATGTTCATATAATGTTCAGGAACATTAGAAACGGCCATGATATTTATTTGATGACGTGTTTATATACAGAATGGTGTCTCCTTTATACCTATTATAGATCTTTTATAGACATTAATCCGAGTCATGATGTCGTAATTTAATGGAATTTACTTAGCACAAGCTAATTTAATGAGTCTCGATTTGTTATTCAAATTAATTCAAAGAACAGCAATAACTTAATTCAGCAACAGTCGATAAACATAAAATAACCAGCTGTAAGTATTTTCTATTTGCTTTTTTGGCGTGTGTGTGTGGGGGGGGGGAGAGGGGGGGGGGGGGGTATGGGGGGGGGGGGTAAGGAGATCAAGTATATTTAAATAGATGTTTAAACTTCTTTGAAAATCCATATATTTTTATTCAATCATTAAACTGCATTTCAAAAGCTCCCTTCCATAAAAAGACTCCACATTGAAACATGTAAGCGCTGGTTGGATTCGTAGTTGCGACAATTTCGAACTTGATCGACGAAGTACTTTTGAAAAATGTAGAATTTCCAAATTATTTGTTGCTATATTAGCTATTTCCAAACAAGACCTGGTTTTGAATTCCCTTCTATTGGCTTGGGAAAAATATTAAGCAGAAAATACATATAATCATAATTTTGTTGTTTTACCTCAATGTTAACTATGCTATATTATTCACAAGTTGTACCTCTGGGAACATATTTTTGTCAGCTTTAAAATGACAATGAAATTTGTGCTAAAATTAGACTGGGTTTATCGTTATGTATAAACCGTCGACGTTGCTGTAAAATATCATAACTACGGCTTGAATCAAGCCGTAGTTACGAGATTTTATTACAAAACTTACGAAATACTATTGTTTGTCCGAAATTACGTCACTGTTAGCTTTACTAAATCGTTCCATATTGGAATACACTACAATTTTGTTGTTTAGGAAAGGGTTAAGGAATCTAGTACTCCGAGGTGTTCTTGTAAGTACTAAACACAATAGGGATTTTTTATCGTGTAAACCGTGACGTAATTTCGGACAAACAATAGTACTTCGCCGGTGTTGCTATAAAAATTTTCGTTAAGTCTACGGCTTGAATCAAGCCGTAGTTACGATATTTTTTAACAAAACCGAAGGTTTGTCAAAACATAAGGTAAACACAGTCTATTTTAGCAAAGAATTCTTTGCCATTGGAATACACTGCAATTTTGTCGTTTAGGAAAGAGTTAGCCCATTACTATACAGTGACACATTTTGACTCCCTCACAAGAAAAGCTTGAGAAAACATTGTGGAATACGAAGAAACTGCTTGCGATAAACATTTTTTTCATTTTTCACAATGTTTTCTTGTCCAAACTGTAAAGATTTTCGAAATTTCATCAACTTAAAATTATCGTCTGCAAGACCTTTCAAATTGGAACAGTCCAAAATGTTGTCGTCTGGTAATGGGTTAATGAATCAAATAGTGCAATGTGTTCTTGTAAGTGTTAATCACAACTATAGGACCTAGTGCGTGGGATGCATACCTGCGAGGCGTATGTCTCGTTAGAAGAATTAATTACAGAGTTCAGGAACAAAACGTCACATTATAAACGGTAATTACGTCAACAACCTTAAAGGCAGGCTTAAGGTAAGACCTCGGTAATCGGCTATGTAACCAGTTATTGAACGAAATCTGTATGGTGTGAATAAACGGTTTCAAGGGAAGTAATTTTCATTGCTCTCATATTTTGAATTTTTAACTTTTATTGTTGTTTTTTTTTTGCCTACTCTTCATACAATTTAGAAACATTTTCACAGAAATGTTTAGAATATTTCCCCGGAAATCTGAGCACGCCCAATTATTTCCGTTACATGTATCACGAAAACAGGTGATATCGCATCTAACGGTACTTTACATATGCTCGGGCTTACGGACGTCACGGAATAAGTCGAAACATAACGATTATACCGGAAGTGCATTGCCCAGGTCTTACATTAATACAATGAACACATGACATATCGTATTTACCAAAGCTTTTGAAAATTTTCCATCGCTATTAAATTTTGGTTCCTGGAAAATAACTACAAATACAGCGCCAAGTCAGATTCAAAAGTATTAAAGGAATTTGCTTAAATACGTACCGTAACGTTTAAAGTAAACTGTCATTTCTTTTGTTAGAAATATCTATATGTACACCATCCGTGAGATGAAATATGTACTCATACATGTATACTGAAGCATGAAATATTGCCGATCTTTAAAAATGTGGGAATAAAATGTATATCAAGAAATCCGAAATTAAATTGTGTCCCTTCAAGTTCAAAAGCATCATCCTTTTTGTAAACAGATGGAAATTGTCGCTGCTTTTCAACGAAAACCTCGTGACTGCAGCTTAAAGCAAGCTGCAGTTACGAGGTTTTTGCTGAAAAGCGACGTTATGCCCGACATACTTTTGAACTAAGTGGAATCGACAGGACGATGTACAATATGTCTAGGCATCTTAACCTTAGACATCATCCACCATAAATTGTGCATTATTTATACGACAAGTGGTAATTCTGGCAATTTCCTAGACTAGGCCAAGATATGCGTCTATCAATTTTCTGTCAGATTCAGGAAGAAGAGCGATGGTGGTTCTATAATTTAGTAATCTAACGGTTTTTAACCTCCTTTTTTATAGTCATACATGTATATCTTGAAATACGATTACTGATAAATAAGGTACGATGGTCTTATAATTTAGTAATCTAACGTCTTTTAACCTCCTTTTTTATGGCCATATATCTTGAAATACGATTACTAATAGATAAGGTACATGTACGATGGTCTTATAATTTAGTAATCTAAACGTCTTTTAATCTCCTTCTTTATACCAATATATTTAAAAATACTTAGGTGCGATAATATTTACCCCCTTCCCGCACAAACAAATTAAACAAATAGATAAATAAAGTAATAAAATTGTGATAGTTTGAGTGATTTGTGTCGTTGAACTATTCATTTTTATTTCACTTTCGCAAGATTGTTTTTCACTATTTTTATATATCCGTTTACTTGGATGGAGCTGCATTTTGAATTCGATTTGGGCATTTATAAAGATGTAAAGGAAAGAAACCACTATTATGGTTATTATGTATTAGATGTTGACTGTATTGTAGATTCTACGCGAAATAAACATTCCAATGCGCGCAGCGCATTGAATGTTTATATCGCGTATAATCTACTATACATACTCTATCTGACATAGTGTTCGCAAGCGATTCATTTGAGACAGGACCGTGGCTATATATAGACATCACATAAATTAGCTGGCAGCTCGTTTATAAATGCAAATTATAGCGGCGAAATTTCGAAATATACTGCAATGCCATTGGTTCAAAAAGTAGGTCGAACAATAGTGCAATTTCAGTGCAGATCAGGCTGTAGATAAGTTTAATTCGACAACAACACATGAAAGAATCTCACCTTTCATATCTGTATTGAATGCGCTTTAAGAGAAGAGTTTGAAAATTTTCAGACTTCTTACTCGGACATGTGTGCTCAGAAACCCAGGTATCGCGCACACTAGGCTGTTTTGACACCTGTACTGGGACAATTTCTTGAATTTCTATCACATTATTCAGAACGAAGGCTCTGATATCATTTGTTGAAGTAAAATTTTCTGATGGAAGATCCAACCAATACAGAATACTTTAAATGAATCAACCAACAATAAAGACCATTAGAAGAAATTTTCTGATTGGACCTTTTTGCCATAACGTTTCGTATCGATTACTCTTTTACTAATTCAAAGCTTTACTAGCTAACACTCATTGGCTATTATCTATAAAGGCATATCTACATATTTTTGGGTCTTAACTGCCATACGGGTCCTTTTTGACAATTATTTTCAGGATACTTTTCGTCGATCTTATCGCAAAGCTCGTAAGGAGGTTTTGCAATAACATCACAAGGTTTTACAAACACACCACTGATATACTTACTTGATGTGTTGTAAAATGGACGGATCGCCGGTGACGAGGTTGTAAACCGACTGGTACAAAAACCCACTCTGAAAATAGAGAGAAAAAACACATGAGCTAGGATCTGGAAAATGTCCTTGCAACATTAAAAAAAAATCCCGTATTACAGACCATCACGTACATGTACATAATTGCATTTCAGAAAGGACACTTATTTGTTATCTCATAGTTGCTGCAGGCGCGGAGGATATTAGAGAACAACACTGAGCTTTATCAGACTATGCATGTGCACAGTCTGATCTACATCCTTGTTAGTCTTAAGGTATTTCACCACCAATGAGATTCGCGCGACGTCAGAATTATTCGGGCGCATTCGAAAATATTCGGCGGTGGAACTCTGCACCGCCAAATGTTTACGACCGCACTCTAATATGTTCGGATACGAAACGATACCTCTCGGAAAAATCCGATTTTTTTATGAATCTCAAAATAGCTACATTGCGGATATTCTACCCTAATTGACATAATGGACATTTTCCAGATTCAGTCTCATAATGATAGTTCATATTCCACATCATTTGCAGGCTTTTTACAGCTACCTGCTGATAAGGTCAACAATGTTTATAATTATATAACTCGTTTGTTTTTATCTGGTTTTATGTTTCATTCTACAGCTTTTATATAATCAATGTTATGTGTTTTTAGCTTCATAAAAGCGCACAACGCTTCCTAGAAGTATTAAAAATGTATATGTCGATTCAAATTTTGCCTGAAATGCAGTCTTTTGCTGAAAGTATAATCAATTATGACGAATTTAAATGTTTAATTGGCATAGACATAGACATAATTATATATATTTATTTTCGGATTTAAAAATATGTTTCTCGTCCATACATGAATATCAAATACAATAGTCAAACACATGAATAAATAAGCAAACAATAGAACAAATGAAAACAACAGAAAAGAGAACGATTATCGCAAGAATTTCATTTTTACATATGCCCCTAGATGCCTTCTTTTCTAAAAGCGCGTTGACCGTGAAAATAATCTAATTATGAATGATAATTTTACATACAATATCATCATAAATGTCATTCTTCATACGATTTGTTTGAAATTGTAGATCTAGACCTACATTCAGAGTTTAGATTTATTGTAACGATACAATTTATTTCTTAAAAAGTCAGGTATTTCACCAATTACAATTACTAAATCTATCTGATTACTATGTACAAGTTTTCTTCGAAACTGCCTTAAATTCCACAAAAATATATGTTCCATCAATAAATATTTTACAAGAAAACAATTGCCAAATGCATAACATTTTGTAGCAATACAAAGCATGCACACAGACAGCTTAATATGGTTATTCTCGGGAGGACCCATAAGACGTTCACCTTATCCTTACTTAATAGATTAAGAAAGGCACCTTGTCCGTGACATAGGGAGCATCATTCATGATATAAACTATTTAGGGTAATGAATATTCAGATTGCTCTTATAAAAGTCCAGACAGTCAAGGTTTTCCTTCGTTTGAAAATGGGGCCTACGTCTCTTTCCATGCTTTTATCTAATAAATACGGGAACTGTGCTCATTTAAAGGACCCGCAATGCAATCTCCGGTTTTGTTGTCCAAACGAAATCGCATGGACAAATAAAGGATTCTTCGTCGGAGATGTCGGTGATTCAAAATTCTGAAATAGTCGGTTTTTGATAAATCGAAACATTGAATAACAGTGACTCTGCGATATTTCCTTTGTACCCGTTCAGCTAAAAATACATGTATACAATGTATGTAATTCTTTTAAAGATCCTTCAAGACGTTGACCCTTTTCTTACTTAATAAATTAGCAAAGGCACACTGACCGTGGCCGTCGGGGAATATTTCACCCGGAGTAATAAATATTCAGATTACTTTGATGAAAGTCCATACAGAGAATGTTTTTCATCGTTTGAAATTTGGGCTTATATCTCTTCGTTAGTCTCTACTTTTATGGGACAAATAAGGGAATCAAAGGGACAACTTAACGGACTAGCAATGCAATCACCGACAAATATTTGTTTTGCCCCAACGTACGAGGGTTGTCCGGAAAGTTCGTGGACACTGTTTGATATGTAAAAATGAGAAAAGAAGATTTTATAACACACACATCATGTCATTAAACAATATCTTAGAAACAACATTTCAAAATTAGAACAAAATCCCTCCATTTTCAACAGAATTACATAAGTTTTTGTGAAGAAGGTAGATGCATCCCGGAGCACGCCATGACGTTACGACGTTCCGGCAACGAAGAAATAACTTTGCCACGAAGACTTGTGCGGCTTTATTTTCTTAAGAAAGCATTCTACGCACCCTCGTGTACACACTGTTTATATTTTCAAATGTTTTGTGTGGATTTCGTTAACAAATGTTTTTGACAGTTCACATTTTCCCCTGATTTATCTTACCGTATTTTGCATATCGTCATTCACGACGTCACTAACTAAATTAACATTTCAATCTGTTCTAATACTCGATTTTTGAGACCTTGAATCAGCTATTGCTTCCCCGAAAACGTTTGTGACATTTGCAAACGAGATAATACGGCACACATGGTCTCTTCGTAGAAGAATTTACGAATGCCCTGGTCTCTGCAGGCGTTTTCCTAGTTCCACGCAAAATTTCACAAGAACTCGCTGCTCCGCCCAAACGTCCGACGTCGTCATTTTTTACAGATTTCCTTCCATATCAAACTTCTTTAAATCGTCTTTAAATGCCAATTTTTAACGCGACAACATTGAAATCACATCAATATGGAGTCGGAATGTTAGGTCACATTTTTATGCATTTATTATTTTGTTTACAGCCAATTTCATACGTTAAATTAAATTAAAAAACACAGACATGCCCTTACAGAAATGAAAACTTTGCTGCAAATTTGCAGCAAATTCGCCGCGAATTTGCTGCAAACAAATTAGTTCGCTAGAAGGGTTTGCCGGAACTTCGCCGATGTTTGCCGCTAGCTGCAACCTTCCTGCAATCTTCTGGCAAACACGTTTCAGTTTGCGACAAGTTTGCCAGAAATAAGAAAGTTTGTCGGAACTTCGCAGGAAAGTCGTCCATCAAATATTTTACATGTAGTTTGCAGGAACTTTGCAAGAAGCCTATCTTGAACATTATTGAACATCATGCAGTTTGCAAGAAATTTGCAGGAAATTAAACTTGTCCAGTGCTCATTCAAGGAGCTTTAAATACCTGTAAAATTCTTGCATATCGTCGGTGTAAATGCAAAACCTCGTGCGTCGATTCTTGCGATTTTCAAAGTACAAACTTGTGTGTCCATTTAGACAATTCTCGCAGGTTTTGAGATAATTTTACCGATCAGTATCAATGATACTTTAATTACGAACAATATGTCCAAATTTCAAGTAAAACATTTCAGTTTGGGAAAAGTTATTACACTTTTTCCCTCCCCTTTAAAATTTTCCAAAAATGAGATACGAGGTTTTGCATTTACTATGACGATATACATATTGAAACATGGATAGACTCAAAATTCTGAACCAATACATAAAGACTGACTTCATTTTGTTTTCAGTGTATATCTATAAATTATCTTCATTTAGTCCGGGGTATGTGTACACTGCCAAATATAAGTGTAGAATGTCTATGCTTAAATTTCACGTTGACAAGTTTGTTATTTAGAATGGATGATAATCTAACAAATTCATGATACGACAGAGCAAACTAGATAATTAAGGTACTAAGAGTTCGGTTTCCAATTTGCCGAGCCCTAATAGCTCAGTCGGTTACGTCGTAGTCTGTCAACTCAGGTGTCGCGAGTTCGAACTCCGGCTCGGCCAGTATCCATTCTGACATTTGACCAAAGTCATTTGTCTCTCACCAATGGGTGTGAATCATTTATGTGAGAGAGCAGCTGGAGGCTCGGTTTGGATATTGTGGTTGTACTGGTGCGAGAAATACCAGGAACCCACGGTTAGGTGCTCCGGCCGCCGCGATATGACCATAGAAGTTGAAAACGGCGTAAAACCCCAATAAATCAAATCGGTTTCCAATTTCTGAATTTATCCAATAATTATTTTAGTTGCCAAATAACTCATCTACAGAGTCATATAAGCTCAGTCATTTAACTGTTTTTTAAAGTGACATTTCAGAATTTTTTCTCATAAATTTCACTTTCATTTTTATTATAAAGAACATATTTTCTTACGAAAATTCTGAAAATTTCAAGCCAAAATATTGCGCCGTTTACGAGAAATATATATGTTTGTGTTAAAATTAAACAAATTGTTGTCCACAACAGTTCAGATGTATATAGAATTTGTCGTTTCTGTCTCAACTTTGAAGGCGTGTTTATCGCCTATCATCAACAACTTCAAAAAACTGATACCATTTATACCCATTAGAAAAATCAATCTTGGCATCAAGACATACTTAAAAAATCAAAATGAGGATGAAATGTCCCTTTAATCAGTGTACATCATAATGTGCACACATGTACATGTTACATGTACATGTGTGCACATTTTTTACACAAACATGCATTCATATATTTGTGCAAAGCCTTCGTACCCTTCCCAAATGGCATAATGTTACACAGGCCCCAGGTCCGTAGGAAGCAATTTAATATTGGGTGGTGGGCTAAAGCCCAAGTGTCTGAATATTCGTAGGCGGGCTGATTTGGATTTTCCCTGAATTTTCAGTGTGAAATAAGGAAAATTCGGCATTTTTTGCCAACATTGGGGGCTTAGCCCCCCCCCCTGTTCCTACGGGCCTGTCAAGTCCATAGGAAGCGATTTTCATAAGGAAGGAGAATCTGGCCCCTGTCAGAGCCAGTGCGATATCGGAGGGGTAAAATTAGATTTATCCTAAATTTTCAGTGTATTTAAAAAGAAACTTTCAGCATTTTTGGGCAACTTTGGGGAGGGGCTTAGCCCATTCTAGCCGCCCCCCCACCGTCGTTTCTACTGCTAGTGCAGGGGAGAAATAGAATATTAATAAGAATATGATTTTTGTATGCCATGTCACAGAAAATAATTACTTTGTTAAGGTCAGATGATAATGCTATTTATCAGCATTTCACTCTTAAATATATATACCCTATGTCAATATTGGGTCTTGTTTGAGAAAGGGTTAATTCAAATCACACATTTAAGTTAGTTTTGGAAGTCCTCTTCACTGTCTTTTTTCTGTAGCTTTTAATTCTAATTAGTCAAAATAATGCCTTGAATAAACTGAATATCCCCATTTTTTTATATATATATATATATATATATATATATATATTTTTTTTTTGAGGGGGGGGGAGGTATATATTCATTTATTTGTAATATCTGTTTTTATTGTATTGTTTTGTGAAATAAAAATAGAATCATGCCCTTTTCATGCCTTAATTGTAAGCTTCGCGTCATGCTTACACTACAAATCGTTTTTCTCCAAGACTGTGGGGCTGTGCATCTAGTCTACTAAATGAATAAATCCAGTCTAAACTGAGCATGCGCAAACGAATATTTTCAAACAGATTTCAACGAACGGTTATAAAAAGAAGAACGAAGTCAGTTTAATTCATCAAATAACGTGTTATTTTCAACAGCTTGGTCGAGAATCGAGGTATAAAACATTGTTGTTTATGCATATTTAGTCTGACTGCATGACATTTGGTATAGGCGAAGATATTCGCAGTTGAATCGAGACCACGCTGGTACACAAAGCCTTGTCAAAGGAATTCTATTTCTAGAACAGTTTTAAACTAAGGGTGCGTTCCACTGGGCTGTCCCTTACTGTTCTAACTGTTCTGTCCAACTCAAGCCGAATGGAATGCTCACGGAACAGAACACGTGGGGGATTGTCTAAAACGCAGACAAAACTCTGCAGGCCGATCTAAAAATAAACCTTGACCACCTGCTGTTTGTCGTTTATTTGTCATTTATGGTCTCTTAAAATTGATATTTTTCTTATTTTTGCTGAAATAATTTGATTTTTCTTACATGGTTTGATTAGAAACGTTAATTTATTTCAACACGGCGCAGTTGAAATCGAAAGTAACCATGCTGGTGATGTCACTGTTCTGCTTGCACCACCTTTTCTCCGGGAACAAGCAGAACATGTTCCGGACATTGTTCTGTGTCATTCCATTGAGTACCGGACTGTTCGGCACACTCTGAACAGCCAATGGAACGCACCCAAAGAGAATTATTCTGTTTGCAAACGACAAACGTAACAAATAACTACAGCTAGGACAGATTCACCAATAGGGAGACAATCTCCATATCGAGGTAATGTCTCCCGATTGGGTGTCACATTCTTTAAAATGAGTACTTACATGTAATATTTACAAATGTGTATCCAGATCGGGAGACTATCTCCTTTCAGGGTGACAGTCACCACATTAGGAGACAAATAATGAAAAGTCTCCTGATCAGGAGACAACTGTATTTGTTTACATTTGAAAATATTTTTCTCTGGATCTGACACTAGAAAGTGTGTGCTCCACTGAGGCACTCGGACCAGGGATGGGAATGTGTAATTAACATTCTTCTCTTTCTTCCCAATAACTGTAGGGCTCCTCTAGAGGATAAATGATCTGTGACTGTACAAGGATAGTGTGAGGCTGAAACAAAAAGAAGCTAAAACAAGATAGAAACATTATCTATATGATTAACATTCTTCTCTTTCTTCCCAATAACTGCATGTAGGGCTCCTCTAGAGGATAAAAGATCTGTGACTGTACAAGGATAGTGTGAGGCTGAAACAAAAAGAAGCTAAAACAAGATAGAAACATTATCTATACAATATAATTATATAGTGAGTTATTTTCCGGAGAGTCTTTTAACATGCCCCAGGGTCCTGGATGACAGCTTTGATTGTCTGGGTGGGGAATTTGTTCCATAGTTGAATGGCTAAAAGTGTTTCTATACAGGTCTTTACGGCAGAATGGATTCAGATAGCTCATGTTTCTACCTGGCTGATGGTAGACACAGGCTTGTGTACGCATCTGTATTAGTCTGGCGTTAGAACATCGCTATTGAAAAGAAGGCCAGCCTAGAGTGGCAATCATCTGACCAGTACTTATCATTGCACTGAGCCATTAGGCCTTTACATCCTGGGGACAGCTAGTGATTTTCCTCTTCAGGAAAATGAGAGAGTTGTTGGCCTTCTTGATCACATTGTCTACATCCTTATTCCAGAGCAGCTTCTTGTGAATAGTGTTAACCCCGAGGTACCTTCCATCTGTGACATTTTTCAGCTGATGGTCATGCAACAAAAATGTGGAGCTCAAATGAGTATACAAATAGAAAATGTACAAGTAGTGGAAGGCAGTGTGTATATGAAAAAAAATTGACATGGGTAAAATATCAATGTAGGAGAAGAAAATACTGATTTATAACAAGTACTTTCTCCTCTTGCCGTAACAGTTTCTGCGTTGTATTGTGCACAAGTCCTACCTCTGTCACTATCCATTTTGTTGTCAGCAACAGCTTTTGAATTGAATAAGGCTTAAAAAGAAATGTAACAAATCTCAATTTGATCTATTACAGCTACAGATGAATATCTTACAAATGGCAACATAATTTTGATGAAGATTGGAAGTTGGACTTTAACCCTTTCCCAAATGGCAACAAGAGTGCCATGGTCACAATATACGCCGCCCCAGGGACTAAGTTTTAAGGGGGCATAACTCAGGCAAAAATCAACGAACCATAAAATCCTTCCTTCATGCACATCTACCAATTGAGGTGATAACATTGACCAAGTTTCAAGAAGATCCATCCAGAAACTTAGGAGGAGTTGCGTTGATAAGAAAAGTGGACGTACGTACGGACGGACGGATGGACGGACGGACAGACGGAGAAGATGACGCCAATATACGCCCGCCTCCGGCGGCGTATAAAAAATTGGAGTCTTTTGATTTGAATACGCTGCAGGCGGAAATATTCATGTTGGTATTGATAGGATTTGCTTAAAATAAAGCACAGAAAATATTGAGGCAAAAGGAGAAAATGCTGATCGTCAGCATTTTCTTCTTTTGCCTCAATAGTTCCCAAGCCATTTCTATTATGGATGTCAAAAACATGTCTTGTTTGGGAAAGGGTTAATGCGATGAAATGATACCAGTTAGAGTATCTTCTGCATCTAATGGATGAAAAGGAGCATGGAAGTGAAAACTGGATGGCCACTTTAACAGATGAATTAGCAAATATACCGGTAGTGGATGAATATACGCCTAACTGCAATTCTGAGAGATCACTTTCCACAGTTGTTTTCTTATTTGCTTCAGTATATTATATTTGCTAATCTGCAATGATTTGAAAGCAGTTAAAGTCAAAAATGTTATCATCAATCTTGTTAAATCCTATTTTGTGATTTCGTTGTTGGTGCTTGTTTAATTGACACATATCTTGACATTGAATGTTTCTAACCTTTTTGAAAAAGATGTCTGTCTAGATCTCATATCAATTATATACTTCTAAGGTATTGGTGTCTAGGGCTAGGAATACCTAAAATGATGTATTTATCAATGGCTTTAGAATTGATCAAATATTAAAAGATACAATTTGAAAGTGACGGCAAGCAAAATACTTGACCAGCAAAATAATTGACATCAAAAGTAGAATCATTTATGTTATATAGGACGAAAAAAAATATATATGTGGAAGGGAAGGAGGTGTTGCTTAATGTTTTCCTGAATTATTTCTTCCAGGGATGTATAAACTTGCAGGGACATTTTTGGGCCAAGCCATTGAGCCGCTGGCCATTTGTTCTCAAAGATGGCCCCTTAATTTCAACATATGAGCCAAAGTGCCCCACATAATATATTCTTGGGTGTAGAAATGACACATAAATATACACTGAAAGTCATGCGATTATAGTCTTTTGTCATGATTGGCATCCAATTTTCATTGGATGACCTTTTAAATAAAAATCTAACAGTAACTTATAAGCTAGAATACATGATATATCCTGGCTTTTTGCCCAGACTTTTCTACTAGTGGACCTTTGGCAGGTCTATGAGCCGAAGTTCCAAATAAATTACTGAAGTGAACAAGGTTTTGTCTAAGGAAAGGATTATTTTGGTGAATCATTTCAATACTTGTGTTATTCCAATCCTTTCAATTGTTAGCAAATGTAAACAGTAGAACCAGCTTATCATTTTAGTAACCAAGAGAACCGGTGGACGGACATTTTGGCCACAGACGTTTTGGCCACAATATTTTACAATGTAGGACCTTTTGGCCAAATTTTCTTTAAGAAAATGGAATTGAACAAATCAAATTTATTTCATAGTTGTACTTTTAGACATTTTGATGCTAAAATTGATATACCATATTTTTTTTAAATTTGATGCTCTTGTAATGTTTACTCAATTTATACAGAAAATACTCTCCCTTTTGGTCAACAAAATATAAATATAAGTTTATATGAAAAATAGGATAATATATAAACTTTTTAACCATAAAATAAAATAGAATCTTCAGTCTTTAAGGATGTAAAGAAAATGCAGGTCACATTTGATGACATATAATTTTACAAACTCTTTCTTTTTTTGAAGAAAGCATTGTTGACAATGAAGAAATTCTTGAAAAATGCAATTTCTTGATTTTCTGCAATGCTTACTTTTTTCATGGCGGAGCTTGGAAAGTTTATTTTTGTATGAAGGGCACACTTTTAGATTGGTTAAATTTCAAAGTACTTGCTGATGACATTTTCTCAACAGGGATTTTGTTACCTGCGAGTCCCAAGTCCCTGACTCACATTTTTTCTCAGGACTCATTAAAAAATATTCAGTGAGTCCCAGGATGCTAACATTTTCAATATGTATTCGACATTGTCTTTCAAAGACTCCTATGTTTCAATATTGGACTCATTGTTTTGGGAACAAGTGGGTCCCAGGACTCTTCCGCATAAATTTATAACAAAATCACTGTCTCAAAAGAGAACCACCCTACTTTTTTTGTATTTTTATCAAAGTAGGCAGAAAGAACTATAGAATATTATAAAAAGTAAAGATATTTGTCTTTTTTATTCATGAATAACAAGATTTTTGGAGTTTATGAAAAGATCTTGTACATCTTCATTTGAAATTCAATACCTCGATTTGACTTGAGCATCGGTGAAAATAATGGGGTACGACGAGTCTGTGGGCCGTTAAGGCCCTCAAAGATGGCCGACGTGCATGAATTGATGGACATTATTTGCAAAGAAACTTGAAAATATGGTACGATTTCTTAACATTTCTAAGGATTTTTACAAGATTTATCATTAAAGAGACGTTTGGCGAGTTATAGCTCGAGATCGCATCGGTGAAAGTATTTAAAACATCGGATAACCCCCCTCGAAATTTCCCGCTTGACAAACTCGTTTTTATGCGAAAATGCGCAAAGAAAGCACTTTTTGCGCGTGAGCTGATCTTCAGGGGTACCCCCATTGAAGCAATTTTGTTGTCCCCAAATCTGGAGAATGTATCCCGATCGGGGTACAAATGAATGAGTATTTTCGGCTCAAATGTCACTCGATCGGGTGACGTCCCCCGATCGGGAGATTGTCTCCGTATTGGTGAATCTGCCCTAGCTGAACTAGAGATGTTGATGTCATATAATGTACAACAATGCCTGTATAAGTATATTGCGCACTTTGATCATAGGCGACAGCCTAATTTACAAAAGATTCCGCAGATTTGTTGTTCAAGTTTAACGTACATATAGTGCAAGAGTTGTCTCCCTTGCCAAAGCACATGGCAATCAAGCATCTAGTCTTTTATAAATATTCTAGTCATGTAATTGTTATGCCCCCTTTCGAAGAAAAAGGGGGTATATATTGTTTTGCAAGTGTCGGTAGGTCGGTCCGTCAGTCGGTCGGTCGGTCTGTCCGTAGACCAAACCTTGTCCAGAGCATAACTCGAAAAGTATGTAAGGTAGAATCATGAAACTTTACAGGTGGATAGATCTCATTATGGAGAGGTGCAGTGCACAAGAACCGTAACTCTGCCGATCAAATTTTTTGAGTTATTGCCCTTTGTTGATTTTCAAACTTTATTCTTGTCCGGAGCATAACTCAAAAAGTATGTTAGGTAGAAACATGAAACTTTACAGGTGGATAGATCTCATTATGGAGAGGTGCAGTGCACAAGAACCGTAACTCTGCCGATCAAATTTTTGAGTTATTGCCCTTTGTTGATTTTATAACTTGATTCTTGTCTAGAGCACAACTCAAAAAGTATGTAAGGTAGATATCATGAAACTTTACAGGTGGATAGATTTCATTATGGAGAGGTGCAGTGCACAAGAATCATAACCTTGCCGATCAAATTCTTGGAGTTATTGCCCTTTGTTGATTTTTACACTTAATTCTTAACCTTGCCTATATCTCATGTCTTTTTACACATACAGCCTTGATATCTCACACATAGATACATCCTATCAACATCGTTCACATTTGACCATGACCTTGGACCTTGTGACCTTGACCTTGGAGTTTGACCTACTTTAAAAAAATTAAACTGGGCTTACAGGGGTCTCGTTTGCCAAAATTTGGGGCCGTTATTGGGCCCCATTCCCAATGGTAAGAAGTATCTTTTTTTCCCAATTCTCTGGTGAAAATTCCCAATGAGGACCCTGAATGCCCAACGTCAAGACCTCATCTTCATTTACAATCATTTTGAAGACAGTTTTAGAGTAGTTTCTTAAACAAGAATATGTACAAATGCATTTTACATCAGTACAGTCTAATTTTCCGCAGGAACTGAGTGACAGTATGAATACAAACTTGTTTTAGTTTTTCCCAATTTAGGTAAACACGTCGCTATTTTTCCCAATTTCACTGGCCCCTGGCCCCAAACAAAAATTGGTAGCAAAACCCCTGGCTTATATCTCATGACCTATTACACATACAGCCTCGATATTTCACACATGGACACCTCCTACCAAGACCTTTCACAATTAACCATGACCTTGGACTTTGACCTTGGTGTTTGACCTACTTTTTAAAAACTTTAACCTTGCCGATGTATCATGTCCTTTTACACATACAGCCTTGATATTTGACACATGGAAACCTCCGACCAAGACCTATCACATATGACTATGACATTGGACCTTGTGACCCTGACCTTGGAGTTTGACCTACTTTTAAAAAAATAAACTGGGCCTATATCTCATGTGCTATTACACATACAGCCTTGATATATCACTCATGGACACATCCTACCAAGACCTTTCACATTTGACCATGACCTTGTGACCTTGACCTTGGACTTTGACCTATTTAAAAAAAACTTTAACCTAGGAGATATATATATCATGTCCTTTTACACATACAGCCTTGATATTTGACACATGGACACCTACGACGAAGACCTTTCACATTTAACCATGACCTTGGACCTTGTGACCTTGACCTTGGTGTTTGACCTACTTTTATAATACATTAACCTGGCCTATATTTCATGTCCTTTTACACATACAGCCTTGATATTTTACACAAGGTCACTTCCAGCCAAGACATTTCACTTTTGACCATGACCTTTAACCTTGACCTTTGAGTTTGACCTACTTTTAAAAAAAAAATAAACTTGGCCTATATCTCATGTGCTATTACACATACAGCTTTGATATTTCACTCATGGACACATCCTACCAAGATCTTTCACATATGACCATGGACCTTGACCTTGGAGTTTGACCTACTTTTAAAAAAATTAAACTGGGCCTATATTTTTTATGTCCTTTTACACATACAGCCTTGATATTTGACACATGGACACTTACGACCAAGACCTTTCACATTTGACCATGACCTTGAACCTTGTGACCTTGACCTTGGTGTTTGACCTACTTTTACAATACATTAACCTGGCCTATATTTCATGTCATTTTACACATACAGCCTTGATATTTCACACATCGTCATTTCCACCCAAGACATTTCACTTTTGACCATGACCTTGACCTTGGAGTTTGTCTTACTTTTAAAAAACTTAAACAAGGCATATTTCTCATGTCCTGTTACCTATACAGTCTCGATATTTTACACATGGACACCTCCTACCAAGACCTTTCACATTTGACCATGACCTTGGCCTGTGTGACCTTGACCTTTGATTATTACATACTTTTAGAAATCTTTAACCTAGCCTTTATCTTATGTCCTATTACATCCTTTATATTTCACACATAGCCACCTCCTACCAAGACCTACCACATTTGACCATGACCTTGAATATTGCAACCTTGACCTTGGACTTTGACCTACTTTTAAAAAGACTGAAACCAGGCATATATATCATGTCCTTTAACACCTACAGCCTTGATATTTCACACATGGACACCTCCAACCAAGACCTTTCACATTTGACCATAAACTTGACCTTGGCATTTGGGCTACTTTTAAAAACTTTAACCTGGCCTATGTTTCATTTTACTTTTACATATACAGCCTTGATATTTCACACATAGACACCTCCTACCAAGACCTTTCATATTTGACCATGACCTTGGACCTTCAGGGTTTTCCATGACGCACAAATCATGCGTCATTGTCGCAATTTCAAAACAAATGACCCCCTAGAAATTTACTTGAGGGACATAAATGACGCAATTTTAAGATCAAAATTTTCGTTTGATACTTGAGTACAAGGGCATTTGACCCACAAAATAGTAGAAATGACCCTTAACTTTGAAGGCAAGGGGGGGGGGGGTCACAATGACCCCCAAATTCTCATGCTCAGGGAAAACCCTGGACCTTGTTAACTTGACCTTTGACTTTGACCTACATCAAATGTAGGCCCTTGAGGGGGCATATATGTTTTACAAACATCTCTTGTTTTTTTTTTTTTTTTTCAAATTCAAATCCTATGTTGTGGGTACTCATTTGAATCGTCTCGACGAGACGATACAAATGAGTACCTACAACATAGGGTTTGATGATCACTGACAGCATTAGTGCAGTTTGCAAAGTCACCACCCCCTCTTATCTGGAGCCCTGTACAATGTTTGGCACCATAATTTAGATTTCGGATGAGTTAGATTTTCACAACCTATTGACCATATAAGTTCTTTTTCAGTCTTAAAGTAATAAATATTAATTGAATTGAACAAAAGTGTTGCTCATATCATTTAGGTTCAGGTTAGCGATATAGGACCAGCATGGTCCTCTTGTTTAAATCAATGTTTACAAATGCCCCACATTATGAGAAAAATGTTTTTGTTCACAATTTAAACCTTACAAGTCTGTTTTTGTTTATTTCCAGGGTAAACAGAACCTTACAATGCTGGAGATATGAAGACTGTTGGCTTCTACGTACAGCAACAGAGAAGTCCAATTTTGACATGAAAGATAAGAAAAACGTCGTTGAAATTTAAACAACTTTGACAAGTAACTGTCCGTCAGCTCTTCTAAAATACTTAAAGTTAAACTGAAGTGTTGAACATCAATGTACATCTAAAGTATGGACAGTCTGGACTAATATTTACCTTTAATCACATGTACATGTACAGACAAGTTTTGTAAGAAGTTACAAAAAAAATTAGCTTCATCTACTTCTAATGGTCAATCAAATGCTTGTTACTAAAACTTTGCTATTGGGGACATCATAATGGTGATTGATTTAAATGTACGACCTGAACAAGCGGAAAATTGGTTGGATCATGTAGACCTATCACAGATAAGAAACTTACATGGGGACCGAGATCTATATATACCAATCAACAAAACTCTGAAGAGACCAGTTGACCGCCTGTGTCCACTTGTGAAACAGCTTGGTGTAAATATGGGCTGTAGTAATGCCCTATAAGTGTAAAGTGAAACAGGGCCGCAATGTATTGCCGGAGTGTTTTAGTGAATGTGCTATATTATTGCCCAATAGAATGAATATCAAAGTGTTAGAAAAATCTACAGTGTAAATAAGAGATACAGAATTCGGAGAGGAAGGACCTGCACAATATAAACTACGAAAGATTCTTGGACAACAGACTGCGAATTCGTTTCTACAAATCGATTGAAGATTTGATACACAGAATTAACAACATGCTGTATCGAAAATCAAATAAACAGACTTGATGAACACAAAATAATGTCAGCCTAATAAACTTGATGTATCAACAACCGATATTGATTTAAGGTAGAATACCCGTAATGTGGCCATTTTGGGATTCACAAAACATGTATCAGGGTTTTTTTGGCGGCATCATTACGTATCCGAAGCTTTTCAGGCTCGGTCGTGAACATTCGGCGATGGAAAGTTTCATGGCCAAATGTTTTCGACATAGCCCAAATAATGCCGATGTCTCGCGTATCTCATTAGGGGTGGACTACCTTAACCCATTACTGCACAGTGACGCCTTTTGAATTCCTCATAAGAAAATATTTGGAAAACATTGTAGAAAATGAAGAAATTGCTTGTGACAAGCAATTTCTTCTTTTTCCACAATGTTTTTTAACCCAAAATGGTAAGATTTTGGAGATTTCATCATCTTGAAATTGTCGTCTGTACCTCCTTTCAAATTGGAACAGTCCAAAATTTTGCCGTCTGGTAATGGGTTAAAAGTGTTTATTGAGAATCTTGTTCTTCCTGGTGAGGAATGTTATTTGTTTTGCTTGTGAAAATGAGCTGAGAAAGATAACTTTTATCCGAGAAATATGCCTTCTTTAAAAACTGTTATCTACATCAACTTCTGTTAATTTAAGAAATTAAAAGTTTCGGATAAGATTGTAATGAATTGGTATTTAATTAATTAGAAAGTTGCGGCATACAACAAAATAGAAAAAGAAAGGATTTGTGTATATAGCTTAGAAAATACTAAGGCAAAAGGAGAAAATGCTGATTATCAGTATTTACTTCTTTTGCCTCAATGTTTTCCCCAGCCTTATTTAGTAGGGACGTCAAAACCAGGTCTTGTTTGGGATAGGGTAAAGCGAGGTTTCTTAAGAAAATGTGAAACTGATCACTATCACCAAATGTAATCAAAAGCTTTCCAAGGCCTTACTTTCATTTAAAGCCTCTTCCGGTTTTAGTGAGGAAGTATTTGGTTGAATGAAAGGTGACCTATTTTACTCTGCATCCAATCAAATCTATAGCTTTCTCAGGGTTTTCATTAAGAGGCGGCAGGCGGCCAAATTGACCGCCTAATATCAAATTTCTGCCGCCTAGAATCGTTTGACAAGCAGTGCTGCCCCTTTGACCCCTGCTGAGGCAAGGACCCCCCAGCCTCCTGCAGTTCCTCTTCAGCCTCCTTCTTCAAATCTTATTGAAAACCCTGCTTTCTTGTTTGCAGGAAGATTGGAAGAAATATAAACAAACCAGTTTGCTGGAAAGTTGCAGCAACGGTTTGCTGCAACTTTGCGGCAAATAGTTTGCGAGAAAACTAATTTGCATACGAAAAACGAAGTGGCCGCAACTTTGCGGCAAATAGTTGCGGGAAGTTCGCGAGAAGAATTTGGACGAGTTTGCAGCAACTTTGCAGCAACAGTTCGCTGCAACTTTGCAGCAACAGTTTGCAGCAACTTTGCGGCAAATAGTTTGCGAGAAAGCTAATTTGCATACGAAAAACGAAGTGGCCGCAACTTTGCGGCAAATAGTTGCGGGAAGTTTGCGAGAAGAATTTGGACCAGTTTGCGGCAACTTTGCAGCAACAGTTCGCTGCAACTTTGCAGCAACAGTTTGCAGCAACTTCGCGGCAAATAGTTTGCGAGAAAGCTAATTTGCATACGAAAAACGAAGTGGCCGCAAATTTGCGGCAAATATTTGTAGCGAATTCGCCGCAAATTTGCAGCGAAGTTGCCGCAACTGTTTGCGGCAGGGCTAATATTTTGGTAAGGGTGGGTAGCAAAAAAGCTCAAAATTTGACGTGCTCCGGGTATCCCTATGTAGGGTCGTGTTAGGTCCTATCGCAAAATAATAGCAAATCAGATTTATTTCTTTTTGCTGGAAAAGTCCTTGATAGATGTTTAGCTTTCATGTGATAAAGATTTTTTCACAAACAAAGTATTATGAAGCAAAATAAATTGTGTGTCCACGAACTTTCAGGACAACCCTCGTTGCAGGACAAACAAAGATTTCTTCGTAGATGCTGTCGGTGGTTCATTCAAAATTCTTACGTAGTTAAGAGATCGATACTTTGAATGACAGTGACTCTTCGATGCTTCTATTTCGCCCATTCAGCTCACAATAATTCCTAAAAAGAACCTACAAGACGTTGACCTTTTTCATACGTATTAAATTAACAAAGGCACATTGACCATGACCGCCGGGTAATCATTCATGATATAGACCCTTTTTGAGTAATAAATATTCAGATTACTTTGATGAAAATCCAGACAGACAGAGGTTACTTCCGAAGTGCGTAGAAATAGTGTCTCGTCTTTTTTGGATTTTTTTGTGATATTCCTTCCAAACCACGGACATCGTTCCTGTTCCAGTGGGTCTTAACCCTTTCCCAAACAAGACCTGGTTTTGACGGCCCTAATAGATATGGCTAGGGAAGACATTGAGACAAAAGAAGAAACTGCTGATAACCAGCAGTTTCTCCTTTTGCCTCAATATTTTCTATGCTATATTTTACACAAATCCAGTGGTTTTGAATCTTAATTTTGTCGTCTGCAGCAGGTTCCAAATTGGAGCACCCTGAAATTTTGTCGTTTGGGAAAGGGTTAAAGAGGAAGCTAGCGAACTCTGCCTCATATACCCTAATTGGACCTAAAATGGGGTTCTCCCTGGAGTTTAGAGCACCACGGGTCCCAAATAAAAAGTGGCTTGAGAACACACTGAGACAAAGACGAAATGCTGACCATCATCATTTTCTCCTTCTGCTCTAATATTTTCTGTCATATATTTTACATAAATCGTATATTCATTCTAAAACAAACGTTCTGTCTTCAGCACCTTTCGTATTAGACCACCATATATTTCGCTATTTGGTAAAGGGTTAAAAGTACACAAACCTCATGGGGGAGACCTGGTCGACTCATTCATTTCTCACTGGTTCGTTTCCTTCTGAGATACAAAAGTAAACATACGGTCAATTTCCTATATATCGTGTGTTTGCCAAACTTTTTTTCATCAATCAGGCCTGGATGGTCTTTCACAGACGAATCACATAACTTGATTTACGAACAAGAAAACAGAGGTCAGGTTATGATTGACACGTCTTGGGGAGTTTTGTGTAAGATTCAGGATATGGTGTATACCTAATATGAATTTTTTATGTCGTCCATATAAAAGAACAAATATTAAAGGGGGCGAGCTAGGCTGTCGAAAATGCAAATGGCACAATAATTACAAACCAGAAATAACGTATGAAATTACCAACCTGAAGTGGTAGATCATTTATGTCCATTGTTACCACTCGTAGAGCTTTATTAAGTATTAAAATCCAAGTCAATTAATAACATGCTGGTCGTCCTTGTTTTTGTTTTGTAACGGCTACATATGCCCAACCTTCAAAAATCAATTACGTCAGAGATACGTCATCTGTGCTCAGCGAAATTTAACACACCGTACAACCGGCTGCGTAGAAAGTCAGCGAAGACAGATTCGGCATCTGATGTCATGTGCATGGTAGGTCAAATGAATTTACTTTTATAAATAAACGAAAGGATCTCAAAGATTAGCAATTAGCAATCTTTTACAAGCGTGTTTACACATTCTATTTTTACTTCAAAACAAGACAAGTATACCAAGTATTCTATAGTTGATAAATACGCGTATAAATGTTCAGTGCTTGTACAAAATAAACCTTTTCATGTATTCCTCGCAAATAAGGTCACAGTCATCGACACAGCCGGTTGTACGGTGTGTTAATATCGCGGAGGTGTGTCTCGTTGACCTTGACCTTGTCTTGTTTTGAAGTAAAAATAGAATGTGTAAACACGCTTGTAAAGGATTGATCTATAGCAAAGGAAAGATGTTTTTCGCCGAGATTGAGGTTTTCATGCATTGCTAATTGTTTTTCCATGCACAAATATGAGTTCCCGAACAGTTCGGAAGCATAAAAACATAGAATGAGCCCCTTTAAGAAATCGTTATGAGTGAACAAGTGATCGATAAAAACATCATTTTCATAATTCATCCCAACGATGTCCATGTGTTTTAAAAGGTGTGTGTACATCTTAGTAGTACGAGGGTTGTTTGATAAATTCGCGGAATTATTCTGTAATTCAAAATTGTGATTGAATATCAAATTTAAATCTGTTTCGTGTTCAACCTCAACTACTCGTTAGTAAGAATGCAAAATATCATTATCATACGCTTACAAATAATTTCTACATATACCATTGAATAGGGTCATGTCTTGCCAGTTGCCTTACGCCAGAGCGTCACGTAACGTCACGCCGCTTTAATTGACGTCATGTCTGTGAAAATCAGAACTGAACGACCCATTGACTCTTTCGATATAATCTCCATCAGCAGCTTTAAAATTCCTGTGTATGCCGTTTAACTCTGATTAAATATTTCCTTAACTTAGTTACTGATGAATGATAAATGACATGATAAACTTCTAGCGATTTTCTTTAGTTCGTCGGAAGTTTCGATATGCTGGACAATGAATAATGATATTAGTTCCGTACTGTTTAGGGATGGAGTGTGCCTAGAATTTTACGTACATTTACATATTTCTTTCTTTGTTTCGGGATCATAATAACAAAACCGAATTTCGCTAGTCGTCTAAATTTTATGCAAGAAATTGTCGCAACCAGACTAATACCACATTAGAAAATCACAAGAAGAGTTAGAAGACTGAGCATAATTCTGCTGGTCGACGTCTCGTAGAAAACGAAAAGCCAAACTAGCGGAAACTTTTGACATGCTTATTTATCTCCTGTAAAAGTACGATAAACGACTTAATTAATTCAAATGAGACATCTTCACAGCAAAAGACAGTACAGTCAAGCACATATCCGCCCAGACAAGCTGTCCTTCACAAGCACTTGTACTCTGACTGATCGAATGGTTTGGTCTACCTGGACAGTCATCATCATGTACCGATGTTTTGTCTGTCTTTAAGCGTCCGTACCACTTAAATGCAAATGCATTTCCGCATATCGACAAATTCATCGACTTTCCCATTTTTCTCAACGTATTCTGTAGGCGATAACTCTAACCAAACACAAAACAT
Source organism: Fragum sueziense (assembly GCA_963680895.1). Lineage (NCBI taxonomy): Eukaryota > Metazoa > Mollusca > Bivalvia > Cardiida > Cardiidae > Fragum > Fragum sueziense. Next base: position 24,137,435 of record OY804596.1, on the reverse strand, counting down.
CACGACGGCGCGCCACCAGGTTATAAGTTGACGTCAGTTTTCTTCGACGATTTGCTTACGACTTGATCTTGAAAACGCTGTGTACATGTCAACTTTTGAAATAAAAACGGCAAAGGGGTAGGTTCACTTAGGGGCTAAAATGGCCCTACTTCAATTTTTCAAAAAACATGACTTTTTCAAATCACTAGACATTGTAGGTTATAAAAATAACAAGTAAAACACATTCTGATTGACACCGTTGCCATAGCAACGATTTTATTGTTTCCATTAAAATTCAAAATTATCAATTATTTTATCAGATTTTTTTCTTTTTCTTAATATTTTTGCTCACATTGTTTATTAAAAGATTTCACATTTTGCTAAAACAAACTTATCAAATATTATAGACATTTGTTACCATGGTTACCAAAAATAGGAAAAAATGTTCTTTTTCTAAAAAATGTCATTTTACCACTTGCATATTTACTATGTGATGGCCATTATGTTTTTTTGAAGTTTGTGAAATAAAAACCTTTAATAAGATGAACATTCCAATTCATGGTTACCATGGTAACCAATCAAAATAATGTAAAAATACAGATATTTTACCAACACATTTTCTCTTACTGTCTGTTAAATGAGTTTATCTTTACCGATTATCAACCCGTTATACAGAAAGACATTGATAACCATAGTAACCAGTAAGTAGAAAAGATGTCCCTTCTTTAAGGAAAATTAACTTTTAGCACTCATAATTATATCATGCGAACTATCATTCAAGCCAAAATCAACCACATTGGAAGTCAATTTAAAGTCTTGAAAAACGGATTGCACCATGTAGATGTTTACCAGATATTGAATTTCGAAAATTAACACATGCATATATTGAGACAGAAAAACGTTCTTAATAAAAGTTTCCATGGTAACCAACCATAAAAAGAATAACGAACAGAGGGGATCAAAGCATCGTAACTTAAGCCTTTTCAAGCGAAAGTTACGATTTTTTATCTCCCAGTAACGATAATGCATAAATACATAAATTGCACCTACATCTTTATGTTTCATCTTTATTTTTAACCTATCACATCGAAGTACATTATCTTTCATTGTAACCAGTAACTATGTGTACGGATAAAATTAGCCACTTTCAGAGCAAGAATTAACAATTTCGACGAATGGACGAATCCCATGCTCAATATCGAGCATATTGAACAACAGCCAACAATCAAGTCTTAAACCCATTCCAAAACGACAAAAAATTGACTGTTCCAATTTGAAAGCTGCTGCAGACAACAAAATGAATGTTGATAAAGACAGGATTGGTACGAAATCCAGAAAAGAAAACATTGAGACAAAAGGAGATAATGCTGATTATCAGCATTTTCTTCCTTTGTCTTACTGTTGCCGAGCCCGGATAGCTCAGTCGGTTACGTCGGAGTCTGTCAATCCAGGGGTCTCGAGTTCGAACCCCGGCTCGGCCAGTATCCATTCTGACATTTGACAAAAGTCATTTGTCTCTCACCAATGGGTGTGAATCATCTATGTGAGAGAGCAGCTGGAGGCTCGGTTTGGATATTGTGGTGGTACTGGTGCGAGAAATACCAGGAACCCACGGTTAGGTGCTCCAGCCGCCGCGATATGACCCTGGTAGTTGAAAACGGCGTAAAACCCCAATAAACTCAATAAACTCAAACTTGTCTTACTGTTTTCTGAAGCTCTTTATTTCAAACACGTATAAAACAGGTCTTGTTTGGGAAAAGGTTAACCCCATAGCAAATCCAACATTGAATAAAGTACATTTACTCTTTCTGAAACAAGAACGTAGTTTGACATCCCTGATAGAAAAGGTCATGGAAAACGTTGAGATTAAAGTATAGAATCTGTTGATGATAAGCATTTTCTTTTTCTTGCTTCAATTTTTTATGCTACATGTATACACGTATTGACAAAAATTCTATCTTTATGAACCCACATTTATTTTGTTGTCTGTGGAAGCTGTAAATTAGAATTCAATTTTATCAAATAAGAAGTGGCGTAACTTCGGACAAACAATAGTTTTTCACCTGTGTAATTCTAAAAAGCCGAAACTACTGCAATCATGACGATTACTCAAATCATAACGGTAAATCTAGTAATTTTAGCACACAATTCATTGCTATTATTACCCTTAGTTTGGTCGTTAGTAAACATACTGGCACAGTTATAATCGATTCACTATTAAACGAGAATAATTGGTAGCCGATCTTGAGATCGGCTACCTTTGTTTTAATTTTAAAATGTTAACATGGGGAGTTTGGGAGGCGATTATTGTAAAAAAATGTTCGACATATTGGTTGAAACTGGTTAAATTGCACGTTGATGATAATTGTTACATTATCAACATGTTTGTTTTACATGCTTACACCATTTACGAGGAAATGCAATGCATAAACATGCATTTGTATATTATTTTATTTTCCTCCAGATGCGAATTACTAACCGCTCAATCACATGACCAGATCGGTCCATAGAAATACCGATATACACGAAGAACTGAAACGCATCATATTAACTATTGTTGTCTATGCTCAATAATAGCAAGAAGAAAATTTTGTATGAAATGTTGAATGAATAACGGTATAATACGTTCAAAGTTAAACGAGAATAATTTACGGTTGTTTTGGTTTATTTTTAGGTAGAACTACTACCTTTACCTACGTAAAATTAAAGCAATATTACCGTATCTATTCTCGTTTAATTGTGAATCTATTATAATATATATACGCTATGAACTGACCCGTTTTAAAATCGATTCTGTGAATGTGTTTTGGTATTTACTAATGCGTTTCGGTATTTCTACAGACCCACATTTCAGGGGCGGTAACTAGTCTAATCTGATGATAAATACTACTTTATATATAATATTACTAACACCACTCATTTGCAGCTCTGTGGCCAAATGGATATATCGGAACTCCCAGATACCTTTTTGTTTATTGTTACGTGGGTTCGATACCCATCCACGCTTGATTTTTTTCTTCTTTTTTCCCCTTTTTGTATTTGTTTACATCAATAAGAAAGTTATCATACATATTCTCTCTGTGCGCTTTACTTTTTTTACTAATGCGTTTGGGTATTTCTAAGGAACAACTGACTGATTTCGGGGAAGTTTACCAATCTAATCTGATGAATACTTCTATATTTTTATCTAATTTTTTTGGATGTGTCACAGTGGCCTAATGGGTAGAGCTGAACACTGATACCCTTTTTGTATTTTTGTTATGTGGGTTCGAAACCCATCCACGCATGATTTTTTTCTTTTTCCTCTTTTTGTACATTTTTAAATCAATAAGACAGAACTTTATCATATATTCTATCTGCACGCTTTACTTTTTTATCAAAATATTCTATGAAAAATACTTTAAATTGTTTTCAATCGGATTGACCAATAGTTTAAATTGTTTTCAACCCGATTGACCAATCAAGTGTAACCACGCGACGCTTTAATCTGGTACCCATCATATCAAAATTGAACTAGGTACACGTATTGGTATCGGAGATGAAAACCAGCCTAGACCCGCTTCTAACCGATTGACCAATCAGGTGACACTTGGGCTGCGTTCAGTAAGACAAAACGTTAGCCGTTTCATTCGGAATACTCGGTCAATTTTGTCAATTTTGTGTCAAAGAAGTTGCGACTGGTGCTAACGTTAGGGAACGTTTTGTCTTACTGAACGCCGTGCTGGGTTGACCAATCACATCACACATAAAGGCGCACACCCTCGCCATTTCAACATTTGACGACGAGACAGCAACGGAGCAACATGGTAAGAAGTGTTCTAGGGAATTACCTTCAGGGATGCAATATTTTGCTCCATATAATGGCTTACAATGCACAGCCATGTCATTGGTGGCTTTATTGGCATTTTTCCATTTTAATAATGAGCCGGTTAATGAGCAGCTGAGATTATTCACTGCACACGACATTGACGATGTTTTGTTTCAGGGAAATGTGCTGTATGCACGTGTTGTATAGCAAATTCATATTCCAAGATATTTGTCGCATAACGAACTGTCGAATTCGTACAGTTTTCGTGGCCGTTCTTACGAGATAGAATATTTTACCGATCAATTTTTTGGGTCCATAGATTTTTGACGAATCAAGATTTCCAACAAACGGCATTTCTTGACGCAATCTCGCAAGCTGTTTTGTTGTCACCACTGAATATTTTAACGTTAGATGACCTTACAACGGCGCTATACATACAGCAAGAAACTAACCAATTTCTCATTTTTGATTCTCACCAAAGAAACAGTCTCGGGCAATATAGTCGATATGGTATGTCTGTATTGTTGATTTTTGGCGAGTTGGTTGACTACTTGGTCAGTCAATACTCGGGTAATTTATATGAATTACTACTGTCTCATTTCAATTAAGTTCAAATGAAGTGGCTGATAGTGTGCTGAATTATGTAAGACCTGGTAGAACAAGGTTTGCCTCCACATTTCACCAGACAATTGATTCTAAACGTATTGACACTGAACAACCAAAAACTACCACGCATGCATATGCAGCAAATGGTTCCATGTTGGAACAATAAACCGATTCAGTTAATTCAAACCAAATGTCAGAATATCAGACTGACCTGTTTGTTCCATTTGTATCTAAGGATCATATGTATAGTATAAAACTAGAAAGACCTGAAGGTCTTGAGTCGCTCCACAGGCCTGAATTTCTTGTGGTTTACTATAAAAAAATTGACAAATTTATCTAAATGCTTAAACTGATATATTTTAAAATTCTTGTGATTCTTAGAGCAGAAACAAAGTAAAGAGAAGCAATTATGTGGTCAAAGCGAAAAGAAGGTAAATGATTGACTAATATTTTGGGGATTTATAGAGTGATGATAAAGTTGAAAACTGTCATCATGCCAAATTCAAGGGCAAATAATTCAATATGTGAGTTAATAATTGTGGCAGACTAAGGGAAGTAACTTTTGATATGAACAATTTAAAGTTCAGTAAGAGTTGTTTTTCTTTATGATAATTAGTTCAAGAAGTTGCGATTGTGCATGTAAAATGGTGGTCATGAAAATAAAGTCATTCTGATCTAAAAATATGATTTTGACTTGATAATTTATGTCTTGAATAATCAAGCTGAATATTAAACTCAAACAAGATCTTATGGTCTGTCCAAATTTTGTCAGTATTAATCTATATATGTGGCCACAAAAGTGAAAAAGTGTTGAAAACTGGAATTTTGTCAATTTCTAGGGCACATAACTCACATTGTAGTAATGCAATCCTCCTGAAAATTACACAAAAGTAAGATCTTGTTGTCAACAAGATTCTGTCCAAATATCATCTTGATTGGTTACCAATTGTGGTTGTTAGAGTGAAAACAATGTCGAAAATGGAAATTTTGTCAAATTCAAGGGCACATAACTCATGATGTAAAATTCCGATCAAGCTGAAAATTGAACCCAGGCAGGATATCATGCTTATATATATTCTGTCCAAGTTTTGTCTTGATTGGTTAATATTTGTAGATTTTAGATTAAAAATAAAGTCTAAACCAGCTTTTTTTGACATTCAAGGGCAGATAACTCAAGTTATTCTAGTTCAATCCAAACTAATTGTAGGAATCTGAGAGAGGGTCACCCAAGGATCATTCCTGTGAAGTTTGGTTGAAATCCATCCAGTAGTTTCTGAGGAGAAGATTTTTAAAGAAAAAGTTTACGGACGCACGGACGGACGCACGGACGGACGCACGGACGGACGGACGGACGCACGACGGACACACCGCTATGACAATAGCCCGCTGGCCTGAAAGGCCAGTGGAGCTAAAAACTATCAAGAAGTGTAGAAGGTCAAGAAGGCGAAAAACTTCAATTATAAGCGTGACAAATGACACTGATACTGTCTCCACTGTAAACTCTGTATATGACATGTTGGGTGTGGGATATGTATGCAATGTATCGTCAACTGTCGACTTGACGTTCATAGATTATGAATTGAGCAGCGAGCATTGTTCAATTTATGAGAAGAATATAAGAATGAAGCCAGAGCATAAATGTGAATGCTGTTTTCGAATATTGTATGCAGACCAATTACGTTCTATAAAGAATGAAAATACAGTTACACAGTTGTTAAAATTAAAATTTCAGATGACTGCTGTTCTACATGTTTTTGCGCTATCTAGAGGTATCAAATACCAAGCATATCCTTCATATACAATAATCTTGATCCAGGATTGATTGCTGAAGAACTGTTAGGTCTTTCATATGTTGAGAAGCGTCTGATTATAAATGTTTTATGTCTGTAATACTGTTGTCCGGTGGCAAATATGCTGAAAAGGCCTTGATTTTAAATTTGCCTGCACAAACTAGAGATATTATTCATAAATTACCCTTCAATGATGATGTTTCGCATATAGCAGTTGCATTTGAAAACACAGCATTGCACCCTAAAGCTGTGAATATAGTCATACAGTTTCAGTGTTTAAAGGGACATTTCATTCCAATTTCAATTTTTTAAAGTATGTCCAGATGGCAAGATTGGTTATTCTAATGAGTATGAATACTATTAGTTCTTTTAAGTTGTTGCCAATAAGCGAGAAACACGCGTGTAAAGTTGAGACATAATTGATAAATTGCATATAAATCTGAAGAGTTGTCCACAACAATTTGTTCAATTTTAACACAAAAATGTAAATTTCTCGAAAACGGCGCAATATTTTGGGCTTGAAATTTTCAGAATTTTCATAAGGAAATATGCTCTTTCAAATAAAAATAAAAGTAAGATTTATGACAAAAAAATCTGAAATGTCTCTTTAAACTTAAACGTGCTTTGCAGTGGCTATTAGAAAACAATCCTCTGTATTGCAACGTAAGCCTAAATTTAGATGACAACAGTAATATATGTTCAAATCTACACAATGAACAGGATATTTTGAATCACGAACTAGAAGAATGTGTTATGGTGTGTGTCCTGAATGATGTATTGAGTAATTAACATATCAATATTACCCCCAATACCAATTCTACTATAAATGTTTTGGAAACATGCAGCGGTGAGGAAATGGCTTTTCCTTGGCTTTTCCCTTTAGGACGTAATGGTTTTAAGGTTAATCCTAAAAGGCCTCTAAAATTAAATCCTAATATGTACTTCAGGACAAGACTGTACAATTATGACTCAAGATTTCGAAAAAATATGACATATCTTTTAAATGCAGCTGTTTCATATGATTTATCCTACTTAAAGTCAGCTATTAATATTCGTATGAAAATAAATCTCATTCACACAATAACTGTTCTCAACCAGTTTCTCTTGGGAATTTAAGGAATTTAAATGAGAATCCAGAACTTCTTGAGAATTCATATATGTTTATGAAATAATTAAAGGGACTGTTGCATAAATATGTTGTATGACTTACTGTCCATGTTTCGGTGTTTAAGTCCTCCTACTCTGTTTTTGACTTTATCTGCTGATGACTTGCATTGGCCAGAATTAGGCATGACTTTGGAAGGTTTGACCTTTGATGATGCTTTCGGAAAAACATTTTTAGGTCAATGCGAAATGACCCAGTTCTATCTGCTACACATTTTTAGAGGAGATTTCGATTTTTGATGAAAAATGTTATTCTCTCAGACTCCAAACCTTTTGGCGAAATAGTGGACTACTTTGCTCGCGTTGAGTTAAAGGCAGTCCGCACATCCACATGTTTTCATGGGTGACCAATGTTCTGCTTGTGATAAATTTGTATTAAGGTTCATATGTTAAAACCCCGATCAGGAGATATTTACCAAATATGAAATAATACCCTAAATGTGTCCAGATCAGTATGTATAGCAGCTTATTGCAGTAAGGTCTAGATCTATATTGCTCTTTAACTGACTACAAATGGGAAGAAGCTGTAAGTGAAGCATGTATCTTGATCAGACTATGCATTTGTAGGAGCTGATCAGTACCCATGTATGATCACAACGTTCATTGTTTTCATATATCATGTTGGCAATTAGTGAATATTTTATTGCTCATATCACTATGTTGACACGCAGATACACTTTTAATTGATGCTAACCAAAATATTGTCGGCTACTTTGATGCTATGCATCATAAATTAGTCTTGTTACAGTTGAATTGCTTTATCAAAAAACAAAAACAAAAAAAAAACCTGAAATTATTCTCATTTACGGTAGACGCAACATCGTATGACACATGTTTACATTTTGTTCAAATGTAATAGGGAAAGATTTTATCAAGTATACAGTGACGTAATTTCGGACAAATAAATAGTATTTTGTGGGTGTTTTTATAAAACCTCGTAACTACGGCTTGATTCAAGCCGTAGTTACGAGATTTTATAACAACACCGACTGGTTATTAAATATAACGGGCACCCATTCTATTTTTAGCACAAAATTCATTGCCATTGAACACTGAACAAATATAAACACTCCAGAAGAAGGTGTGTACGGAGATACTTCTGAAAAGGGTTGTTGACGTGACGTGTTTGGTGGATTTTTAATCTTTTTGAGCACACAATACATTTTGTCTGCCTAGGCATTCTGTAATAAAAGAAACACGAATTACACATTTTAATATTTATCTACCCACTTCAAAACTTCAGTTTCAGACTGGCACATTTCAAAGCTATAACATTCAAGAAAATTGGCGTTGAAAATACTTGTATATAATTTGTGTATGATGTAGAATAGAGAGAAAATTATTGATCAGCATTTCTTCGTTTGTCGAAATGTTTTCCCAATTCTATCACTATAAATTGGGACGTTAAAACCATAAGTTGTTTGATTGAGAAAGGCTTAAAATAAAGTCATTTACCAAGATTAGACATTATGTTAAAGATGCATTTAAATATTTTGAAAATTGTACAAAAGTGAGATATTTTATAACTATGAAGGGAATGGTCCATCTTTTGTTCTCAATATGAATTTCTGTGAAAGAGAATTTTCTTTTCCGATCTGGAATTTAAATCGATAAGTAATTTACAATTTCCATGCTTTAAGGGTTTTTATGGCCTAGTCCGGTTGTAATACTTAACAATAGCAGCTCTAAATCTCTATATAGGCCTAGAACTTCTGATCTACAAGCACAGATCAGCATGTAGATCTATAAAAAAAATAATTCATTTTTATTCATTTATCTTTTTCCCATTACAATTTTTTTCTTGTTCTTTTTTTTGTGTGTGTGTGTATCTGTGTGTTATTGATTACTACAAATGGGAAAAAATGAAAATAATTATGAAAAAAAAACCTAGCAACTGAGGGGATTTGAACCAGGTTCCACCGTGTGACAAACCAGTGGCGTTGACGTTAGGCCATATATTTCCACCAATGACGTGGTGTCATTAAACTAATGTATATTGGGAATTGAAAAATCGATCGAATTCACTGTTTATTTTCGAACATTTTCCGAAAAAAAAAATTATAGAAAATTAACAAAAACCTGTAAAATGTTATATTTAATGGGTTTTTACAATGCAGATGTATCCGATAGCATTCAATATCTATCTTGTTCGTCTGCACTTCTGTCTCGAATTTAAAGTGTCTCACCTAGGGTCTAAGATGACTGTATGTCAGTTGAGGGAAATAGGGATGTGATCTCTTTCACGTCTCGTCTCGGAATAACGATGTGGCTCCGAAATCTCGCCGTATCTCGGGTCTTCCCACCAGTGTATGGACACGCCCACTTGTACCGAAAGAGTATGTGCGGGACTCAAGCAGATGACAAACAGTCGTTCCCTGCACAATCACTACACTCTCCCCGACTTTATTTAAAAGGACCAGAATGTGTGAACCCTGTTCGTACCTTTACCGTATACCATACATTACCAAAAAGGCGTTATTCCACCATCTTGTTTGTTCAGTCGGGATGATCAGTGTCACCGGGTCCAGACGGCACCAGGCTTGGCAGAAACCGGGAAAACTCCGGGCTTTCCACCAAAGTACAGCAGTCGGGCGTTTGTGGTTGCAACCATTCAACAGTTCCTTCTCGGTTGTCCATTGTCTGTTCGCCACCTTGTCTGCTACCATCCCGATTAAACCAGAACTTGTATGGGATCTCTCTTCATATACCAGAATTTATGGAACATTAGTCACTAGTATGATCCTGTCTATTAAAACTAATTCAATGTATCTAGTTAAAGTTTGTCCATGAAATCCACTAATTGACTGTTTATTTTGTAAATTCGTAGTACATGTTGAGGTATTGTCCAAATACACTTATGCTATAATCCCACACAGTCTGCAACATTCTGACCATGAAGAGACTGTATCTCTTCCAATCACAGTTTGGCATGTATCGCTGTGATGACAATTGTAACGGTTCATCTGTTCCGATCTTTTGGTCTTCATGGTCTCCGTTTCCACCCATGTTGAATGCGTTTCTTTGACGGGCTCGTAGATTCGCTAGCCAAATAGCGCTCCTGGCGTTGGGTGAAGAGAATGTTGTTGAGCTGATACCAACTCCTTTGCTGAAACCTAGAGACTTGGTAAAGGCCTTGAGTAACATCATGTTCGGATATAAGCCTCATCAAAACATCCACATCACCGTCTTCCTTCATTAGAATGATGTCATGTTAGAATACCTGCTTAATCTTCATCGAACATCAACATCTCTATCCTGTATAATGAGATTAATGTGGCCCGTTGGTGGCCTGTTGTTACTCCTTCACCATCTATATACCAATCTCTCCTCGATTTTATATCAAAGCAGTCGCTCTTCTACCTGTTCGCACTCTATTACATCCTTTCCCGGCAATCCTAAGCGTGATTTTGACTAAGTGTGATTTTGGTTGGCTTGATCTTTGTGCACCCACTACAAGGCAAGTTCTCCGGATAACCTGCTGCACCGTCCGTATTCTGATTGGCCACTCAGGATACCAATTGCACTGTCATGCTTCACAAAAGTCAAGTCAAACTCGCATTGTCCGTCCAAACTGTACTGTATGGTTAATCGTACCACAGCTTGTTTCTTCCCAGGTCGAATCGTAACTCTGTTGATCGCTTCTTTAAGGCGTAGCTTCTGCAGGCAATTACTTTCCATCCTAACCGTACGTGATCAAGGTAGATCAGGGAATCAGTCCATTGCCCCAGTGGAATTCTTTCCAATCATTGCACCGGTTCTTTAACCCTGTGTCGATGATCAGCTAGCCCCAATAAGCCTTCAACTTCCTTCGAACAGGTTGGTGTAAACTTCCTTCACTGCTTGATACCTGGCTCTAACACAGCCCTAATGCTCCAAGTTCTTTCAAGGTATTTCGACGTTCTCTTGAAAAACGAGCCTACCGTCTTGGTTTCAGCTTCAAACCATACTGTTTAGATCTTTGCTAGCGTGGACCTCAGATCTACTACATGATTCCCAGAATCGTCTCGAGCAACCAGATTTTTGTCAATAATTGTTCCCCTAGGGCTAAACAGCTTTACCACCATGCACCATCCAGTTTAACCCTCATAGAACCAAAATCATTACTCTCTCGAACGTTGACGGGAGTATTCCACATACTAACGCGATCGTTGCGTTTCATGGTCCTCTTCCTACCTCGGTATCCTACCAATACGCTAGTTGGCACCCATCTCCAAGAACCGAATACTCTGCGACAACGTATCCCGGAAGTTATCCATTTATCCACTAATGATGGTACAGGCAGCAGAAAAACATCCTTTGTAGCGTTGTTCGGCCCCTGATAGTCACCATCTTACGTCCTCTACAGATCCTCTTTGAGCATTGGCGCAAATGCCCAATCTGAATCTCTTGGATAACTCCCCACCACTCTAACATCTGCCAATGTGCCTCTTCCTCCCCGACAAAATGATCAGGTGTTCGCCGTACACCTAGTTTAATTGGCTTCATCTTGTGTCGAATCCCCTGCTGAGTTGCAGTAAAACTCTCCAAATCATAATCTGTAGATGATTTAGTACCTTGTATAATCCCTCTTGTCCTCCATCTATCCTGACAGATCGAATCCTTCGTGCAGGTCTTCCTCGCAGCTACAAACAATGTTCATCGTTTACTAGAAAAGCTCATGCAACCTGGTTGTCCTTTTTCAGCAAACGATACTTGTTGGAAGGGTTCAATGCGTCAATCATAGGTTGAGAGTCGTCCGAGTCTCCTCTCCTATTCACCCTGGACACCACCCTGGGTAGACTTGCTTTCTTTTCATTAAGAGGTTGCGATACAGTATTGTGGCTGGTTTTCAACTGCAAAACGTCTTACATAATTCGACACTGGGAGGTATACCACATTTCTTTTGCATATCTTATTCGAGCAACAGTATGATTTGCATCCTTGGTATAAGCTAAGTGGTTCGATTGTTTGACCGCATCAAACCACGGTCGATTCCGCACTTTCGGGTTATCTCCAGAAAGATTTATCCGCACTTTCGGGTTATCTCCAGAAAGATTTATCAGCACTTTCGGGTTATCTCCAGAAAGATTTACTTGACGTCTCCTGAAAATCCCCATCACTCCCTCTTCCTCATATGGGCATTCTCCCATATAGACATCATCAGAGTCATCAAATTTGTCATTCTACTATAGACCCAAAAACAAAATTTGTACAGAACCATCGGAGACTTTTCCTCAGATGTTCAGTATATTTTTCAAAATTTGAACCATCGGAGATTTCGCCTCAGATGACTTGTTCAGTATAATTTTTGTCAAAATGTGAACCATCGGAGAATTCGCCTCGGATGTTACATTTAGCAATTATTTTATTCAAATGGGAATCATCGGAGCGGATATTTCGCCTCGGACGTTCCAATGTTAGCAATTGTTTGGTTTAAATGAGAATCATCGGAGATTAGATCTCGGACATTCCCATTGTAGAATTGGAACCTCAATTTTTCTATTGTTCTAAATTTGAAATTGGTGGATTTGAGTCAATAAATTTCTAAATTTTCCGAGGACAGTGCCAAAATTTCCCAAAAGAAAGTTTCTAATTTGAATTATAGACTTTATTTACTTGAAATTTGGAATAAATAGCCAAAAACAAAGTTTTTTTTCATTTGTCAACTTTCAGTGCTTTCAGCACTTTGAAATGACTTGAGCAGACGACGCATTTCCTGTTCACAATTGGGTCAAGACAAAATTTCCCTAATTTTGCAAATTGCATACTCTCTAGGGATAAAATCAGTCAAACAGACTTTGCAAATGACAAAAATGACGTAGTAAGGCTTACACTTTCGAAATTTACAGACAAAAGTTGCATATTTCTCGAAACGAAAGTGACTTCCGGTCCAGACATGTGCTCTCAATTTTTGCTGTAAATCACCTCAAAGTGGACAATTGGGCCAAAAAGGGGTTACGCGAAGGTAAACGAATGTTTGGGCCACAATTCAAGCAATACAAAGGCCAGGGAGGTCCACTTACAACTACTCAGTTCAATTGCAGAACTCTCGAAGTTTCGCCAATTTTCTTTCCTTCAGTCTGGTTCTCGGCTGTAGAGAGAGACTGTCAACTCAATTTGCGGATACTGTCATCGGCAAATAAATGAGTTCAAACTTCGCTGCATGAGTTCGGAAATCTTCTGACACCAATAAAGTGTCTCACCTAGGGTCTAAGATGACTGTATGTCAGTTGAGGGAAATAGGGATGTGATCTCTTTCACGTCTCGTCTCGGAATAACGATGTGGCTCCGAAATCTCGCCGTATCTCGGGTCTTCCCACCAGTGTATGGACACGCCCACTTGTACCGAAAGAGTATGTGCGGGACTCAAGCAGATGACAAACAGTCGTTCCCTGCACAATCACTACAAATTAAACCCATCGCCGGACCCATCTAGATCTAGACCTGAAGATCGTAGAATTCCTGTTTCACTAGAACAATGATCAAAAACGATCAATATTAACATTTTTTCTTGCTAAGATAATGAAATTGTACTTACTTTATCAACTATGAGCCTGGAATTTCTCGAAAAAAGACCGTTGCTAACGACGCAGCATTCACCGGAAATAATCCGTCCCGTAAAGATATACATATTCCGGATAGCATATTTTTCGGATAAATAGTAATAAGAACATAAAATAGTAAGTATTTCATTTTCTTCTGCATGAAAATAAAATTATCAGGCTACAGAGGGGGGTTGTTTGAACTTCCCGTACATTCCTTGATCCCTCTCTGCAGTTACACACTAGATTTTGAAAGAAGCTCGTCATTCAAAGTAAGCCTTAGGTGCCGATTGTATCGTGTTTTTTCTCTTTTTTTACAATGATCCCACTCTGCCCCAAACATGAAATTTTCAGGAAATACTAATGATGCACTTATAAATTCTCTGTATAAATTTCGTTTTTGGGGCAGCGTGGGATCATACTTATTTTTCCATAAAATTCGGTGAAAATCGCCAAAAACGCCAATTTGACGTTAATGACGTATTTTCATTGAAGTCACTGGCATAGATTTGGAGAATTCCTGGCTCCGAATTTTGTGTTATTGTAAGCATAGGAATATTAATGTGACAGATATATGATTTTCTTTAAGAAATTATCAAAATGAAATTTCTGTGTTTACAGGGCCATTTTAGCCCATTCGTGAACCTAGCCCTTTTCAGAAAATTACTACACAATGTCAACCAAACACAAGCTTAAATTCCATGGTTCTGGTGCGCACGGTTATGGTGCACCGGCACTATTTTCATTTTCACAATTGTTTCAAAACTGACCAAAGGCAACGTCGCGTATATGGGTTGCTATGGAGACCGAAAAAAGTGCATATAAATGGGTAATTTTTATTGTCGTTAAAGCCCCAAATGTATGACATGATTTTCTGTACGTGTGTGTAATTTCATAATTTTTGAATACGAAATAAAGAAATGAGAAACAAATTCCGCGAATTTATCAAACAACCCTCGTACATAGAATCATTCGATATGTTCTTTTGATGTTTCTGAAAAGTAAACAACAAAGGCACAATCTCGCTGCTTTTCAACATGAACCTCGTAAACGTAGCATGTTTTAAGATGCAGCTACCAGGATTCCGTTGAAAAGCACCATCTGCTAATGTGCGTACTTTAGAAAGCGCTACTAAGTCAATTGAGACATCTTTTCGGAATGATTTAATGGTAGCGCATGACTTTCATCTCTCACGTCTCTATGTTGATTGTTTAATTTATTTCCTGGAAATGTATCTCTTTTTCATAAATCATTCTGCTTGTTTCCGGTGCGTGTGTACATACGTTTACTATTCCATATGAAATTTCACGCATAATGCTTTCCATAACAACAAAATTTTAGACTTTCGTCACTCGATTTTATTTGATTTCTATGTTGTATTAATTATCATTATTATTCTTTAACACCTCCTTTTATGATGGGTGACATTTTTGACAGAAAGGGTATTTGCTGCGGCCGGGTATCGAACCCAGGACCTCTCGAATCAGAGGCAGATGGCTCTTAATGGGACCAAACCCGATCAAGAACCGGGCGGACGTGCAAGCGATATGACGTCAAGGTAGGACCATACCACTTGGTTTAATCCCATCTACGGGATAGGTTTAGGACTGCAACGGGGGCCGCTAATAAAACACATGGACTTTACTACTTTCGAATTTTGGACCAAACTGAACGAAAATGATTGTGTTTTACGACGTACTTACACTTTTTTGTCAAATTGTGTTGACGTACGGTGTAAACTGAGTATTTTCTGATTAATGGAAATAATTATAAATGATGATTTTGTGAACTTTACAATGTGAAATGTTATTGATTTAAATGTGTTACATTTTGTTTAAATCTGATCTGATGTTTTTGTGTAAGATGGAATTAAGAAAGAAGTTGTGTTTCTGTTGTTGTTGTTGTTGTTGTTGTTGTTGTTGTTGTTGTTGTTGTTGTTGTTGTTGTTGTTGTTGTTGCGTAGCATATTATTGCGAAGAAAAACAGCTAAACGATTTTCTGAATGTTTTAGAGATGGCAGGACACGTGTTTAGTGTTCGACCAACTTTTTGGACCAATGAAATTGCAGTATATCTTAAAATTTCGCCGTTATATTTTGCATAAATGTGCTGCCTGCTAGTTTATGTGACGTCTATACAAAGCCATGTCGGACCGTATTTGGTACAAAAACGAATATGGTGCATTTGTACCATATTCGACCGAATATGGTACATTTGTACCATATTCGGACCGAATACGGTACAATTTTCGACCGAATATGGTACAAACATTGTACCATATTCGGTTGGAATAAGTTTTTCTATGCTCGCCAAAACGTATTTGGTACATACCAAAAAAACTCATAAAATGAAAATGGCCTACGTATATGGTACATAAATTATTGTTTCTTAATAAATGAAATAGTCTGCCGACGTGTAAACTTTTTTTCAAACTCAAATACATTGTATTAACCTAATATTGGAAGTGACAAAAGTATCATCATAATCATCATCGCAAATTTGTACCATATTCGTTTTTGTACCAAATACGGTCCGACAAAGCCACGCCCCCATCTCCAATGAACCGCTAGCGAACACTAAGTCAGATAGAGTCTTTATTGTAGATCTAATACTTATTTTCTGAAAAGTTAAATGGCCTTTCGGTACTTATGCAATATGACAGTGTCACAGATAGACCTTTTTTCTAGGACACACATTCGTCTAGCGTTAATTCGGCGAAATAATCAGATTTGAACGTCTCGTCATTAACCGCTGGGGTTGAAGTGCACTTTATTCTTATATGCATATTGTTCGTTCCTAGTTACAGCTAAATGATGAAAGCCCATTTCAAACCATACTTATTTCAACCAATGACGTCGTTACTGCAGCTTGTTTTAAGCTGCAGTTACGAGGTTTTTGTTGAAAATCTACGATACATTTCTCAATGCCACAGTCTGAAACACTTGTTATACTATGCATCTTGATTTTTAATTCGGCTTCCCACGCGTGTTATAATCTAGATATAATCCAGTTACTCAAACATTTATACGTGATGTCTACCGTCTTCAGATAACTTCTCTAGAATAATGTCTATCATTACGGTTTCCATAACGAACACAAAAGAACTACACATAAGATGGGTTTATTGGTTTTCAAAATGCAATATTTTACTGATTGTTCATCAAACCATCCCCTCAGTTGTGGTTACTTATTAGAATTGACTCATCTCTAGAAGATTCAAAGTTGAATTCATAACATAGGGTTTGGATTTGAAATAACAGATTTAGAAAGTCTTTAAATCACACTCAAAAGATTTCGCTTCAAAATGGGTTATCATAGTTATAAGCGTAAGAGAATGTAATGTAAAACTTTTCAAAGTGGAATTTTCCATTTTATTAAGTCCTACATGTAAATGCCACACAGGACCATTCTTCAAGACCCTAAATCAAATAATATATAATATCTATAAACTAGTGCAACACAAGGCTGCATCTTACAAATATTATTTGTAAGCTGCAGCCTTGTGTTGCACTAGTTTATAGACTACAAAACTAAATAATCATTACTTGGGAAAGTGTGAACATTTCCATTAATGCAGTCACAAAATGCCAGATCCACCCCCGTTTTTATCCCATTTCCTTTGATGTTTGTTGTAGAATGAGTTTATTGTAAGTGATTTTGTACATAAATCTGGTCTATACGTTCCTGCTACTGATAGGAAAGAGTAAAGCAATATGGAACGATTTTATCAAGTAAACAGTGACGTAATTCCGGACAAACAAATTTTGTTTTGTAGTTGTTGTTATAAAATTTTGTTACTACGGCTTGATTCAAGCCGTAGTTCGCAGGGGGATCGGTAGGCGCGCGTCTGGCATTCTTTACTTTCGTTTTTGGTGTCGGTAATAATTCGCCGACGAATTCCTGTTCGGTATGTTCGTCATGATCTCACCGAAGGACTAGCGTTTGCACTCCGATGAAGGTGCGTTTATTTACCGATCTGGCCGAATAGGAAAACGAACCGCTAACGGAAAACACCGATCCTCACGATGCCATTCCGAATTTTACGTTATCTTCGTTACTCAAACGGTAGGGTTGCGTTGATGTTTGGGAACGAATTTGGGTATATTTCGGAGAAACATCGTTGGCTGTTCGACACAGTCGCTACAAGTTCGTTAAGTGTTCGGTGTATGGTCGGTACAAAATCGTTGAAAACCAAAGTTCACCGAATGAAATGACATCGAACACTTCGAATTTCACACTTGACATTACTATTAGGAAGAATAGAGGGTTACAACTGTGTTTAAGTTGAAAGCAGATGATATTTGAGGGTAATGCATATGAATTCTTATATTATGATAGAATATAATTTATCAAGACCCTAATTCATCAGAATACTCAGAGATTGACGGATGCTGTCTCATAGTCTAGATTACTGGGAATTTATTTGAATGAAATTGGCCGTCACGGTTATGGAAATATCTATAGATATTGTGTGCGAAACACGCAAATGACCAGTGTGCAAGTGAATACTTTATCACATATGCACGTGACGGACTTAAGGTAGAATACCCGTGATGTGGCCATTTTGAGATTCATTAAACATCGGATTTTTTCGAGCGTCGTCGTTACGTATACGAACTTATTCGAGCGCTGTCGTAAACATTCGGCGGTGGAACATGTTCGTGTTCCACCGCCGAATGTTTTCGACGACGCCCGAATAATTCCGACGTCGCGCGAATCTCATTAGGGGTAGACCACTTTAATATACATATACATGTATGTCTAGTTATCAACACTCTTCAAAACGTCTTATATTTTAAAACATCTTGTTCGTATAAAACGTTGTGCACCTAGTCTTGGAGGGAAAATCCAAGGATGACTGATGAAAAGAATGGACAAATATATGATATATAGGACAATGGCCATGTGTTTACTTTTTGGTCTCAGGAAGGATCATATCTTTCGGGAATGAACAGATCAATAAGGTCGTGTTCTCATATCCTATGTTCCATTTTTTCCCGTATGCTATTCAGAAACAAGAGCTTTGGGAAAACATTGAAGGCATATGTAATGCTGATAACCAACCAGTAATTTCTGAGTTTGTATCACTATTTTAACAAGAGAAACAAGAGGGCCTGAATCGTTCCACTGGCTAAAGTAAAAGAATTATCTCATGACTTCCTGTAAGCCTAACGCTGCCAAATCTTGAAAAAGGTCACACAAGGAACATTTCTGCCAAGTTTGGCCTGAAGTAACCCATTGGTTTATTTTTAAAGAATTTTTCATGGTTTGTCTAATTCTTATAAGCCCCATCCTGCCACTCCCACATTAATGGACTAATAAAAATTTCATAATCAAATTAAGTAAAGGGCTGCTCAATGAACATTACTGCCAGAATTGGTCTACATTGGTCAGTTGATTTATAGAGAATTATTTTGTGATTTCTATAATTCTGATAAACCCACCTTGCCACGCCCATGTTTATGGACCAATCAATATTTCACAGACAATTTAAGTAAAGAGTCACCCAATGTACATTTCTGCCATGCTTGGTCAAAATTGGCCTGATGGTTGATTTGTAAAGAAATATTTTGTGATTTCTCTAAGTCTGATAAGTTTCGCTCTGCCACGCCCACAATTAAAGACCAATCAAAAATCTTTGAACAATTTAAATAAAGAATCACCCAAGGAACATTTCTGCCAAGTTTGGTCAAAATTGGCTGAATAGTAGATTTTTAAAGAAATCTTTTGTGATTTTTCTAAGTCTGATAAGCCCCACCCTGCCACGCCCACATTTATAAAACAATTAAAATCCTTTGAACAATTTAAGTAAAGGGTCACCCAAGGATCATTCCTGCAAAGTCTGGTCAAAATTGGCTGAATGAGTGATTTTTAAAGAATTACTTTGTGATTTTTTCTCGTCTGATAAACCCCGCCCTACCACACCCACATTTATGGACAAATCATAATTCTTTGAACAGTTTAAGTAAAGGGATACCAAATGATCATTCCTGCAAAGTTTGGTCAAAATGAGCCCACTGGTTTAAGAGGAGAAGATTTTAAAGAATTGTTTTGTGATTTCTGTAAGTCTGATAAGTCCCGCCCTGCCACACCCACATTTATGAACCAATAAAAATTTCACAGACGATTTAAGTAAAGAGTCACCCAATGTACATTTCTTCCAAGTTTTGTCAAAATTTGCCAAATAGTTGATTTTTAAAGAATTATTTTGTGGGTTTTTTTTTTAAGTCTGATAAGCCCCGCCCTGCCATGCCCACATTTATCGACCAATCAAAATTCTTTGAACAATTTAAGTAAAGGGTCACCCAAGGAAGGTTTCTGCACAGTAAGGTCAGGATTGGCCCATTGGTTTGAGAGTAGAAGATTTTTAAAGAAAAGGTTAACAGACGCACGCACGGACGCACGGACGCAAGACGGACACAACGCCATGACAATAGCTCGCTGGCCTTCGGCCAGATGAGCTAAAAATTAAATGCCCTGCATCGTACGGAAAGCATTGCCTTTTTTATCGTGAATGTATGATAACTTTTGTAAGTAGGGCCGGAAAGGTCACCAGCTTTTTTTTTTTCCTACAACCTCTAATTTCTTTATTTGGTATTTTTTCCTTCCACTTATTTACACCAGGCCCCGGTTTCTCGAAAAAACTGAAGTATATTCTCATGAGAACATGGTCAACTTCAAAGTGATACTCTCCAACGTTGAAGGGTATTCGATTGAAGTTCACGTGGATTTCGTGCGATTTGAGCACGGTGCTCAGATTTGAACATGAGAACGTATTTAAGTTTTTTCGAGAAACCGGAGCCGGGATATACGTTTACAGAACAAAATCAAAATAAAGTTGAGACCCCCACCCCTATCAAGCGCTGGTATAAACCATCGCTTTTCAACAAAAACCTCGTAAGTACAGCTTTAGAAAAGCTGTAGTTACGAAGTTTTTGATGAAAAGCAGCGATGCTATCTTCTACACTGTAGATCTACTATTTACTTAATGTTTTCCGCTTTAAAAGCACTAAGAAAATTTGATTAGAGTAAAACGACAAAAATGTTAAAGAATGTTGACAGAATTAACTTCTTACAGACATAATTATTTTAAATTTATGCAAAGAAGAAGCGCCTTAATTTAGAAGAGCAAGAGCATCGCGTACGGATTACTTCGTTGAAAATAGAATTAATTCTTTTCGTAATTAACCATTAATGCAAATGTGTTTCTACTTCATTAACCGAAAGACTGCATTAGCTTTTATTTTTAATCATTCTGCTGTTTGAAGTTCATTTTTTTCTGGTGTGTACTTTGTCACTTGCATAACCTAAAATAAATGACCTGGCAGAGAATCCCTAGCTATTAGCTAGGGGTGCTCTGCCAGGTCATTTATCGTAAGCTATACACATAATTATACAAAACATCAATTTTCGGCTAAAATACGTAATTTCGGATTTCAGGTATTCGCTCAATCAGTATGTTCCCTCTTGTGATTAGATACAGTCTGATTTTAGCGTCGCGAGACGAAATAGTTTGAAAAATACTGAGACACCATTTATTCATCGTCTGTAACTCAATTAATCTCGGTGCAGTATTAAAATTTCATCTTTTGGGAAAACTAATAGTAGTTACCCGTGGTGTCGGTTAATCCATTACCACACAATGAATCTTTTGACGCCCTATATTGTACATATATTGGTTTTGGAAAACATTGCAGAAAATGAAGAAATTGCTTGTCACAATCAATTTTTTCATTTTTCACAATGTTTTCTACACTAAATTACCAAAAAAAGTTTAAAATTCATTAACTTGAAATTGTCGTCTGCAACGTCTTTGAATTTGGACAGGTCTAAATTTTTGTTGTTTGGTGGGTTAAGGCCTAGTCACATACAACAGCTCTGTATCTACAACTCAACATCACCTCTATGTAGTGTCCAAAATTATGTTGTACGGCTGATTTTGGACACCATGTGGACGTGATGTGCACTCGAAATTGTGTTTGTGACTGTGCATATAGTGTAAACAACGAATTTCATCAAATTAATATTTGACCGTTTCTCTGTTTATATATATGCGTATGACGGATCAACACACACACACACGCACACAGACACGCATGCACGCTCGAACGCACGCACGCATACACACACATCCACAAACGCGCGCGCGCGTTGTAAACGATAGGTTATTCTTTCGAATTCCATGATTCAATACTGTTAGTACTCTCAGGACTTTGATTTCACTTACATAATTGAAAGGCTGACTAAACGAATTAATTTACCCATTACTGCACAGTGACGCCTTTTGACTCCCTCACAAGAAAGGGATTGGGATAACATTTTGAAAAATGAAGAAATTGCTTGTGATAAGCAATTTCTCCATTTTCCACAATGTTTTCTAATCCAAAATGGAACAATTTTTAAAATCTAATAATTTTGAAATTGTCGTCTGCAACATTTTTCAAATTGGAAGATTCCAAAATTTTGCCGTCTGGTAATAGGTTAATAGCAAGTATAAAACTTTTTATGTCCGTATTCGACAGCTTGCAAAATAATTAGTTTTTTTTTGTATCGTAGCAATCTATTATGGTTACATGTACATGTATATAATGGAATCCACCCTTTCACAAATAATACCTAGATTTCACACATACATCAAACATATGTCCGGAAAACTTAGAGGAAAAAGAAGAGATTTCTAGTGCACATTGACATCATTGCTTCTCTTGATACAGTATATACCGAACTATCTAGTTTAGTTTATTAACCCATTACCAGATGGCAAAATTTTACGGTGATCCACTTCAAAAAACTGCCACAAATGACAAAATGGACGTCTTTAAATATAGAATTTGTGTACAATATGGCATAGAAAATATTGGGACAAAAGGAGAAACACCTGGTTATCAGCAGTTTCTTCTTTTGTTTCAATGTTTTCCCAAGCCGGTTCTATTTAGAACGCCAAAACCAGGTCTTGTTGTGGAAATGATTAATAACGTAATCTGCATCATCGCCAACCATTTCGCAAGAGGCAAAGACTTTGCCTACTTAAATTTCAAAGAAAATGCAGACAACACAATAATTGATATCATAAGAAGACGATGCGTTTGTTAAATGAAAGCAAATTTTGAGGAAATGAGATATTACTGATGATCAACCAAATTCTTTATTTATCTTAAAGTTTTCCAAGCTTTTTTCTACTTTAACGTATCGAAAGAGTGCAAGTAAACCCTTTGAACTAGCTTAATTAGTACGAAAAGGTTACGCATTCTATGTCATTACATGTAACTTGTATAGCGGCTTTTACAAAGCAAACATTTGACGTCCATATTTGGTATAATTTGGTCAAATACATACTAGATGACCAGCACTTTTTTTCTAAATATTGTTTGTACTTCAATGAATAAACATAAATCAATACAAGCACCATATTCTATAGTCTGCATTCAAATTGGAACAATCCACATCTTTGTCGTAACGACATGGGTAAGAACGTGGCAAAACATATAACACGTTAAAAGGGACATTCTGAAAAGACTGCAAAAATCGACTCTAGTCAGTCCGTTAACGACTGCGCAGACTTAATAGAGTCCACATATTTCATTCTAAGGTAGATTCACGATCTAGATTATTTGTCTTATCTGATCTTTTTTTCAAAATGTGACATCTGAGGCGCGTTCTATAGAGCGTGATTTCTTGGGATATCTTGAGATTTCTTAAGATGTTTAAACATAAAACGTTCTTCAGAGTAAGCTTTCTTAGACGCTCAATGGGAGGTGCCATCAACCTATACGTCGTGTGGAACCCTCGGTTAACTCAATAGAAACAATATAAGAGAGAATTGACCGAGTTGTTCCGAAAGCTCTATGGTACCATGGTAGTGCTCCATACCTCATACAAATGACGTCAGTATAGGGCACTTGGAACACCTCGATCAGAGTCTTAATCTATTAAACGCTTTATCTAAGACATCTTAAGAAATCTTTAAAAAATCTCGCTCTAAAGAACGCACCTGAATATGACGCCTGGTAAATCTTACATATTTCTTGAAATTTGGATTAATGGATTTCCCGTAAATTCCCTTTACGCGTGACGGGCCACAATTGAATGCCAAGGTAACATCAGGTACTGTAGTCCTTATTCAATATTGTGGGTCGAGATTAAATAGGAAAAAAGAGAATAATTATTTTTTATTCCGCATTATTTTGTCAGTATAAATCGGTAACGCTCTGACCGTGCGAATTCGTGTACTTTTTGGAAATATGATTATATGTACTCGTACAATTTGTCAGTGTGAACTTACGTTGATAGTGACAATTTTAATTAAAATTCGTTTCTATTTGGAAAGGAAAATATACCTATTAGGACGACAAACGACAAAATATTAGATTCACTGGTCGTGAACTCGGCCAAAGCGATAGACGTTTTTCGCTACAACAAGGTACAGATATTTTGCGTTTAAATGTGGGTTTAAAGATCTGATTGGATAGTGTTTTTTTTCTAATAACAATGAATTTGTTCTAAGAATAGACCGGGTTTACCGATATGTATTGACAAACCGTCGGTGTTGTTATAAAATCTCGTAACTACGGCTTTATCGAAGTCGTAGTTACGATATTTTATACCAACACCGACGGAATACAATGATCGCGAAAAAACGTCCAACGCTTTGGCCGAGTTCACCGCCAGTGAGACTAGGCTACGATAATTAGAAAGCAGACAACCCAATATTTTATGTAAAAAGTAGAATAGTTCTATGCTGTAGTACAGAAAATATTGATAGGGATGAGAACAGTTGTTGTTTTTCAGAAAAGTAATATTTTCTCTCATTTCAAGCCGTGGTTACGATATTTTATAACAACACCTACAATTTATCAAGACAAAACATTAATTCCAGTCTATTTTAGCACACATTTTATTGCCATGAAAATGAAAATATCCCGAGTATAATTTTATAATAAAATGTCATCCCTGCATTTGCCTGTTTAACCCTTTCTCAAATGACAAATTTTAGGTTGGTCCAATTTGGAAGCTGCTGCAGACAACAAAATGAAAGGTAATAAATAAAGAAATTGTACTTATCTTAGCTCCACAAAATATTGAGACAGAAGGAGAAAATGCTGGTTATAAGTATTTTATTCTTTTATCTCAATGTTTCCGAAGCCTTTTACTACAATGACGTTAAAACAAGGTCTTGTTTGGGAAAGGGTTAACCCATCCGAAATAAGGCCTGGTTTTCATTTTTCTATAATTGAAAAAGTTTGGGCAACATCTAGAGAAGAGAGGAAATTGGAGAATAGTCAGCAAGGTCTAGTTTTCAGAAGAAATTTAAAAAGAAAAAGATAAGTAACACATTTCTACTTATGACATCAGAAATATTTGTCATTCGCAATTCTTTTCAGATTGGATAAGTCTAGTCGTTTGGTAAAGGGTCCAGGTTAAGGTAGAATACCCGTAATTGTGCCGGGCACCGTCGTTTCGTATCTGAACCTATTCGGGCGCGGTCGTAAACATTCGGCGCCGAATGTTTTCGACTTGGACAGAAATACCAACGTCGCGAGAATCTTTTTATGTGTAGACTAATTCAAAATTAATCCGAGGAAAGCGTAAAGACAAAGATGAGGTTAAGGAAAATGAAGTCTTTTGTGTCGTTTGTGGTGTTAGTTCTCTGGACAATCTATTTTCTGCTACAACAAAGTTTACTTATGTCTCGCGACTGCAATTGTGAAAACAACCAAGCTTATATGGGACCCTCGTTAGAATTGAGTGAAAGCGATTCAAGATCTGAAGGAGTTGCCCATTCAGTGGAACGACTAGTCGTGTTACCTCAACACCTTGGACCAGGAAACGACGGTAGGGAAATGAAATTTGACAAAAAGAATTCATATTATAAACGTGAAAGGGACCCAAAGTATGGATTCAATAGGTTGCTTAGTGACGAAATAGGTGTTCATCGAAGGCTAAAGGATTTCCGAAAAAATAAATGCAGAGACAAAACATATCGTGAAAACTTGCCTCCAGTAAGCGTGATCATCACATGCAGAGATGAACTGCCTAGTCTTGTTTTAAGAACTGCGTACAGTGTTCTAGAAATGTCACCACCAGAACTTATACAAGAAATCATCATTGTTGATGACGGATCAACTAACAAAGAATTAATCGCCAAACTTGATTTTCACGTGGAAAACGTTGACAAGTTTAAACTTCTACGTAACAATGTATCTCAGGGGCTTATGAAAGCCAGACAGGCCGGCATAGACGCCTCAACTGCCGACTACTTTATTGTAATGGACGGCCATATGGAAGTAGGACCTTACTGGCTTGAACCCTTAATTGACCGATTAATTGACAACCCAAAGGCTTTGTTGACCTCACATGTTTTTCCAATATCTACGGAAGATTTCTCACTAAAATATACTCAAGCTCACCTACATTTTTTCTTTTTCGATCATATCACACTTCTTGATAGGTTGATCCCATATAGTCAAGCGTTTCTTAACTCCAGAAATGACAGTGTAGAACCAATTCAGAATGCAATCATTCAAGGTATGATGACGGTGATGAAGAAAGACTTCTTCTATCAGCTTGGCGGATTTGATACGGGCATGGAACTATGGGGTTTCGAACAATATGAGATGTCCATTAAGGTTTGGATGTGTGGCGGAGTGGTAGAACAGATACCCTGCTCTATCGTTGGACATTTGTATAAACAGGTATAATGGTCCCACGATCTTCTGATTACAGCCAAACAATAAATACTATACCCATTTAATTATTGTAGATTATATTGGTAAAAACAAAACCATATCGAGGATAATCTGTTTGGTTTTTTGTGTGTGTGTAATATCGACGAGATGATTTGTACGTGCGTCTCTATAATAACATGTTTTACAGGTTAAATTTTTTTTTATAACATCATCAGCATTTTCTTCTTTTATCACAGTGTTTTCCAGGTGAATTATAAAATGGATGTCAAAACCAGGTATTGTTTGGGATATGTTTAATTAGGTTTACAAATGTATGAAATGTTGTCTATTCTGAAAGTAAATTATTCAATCTTTTTTTCAAGATTTAGGCGGTCAAATTTAAAAGCTAATGAAGACAACAAAATGAGTGTTGATAATGATTGAATTTGTACAAAACTTAAAAGTATTGAGACAAAATGATAAATGTTAGTCACCAGTATTTTCTTCCTAAACCTAAATGTTTTTCCTTTATCATCAGGGCCATCAAAACTAGGTCTTGTTGGTAAAATGGTTAAACGATTACATGCATTGATATATTACATCTAGATACAAACAGCTTGTTGTTGTAACTGTCTTTTTTATCGTTTTTTCAAGACACCTTGGACAAGAGAATCAAGCAAACAGTTCCTGTACCGTAACCGTGCAAGACTGGCTAGAGTTTGGATGGATCCTCCACAGCAGAACATTGTCCTTGCTCAAGTTCCTGCAGGAACAGATCCGGGTAATTTGACAGACAGGATTGCTATTCGTAAAAACAACAACTGTAAACCATATCAATACTTCATTGACAAGGTGAAATCTATTTCAGGAGCTTATATTCTTGATAAGCCAAAGCAATTCGGACTGTTGTATAATAAACAATTTCACCAATGTCTGGAGGTTCATACCGATTCCAGAAATATCATTACAAACCCATGTAATGGACGCGGTCACCAAGCTTTCTATTTGACAGAATACTTAGAAATTCGAAGTATTGTAAATACCGTTATTAAGGTGGTACGGCATAACGCCGATTATCGAATTCATCTCTTTGACAACCCAATTGTCGACGAATCAACGGAAGCACAATGGGACTATCTAGTAGATGAAACTATTGTGAATAAAGGATGTGGACTTTGCTTGACAGCATTACCAGAATATAAGGTGGGACTCGAGAAATGCTCTAACAATACTGAACAAAAGTGGACATGGGCCTACATTAAAGGTTTACCTAAATGATTGACTGTTTAAAAAAACGACAGAAAAATGGTCTATTCCAATTTGTTGTCTATTCCAATTTGAAAGCTCATACGAACGTCAAGATGGGTATTGAAATAGAGTAGTGTTTTAAAAGCAAAACTTAGCAGACACTGTTGAGATAAAAAAAGAAATTACTGGTTATCATAAGTCGAATTAGAAAAGCTTGAAGAACATGGGTCGCTCTACAGGCCCGAGATTCTTTAAGTAGTTAATCCAAATTTTGATTAGACTGTTCAATACATGTGGTTCTTAAAGCAAGAAAAAGGTAAGGGAAAGGGGAGGCAATTCCAGCTTAGGATGATACTGACAATGAAAACAACTATATCATCCATATAATTGTTCAATGAACAAAAGACACTTTTTGATGCCACTCAAGATAAAGACTGAAAGAATGATGTAGAACTGAAAAAAATGCTTGTGACAATCATAAAAAGACCCCAAAAAAAGTAAAATTCCATTTCCCCAAAATTGTTGTCTGCAAGATCTTAGAGTTTAGACTACCCTAAAATGTTGCACTCTGGTAATGGGTCAACTTATATAACATTTTCTTGATAGTCACAAAAAATCTTCAAACACCTCAGAAAGTCACTTACGTTTTCTATGATGTTCTGTTTCATTCTGAGTTCAACAGTTCAAGCATTATCAATACTATTGGCGATTTTCTGAAGTTGTTGTGTCACGCGATTCAAGGCGTTGTGAAGGTCTGTGATCCTTGAAATCATGATATCAGAAATAAAATACAGTCGACACTCGTTGTGTTGAAGTCAGATGGGCCGTCAAAATACCTCGACATATCCGGAGTTCGACTAATTCGATTTTATTTTGTTTCGATTTAAATGACATTTGACCATTCTATTGTTCATCATAAGCATTCACAATTGAAATATATAAGGTAAAGGAAAAAATTGCTCGAGGCGAGCAATTTCTATCCCTTTCCGACTTAATTTCAATGGCATATTTATTTCATAATAATTTTCTTTAAACTTATTAAAATTCATTGAAGAGGACGGGACCAAACATTCACTTCGACTTAAGCGGAAATTCGACTTATCCGATGTCGACATAACGATTGCCGACTGTAACACTAATGCAGTCCAGTGCTTTCCTCGTTTCAGTTTTATAGAGATGAAAGGCAAAAGTGTTGGTGATCAGCTTTCGCTTCTTATGCATCTAGTTCTCTAAATTTGAATATATTAGGGGCGTCAGAATTCGGTCTTCTTCCGGTAAGGGTTTAAACAGGTTTAAAATGTAATTCTTACAAACCAACTTGATTTCATTGTTTAAAAAAATATGTAGTTTCCGATTTACGAGGGGATATTTAATCCATAATTAAATGATTGTCTATCATGAAAGCAGCGTATTTCCTTTCATTTCATTTTGTGTCCAGATTACCTAATTCCAAACTTCTAATAATGTCATTTCGTTTGATTTGCTTATGTTCTCTCTCTCCTTGATCGGTATCTGAATGAACCAAACAAAAGTAGGTCAACTGCATAGAAATGGAGTTAGGATGTTCCGGGATGAAATGTAGGTCTTGCTGGCCAAAATTATAATTGTGGGAAAAATCTTGTAACCTTCCATTATTGATGTCTTATCATCGAATGGGGGTCCGTCACAATAGCGGCACGGTTTTAAAATGTTTGTGATAAAAAAATCTTGTCTCTAGCCGAAATCGGTGGTTTATTTTGGAATGAGGGCTGTTACAAAGCCCTTGGAGAGACGGGTTGTTTAAAAATGGATGTCAATTAACGCGCACGTTCCATGTTCTTTATTGTCGATTTACAGACACTCTTTATCGTGGAAAGCCAGGAAGGAAGGTGCTAGGGTTCTTTTGCCAGTTAACTTATTTCTGTTATCTTTATTTTTGTATTTTATAGTATTGTTATCTCTTGACCGACTTATATTTTTCCGTATCGGTTTTTGTGAAACATACACAGAACTAGGTCAGTGTTATATCTGAAATAAAATGCATGGCCCTTCATGGCCCAATTATAAGCCTTGGAAAAAGCCATGGCATAGTCCAATACGAGTTTTCTCTGATTTCATCAGAGAAAACTCGGATTAGGTATAGTCCAACCACGAAATCATAATGCATGTTCATAAAAATTGATTAGGAAAGTAACAAAATAT
The DNA here is from genome assembly GCA_963680895.1 of Fragum sueziense. Classification (NCBI taxonomy): domain Eukaryota; kingdom Metazoa; phylum Mollusca; class Bivalvia; order Cardiida; family Cardiidae; genus Fragum; species Fragum sueziense. The sequence continues at coordinate 24,107,474 of OY804596.1, read as the reverse complement.
CGAACTCAAACTACTCTTACTTTTTGTATGCGTTGGTAAAAACCATCTAGATGTATCAAAACTGCAAGATTCAAACCAACACAAGCAAAACTGTGTTGAGTTTATGATCGCTTTTCGCTCATTTACATTGGTACAAATATCGTAATTGGACAAAAAATACACGTACGTACAGATGAGTCGGATTCTGTATATTTACTTCAAGAAAGCTTTTGAACAAAAAATGAATCCAGATCAGACTGGGTATTCAAAAGTGTAATCTGCTCAATATATTTTCTGTATAGACCAGGATCAGACTTATCTAATCAGGATTCGTGATGCTCACAAGCGTCGTATGAACATTTCATCCTCAGTGGTACCCTGATGGAAGCAAAGAAAACGAAATATGACCTCTTTGCTGGATAAGCAATGACATTGAAGTGCATGGAAATCACCACCATTTTATACATCATGAATATTGGAGCTGAGAGAGGACGACAATCATTGTCATTTGTACTCAGGATATTGTTCGTTAACACCTATATTTATCTACAGCACATTAACGTTGGAAAATGAACTGAAGATATCGTCGCTTTTCATCGAAGCCCTCGTAACTGCAGCTTGTTTTTGCAATGTATTCAATGAAAAGCGATAATATATGCTTTGGTCATTTGGCGTCAAAGACCTTTAACTGTAGCTTTGACAAAATCTTCAATACGAGATCTTGTTTAAAAATACTCATATCAATTGCTCTTGGATTTGATTGAACAAATATAAAGTGTTTACCCCCATCTTATCTGTTGCTCTGGGAATAGTGTATCGAAGATTGACAAATAAAGTAAGACCTAATGCACCTTAAATTTCTTACTTCTTCATAGATACATGGAAATAACAATTTCGAGTACATTTATATTTCACTAAACATTCATGAAAAAAAACAAGTCCAATGTTTCGGGAAATTCAATGAAAAAACGTTCTTTCTGAAACGTAAATTTGTCCCAAACAGGGAAAGTAAATAAACGGTTAACTCAAAATGACAGAGACATAAATATCGACTGACTTCACAGACACCGAATATTGGTATTTGTAATGCAAGTTATAAATCAGTAGTAAATGATTAATTTTGCATACCGTACATTTGAGTCAGGATTTCGAAAACGGGCTTTTATTGTTACAATGGAGAACAACGTGAATCTTGATCAGTCTCGTCAATACACATCGAGGCAAAAAAATACCGATTGTTATTATTTTCTCATTGTTTGATTAAGATCCTTTTTGTCATCTGCAACAACCTTGGAATAGACCTACAAAATTTGTTGTTCGGGAGGGGGTAATCTTGTCTATATTTAAGTTGTTCTCCGATAGAATTGCGTTTTGGCACGAGAACATAGTACCTCCTGATCACAATGGTTTTAAGGATGGTGAAAGTTACAGTCACAGATGTCTAATATAGTGTCTTATATGTATATGGTGCTCATTTGAGTATTCTCAATGAGATGCTAAAATTTATAAGCACTACCAAAAAGGGTTCCACAGATGGTTGCTAAATTAATATTTCTATGTATTATCAGTCGTGACATATCTTCATTCCATAATAAGTCATCAATAACAGCTAAGGACAAGATTTTCCCACAATTGTAATTTCGTCCATCGAAACCTACAATTCATCCCGGGACATCCAAACTCCATTATATGCAATTGACATACTTTTGTGGGGTTCATTCAGATTGGCGTTCAAGGTTAGAGAACCTAAGTAAATCAGATGAGATGGCCCTAATAGAAGTGGGGAATTAGGTAAACGGGACATTTAATGAAATGAAAGGAAATGCACTGTTGTAATTATTGGCAATCATTAAACTGTGGATTAAAGCACTCTTCTTAAAAATCGAAGACGTTTTGTTGGTAGAAAAGTTAGTTTGCCTTCTACATTTTGAACATATTAAAGCTATTTGTGTTTGGAATGAAGTATAAATCGTCGCTTTTCTTCGATACCCGCGTATCCGCAGCTTTAAACAAACCGTAGTTACGAAATATTTTCAGAGAAGCTACTATATGTAGGGATGAGAAAAAAAGATTTTGCATCTTCAACGATGGATAAAAATGCATCGACATTATTGAAAAAAAGTCCTGAAATCTGAATATTTCACTTATAAATAGTCTCAAGATAGCCCATTGATTGGGCACTGCTATTGGGTATTGTTTTTATAAAAGTGACGACGGTGGACAATTCGATGGTCAACTGTAATTTGCAGATATTACAATCGTACACAAGATCCATATTTCCATTACAGTGAAGACCAATTTCATTTAAATAAATCCCCAGTAATCTAGACTATGAGACAGCATCCATCAATCTCTGACCTTTCAAAGAGGATTCTGATGAATTAGGGTTTCCATCAAAGGTAATTAGAAATTCATAATGTGGATCTAACATTTCTTCTATATTTATACATCGGTTTGAGAGCAATGTCCACTCAACACTTTACCACACAGTGAAGCTTTCATACACCCTCATGTTAAAGTATTATGAAAACATTGTGGGAAATAAAGAAATTGCTTGTGACAAGCAATTTCTCAATTTTCAACAATGTCTTCTATCCAGAGAGACAAAAAGAGTATTCACATGAAATTGCCGTCTGTAACGTCTTTGAAATGTAGTGGACTACTTCATTCCCTCTCTATTCTTCTTCATCGAAACCGTATCAGGATAATTTTTCAATATTTTGCTTTTGACCTTTATTGTTTGTCTACAGTCAAAGTGATACAATCCACATATTTGCAAAAAACTTATTTCTGTTATCTGTAGTTTTGTATTTTATAGTCTAATATCGTTATCTTTTGACCGACTTAAAATTTTAGTACCGGCCTGTGTGATATAACGCTGAAGTAGGTCAGTTATATCAAAAACTGTTTATGAATTTCCGTGGCCATGTTTAAAGCCTTGGCTGAGGAAATTGCCATGACATAGTCCGGTATCATGACACATACATGTATTTATAACGTTAAACTTGGTAACAACACAATTTAGCGAACTCCACAATCATACAATCTTCTGTATGCGACAGTTCAAATCTTCCAGGTGTCTCACACCTGCAATTTTCAAATCAAGCAAGATACTATCGAGATTTTGACTGCATTTCAATTGTTTGTAAAATTTACATTTGTAAACATGTACAATATTAGCGTATTGACAAAAAGATACATGCACAAATATGCCAGATTTCGGAAAATAACTTCAAGAAGGCATTTGTACCACATATGAATCCAGATCAGAATGGGTATTCGAAAACTGTGATCTTCTCAATATCATCTGTATGGATCAGGATCAGCCTGATCTCATCAGGATTCGTGATGCTCACAAGCGACTTATGAAAAGTTCATCCTCACTTCGAAATATTGTTTCAAGAGATCAATGGTACCCTGACGGAAACACATAAAAAGAAATATGACCTATTTGCTGGATAAGCAATAACGTTGAATGCATGGAATCACCATCATTTGACCCATCATGAATACTGGACCACAGAGAGGACGACAATCATTGTCATTTGTACTCTGGATCTCGTTCGTTAACACCTATATTTATCTACAGGACATTAACGTTTGGTGATGAACTGAACATACCGTCGCTTTACATCGAAAACCTCGTAACTGCAGCTTGTTTTAAACTGCAGTTACGATGTTTTCGACGAAAAGCAGTGATATATGCTTTAGTCGCTTGGCATCAAAGACCCTGCAACTGCAGCTTACAAACAATTATCAAATTAATCTAGAACGTATAATATCCCTATCTTATCTGTTTGGGGTTTTCAAAGAAAAAACATGTCCTTTTCTGATACATAAATTTGTACCAAACAGGGAAAGTAAATATGCGGCTAACTCAAAATGACAGAGACATACATATCGGCTGACTTCACAGAAACCGAATATTAGTATTTGTTATGCAAGTTATAAATCAGTAGTAAATGATTAATTTTGCATACCGTACATTTGAGCTAGGATCTAGAAAAAATGCCTTTATTGCTCCATTGGAGAACAATATGGATCTAGACCAGGCTCATTAACCCTTTCCCAAACAAGAAAAGATTTCAGAAAAAATTGGGGCAAATAAGAAAATGCCGATTGTCATTATTTCTCCTTTTGCACAAATATTTCTTGAGGCATGACTAAATTGTACACGAATTTGTGTTTCTTTGAGATCCTTTTTGTTATCTGCAGCAGCCTTGGAATAGACCACCTTAAAATTTTCTTGTTTGGGAAGAGGTTAATTTTGTCAATATTTATGTTGTTCTCCGATGAAATTTTGTTTTGGCACGAGAACATAGTGGCTCCTGTTCACAATGGTTATAAGGATTGTAAAAGTAAAAGACACAGCAAAGATACCTAATATCTTGTCTTATATATATGGTGCTCATTTGAGTATTGTCAAAGAGATACTAAACATTGGTTAGCACTAACAAAAAAGGTTGCACAGATGTTTGCTAAATCAACGTTTCTAGGTATAATCAGTCGTGACAAACCTTTATTCCATGATAAGTCATCAATATTAGCTAAGGACAAGATTTTCCCACAATTGTAATTTCGTCCATCGAAACCCGCAATTTACCCCGGAACATCCTAACTCCGTTTTTATGCAATTGACCTACTTTTGTTCGGTTCATTCAGATTGGCGTTCAAGCTTAGAGAACCTAAGTAAATCAGATGAGATTGCCTTAATTGAAGTGGGGAATTAGGTAAACGGGACATTTAATGAATTGAAAGAAAATACGATGTCGTAATAATTCGCAATCATTTAAAACCATGGATTGAATCGCTCTCTTTAAACATTGAATATGTGTTGTTGCTAATTAGAAATAAGGTTGCTTTCTATACTTTGAACCCATTAAAGCTACATGCGTTTGTATTGAAGAATAATTCGTCGCTTTTCTTCGATTTGTTGGAATGAGGAAAAAAAGAACTGATTTGGCGTCTTCCATTATCGTTGGGAAAAAATGCATTGACATTATTGAAGAAAAGTCCTGAAATTGGAATATTTTTCTTATAAAAAGTCTCAAGATAGCCCATTACGTGAGCACTTCCATTGGATTTTTTCTATAGAAGTGTAACTGGTGGACATAACGAAGGTCAGCTGTAATTTGCAGATATTACAGTCGTACACAAGATCCATATTTTCATTACATTGAAGGCCAATTTCATTCAAATAAATTCCCAGTAATCTAGACTATGAGACAGCATCCGTCAATCTCTGACCTTTCAAAGAGGATTCTGATGAATGGGAGCTCCCATCAAGTCATAAGAAATTTATAATATAGATCTACCAATTTTATAGTTTTAACATCGGTTTAATAACAATATCAACTTAATCCATTACCCCTCTATTCTCCTTAATGTACGCCGTACTAGTATTCGCACCTTATATTTGGGCCGACAAATTATACAAAATAGACAGTAAAGTAAAGATGAAAGATGAACATTTTGCCCCGTAGTTTCTGTTTATTGTTTCTAGAGACATTTGTGACCCGTCGCGCTTAAAGGGACCTTATCGGGCGTGTGAAAAATATCGACCCTAGCCTGTCTGCGCAGTCCGCGCAGCCAGACTAGGGCCGACACTTTTCACTTTTATGTAATTTTCTAAACCCGGAATGTTTTCCCTATCTTACTATGTGTTCATTTTTCGCATACGTGATCTGATTGACCTGTGATGAGTCTGACAAGTTTGTCAAAATTTGGATTTTGTGTATTCGGATAAGGTACCTTTTAGCGTGACGGGTCACATTTCTGTAGTTGACACTAAAGTACTATACATGTACTACGCCGTTTTGCGATGGAAATCATATTTCAAGAGCACCTTCTAATTTTACATCTATCAAATGTTGTTTCACGAAACATTGCGCGACATTAAGCTAAAAACAACAAAAAATCAACAAAAAACAACAAAACATACACGCCATATTTTAACTAATTCGCGGACAACATACATTTAGACTGGTCCGATTCGAAGTGGTCTGCGAGAAGAAGGAAATACGTGTATTCTTAAACAATATAGACTATAGAATGTCGAGGGAAATAAGGAAAATGGTGAAAACGTTTTTTCGTATTTTTCACCATATTTTTAAGGATTTCGTCCATACCTATGTTAGATACATTTGTCCCTTGTGAAACGCTTCAATATCCAACCATATTGAAAGCTAGTTTCTATACAATGCGTTTTGGAATAAAGTTTCAAATTATATGGTATCTCTTTTTTATTACAAATTCCTTTCTGTTTGTGCATTTTATGTATTTAAACCTTTTCCAAATCGATTTAAACCTTTTCCAAATCGATACGAACTTCTCACATGCCTACTGGAATAAAGATTATGGAGTCTTGGTAACAAGAGGGCCATGAGGGCCCTGTATCGCTCCATTGGCTTTTAGACTTTAGACTACAAAATTCTTCAAGGAACACAATAGAGGTCTATCCAATGACGATTCATGCTTCACAACAATGAAATCCAATAAGCGATTATGGAGGAGAAATGTTTTTAAAATTTTCTTTAAATTAAACTATTTTTCATATAGCAAAAAATAAGACCAGCTCACAGCAGCTATGTTTGTCATCCTATCGAATATTTTTCAACGAATCTAATAGAGAACTGTACATTGAACATTAAGGCTAAGTTACAATCAAATTCGATAAGGCATTTTGGAGATGAATATTTCTAAAGATTTCTTTTTCAAAAATTTTATACAATCAGTTTAATTTTAATTTAAGTGCCATACAAAATTAATTCTTTTAAGGGAATTTGGAAGATATTTATGCATGGAGGATTCCTGTGAAGTTTGGTTGAAATTGGTCTAGCAGTTTCGGAGAAAAAGAGTTTTAAAGAATTTTCGAAAAATTAAATTAATTAATTCAATCTAAATTGAAGTTCTTCCCCAATTTTCTTAAGGAATTTGAAGTAGGTTCATGAAAGGAAGATTCCTGTGAAGTTTGGTTGTAATTGGTCCAAAAGTTTTGGAGAGGGAAATTTTTAAAGATTTTTTTTCCAAAAAAAATACTTACATAATATAAATTAAAATTTAACTTCTACGTGGAATTTAATTTTTCGAATTTGGAAGAGATTCATGCAAGGAAGATTCCTTGTAAATTTGGATGAAATTGGTTCATCAGAAGAATTTAATTTTTTGAAGGAATTTGGAAAAGGTTTATTCAAAAAAGATTCCTATAAAGTTTGGTTGAAATTGGTCCAGTAGTTTTCGAGAAGAATAAGTTTAAAGAAAAAATGACGCACGGACGGACGTACTGACGCACGGACACAGGGCCATGACATAAGCCCCGCTGGCCTTCGGCCAGTGAGGCTAAAAACAAGAGGATCATGATGGTCCCAAATCGCTCACATGAACTGCAATGACAAATTGTCAACTTGCAGGTGAAAAATTCAAAATCACCTAACTGAGGATACAGAATTCTAATGCAGAATAGAATCACATTCATGAGGGAATTGATGGTCAACAACGCGACATTCAGGTCAAATTAAGCTTAAAATCGACATAATGAAAGATCTTGAATACACAAGATTTCGTCCAAGGCTTGTTTAAATGTCTAGATATGTGGTTGTTTGAGCGAAAACGACAATTTTCACCAAGTCATTAGCACATAACTAAGAGAGTGAGTTATGATCAAGCTGAGAACTTGCGATCTAATGGGCAAATCATTTTTAAGTTTTGTCTTGATCAGTCAACCTTAGTGATTGTTAGAGTGATGCAGATGGACATTATACATGTATAGCAAATAACGGTTGCAGTACTGTTGATTATATGATTTGTTCTTCTGATGTATTTTGTCATGTAAACAATTTTTCCGTTTTGGATAATGATATGTCGGATCATTTTCCAATAAATTGTAAAATAAACTTTCAATATGAAACAGGATTTGAAAACCATTCAGATCGAAAGTTAAAATTACTTCCCTTTAATTATTACCCTTGGAAACTGCAAGATATTGAGCTGTTTTCAAATAAGTTTCAGAGATTTTATGGTAATTTTATAGAAAATAATGTAGATTATGATAATGTTTCTTTTTCTGAAACGCTAAGCAATTTTTCTAATGTTTATAGGAAATCATCCAAACCTACAAAAAAGTTTTCTAAAAAGCATTATAAATTAAATTCTCCTTGGAGGGATGAAGATTGTAAAGTAGCCAATAATGTCGAACGTATTACACTACGTCATTTCAAACTGTCTTGTTATAAGTCAGATTTGTTAATTTATAAAAGAGCTAGAAATGAATTCAAGTGCATTTGTCGACATAAACAATTATTATATAAACAACAACAAAAGAATGAACTTCTTAGTTGTAGGAAAGATGCTAAGCACTTTTGGTCTAAGTTAAAGAATGCCAATATTATTCGTAAAGATCCAGAAATTTCGCCATCATCTTTTTATAACCATTTTAAAGAACTGTTGAATAACGATTCTGTCATGAGAGATTTAGATTCATCTTTTTTGGAAGATGTTCGCCTAAATTTAGATTGCGAAGAACTTAATATCCCGATTACACAAGATGAAATAATTCAAAGCATAAAGTCATTTAAGTTAAACAAATCTCCAGGTCCTGATGGAACATGTATGGAAATGTATAAACATACTATGAACGATATTTTACCATTTTTACATAAAGTGTTTAATGATATATTTGACTGTGGTAACTGTCCTGAAACATGGGGACAAAGTATCATTACGCCTTTACACAAGAAAGGGCCTGTACAGGATCCTAACAACTATCGTGGTATATCTCTTATTGATTCGATTTGCAAAATATTTACACATATTCTTAGTACTAGACTTTCAAACTGGTGCGAAGAACACAATGTATTCGACGAATCACAAGCGGGATTTCGTAAAACATATTCAACTATGGATAATATTTTCATTCTTATGTCTCTTATTCAAAGATACTTATCTAAAAAACGAGGAAGATTCTATTGTATATTTATTGATTTTAAGAAGGCATTTGATAGCATAAGACATGATAAACTGTGGGATTCTATGGAACGAAAATGTATTAACGGAAAATTTTTGAACTTTATAAAATCCATGTATAATAGGGAACCTTAAATCCTGTGTTAAGATAGATGGAAATCTGACCTCTTATTTTGAATGTGGGATTGGTACCCGACAAGGCTGTGTGCTCAGTCCGAAAATATTCGCCCTTTTTATAAATGACCTAGCAAGTTACTTAAGCAGTAAAAATGAACGTGGAATTTTCGTGTCTGACGAAATAAATGAACTTCAATTATTAATGTTTGCAGATGATGTTTCGAGTTTTGCTGACACGGTTATTCAACTCCAAAGACAAAAAGATTCAATTGAGCAGTTCAGTAAAGGGGTTGGTTTAGAACTGAATATTGATAAAACAAAAATAATGTTTTTTAGAAACGGCGGCGTTGTAAAAAATAATGAAAAATGGTTCTACGATAAACAATTATTAGAAATAGTTCCCTTTTATAAATATCTAGGCATTTATTTTACAAGCAAATTATGTTGGTCCAAAACACACTTAATGCTGTCGTTACAGGCAAAAAAAGCAATAAATTATATTTTACGCCTACGCAAACATTTTGGATCAATTCCTGTTGCTGACATGTTAAACATCTTTGATGCCACTGTGAAACCGATTTTATTTTACGGTTCTCATATTTGGGGTTATCAATGTATAGAGAAAATAGAGAAGGTTCAGGTATATTTTTGTAAGAGAATTTGTTGCCTTTCGCAAAATACGTGTGACTTTTTAGTTCTAGGTGAATGTGGGCGTTTACCATTATGCACCCAATATATACCAAATTGCATCAAATATTGGTTAAGTATTAACCGAATGAATTCCAGAAGATACCCAAAACAATGTTATTACATGTTATTGCAATTAGAAGAAGCAGGCAGAACAAATTGGTGTACACATATCAAAAATTTACTTTTTACATACGGTTTTGGTCATGTCTGGATTTTTCATGAAGTAGGTGATGATAAACAATTTTTACAACTTTTTACAAATAGACTAAAAGACTGCTATACTCAAACGTGGTACAGTGCAATAGAACAGTCATCTAAGGCTAAACATTATAAATATTTTAAATCACTGTTAGATCCAGAATTTTATTTAAGCACTGATCTTTCATACAAACTTATTAAGTGTATATATTTTGCAAATTTCAGATGTTCTTCGCATGAATTAATGATCGAAAAAGGAAGACATCTTGGTATTGATAAAGAATTACGTTTTTGTCCAATTTGTAAATCTCAAAGTATTTCTGTTATTGAGGACGAGTATCATTTTTTCTTCGAGTGTAGTGTTTATGAGCAACTTAGATTGACGCATTTTGAGCCGTTCTGGTTAAGAGATAGAAATATCTATAAATTCTATGCAATATTAAAACAAAATGACAAATCAACGATTTACAAAGTTTCGAAATATCTTTTAGATGCATTTTCTTTGCGAAAGGAATTATTGAATGAGTTAAGCTAATGATGTTTATTCAAAAGTTTTCACGTAAAAAAATAAAACTGTGCTGTACAATATTATATATATGTACGCTTTAACAAAACATTTTCCCTTTTAACTATCGATATAAAATTATGTTATTGCTAGAAAAGTAATTATATTTGTTAACCATTAAATTGCAGAATTATCTTTGTTATGTCACTCATGTTTTCATGTTTGTATTGTATATTGTATCATGGGCCATTGGCCTAAATACTTGAATAAAATATGTCTATGTCTATGTCTATGTTAGAGTAAAAAAAAAAACAATGCCAAATCTGAAAATGTTGTACAATTCAGGTTCAAATCACTTATGACTTTCTATTCCGTTTAGACTCAAAATCAATTTCATTCGAGATCTTATGTTGACCCACATTGTATATGAGTTTTGTCCTGATTGGCATAATTTGTGGCTATTATAATGAAAACGAAGTCAAAAACAGCAATTTTGATAACTTGAAGGGCAGATAACTCAGGAAACTCTGGTCCGATCAGGCTAAAAATTAATCTCAGTCAAGATTCTATTGTCACAAACATTTTGACCAATTCTGTCTATTTGAGGCTGTTAGAGGGAAAACAAAATCGAAACAGAAATTTTGTTCAATTCAAGGGTAGATAGCTCAGCAACTTCTAATCCAATTATGCAAAATATCTTCGAACGAATCAAAGGCCTAATGGTCACCACATTGTACCCAAGTTTTGTCTTCATTGGTCGATAACTGTGGCCCTGTTAGAGTGAAAACAAAGTCGAAGCGGCAATCATTGTCACATTTAAGGGCAGATTACTCGAGACATTCTCATCCGATAAGACTGAAAACCGAATTTATTCGGGATCTTATAGACACCAACATTGTACCCAAGCTTTGCCTCGATTGGTTAATATTTGTGGCTGTTAGAGTGAATTTTTTTTCATCAAATTCAAGTCAGAAAATCCCACTCGGATAGACGAACGACGAACACTTCGTGCTCAGGTGAGCTAAAAACGAAATGCTGAAAGTCAACTTTTACTTATTCGTTCATTTCATCCGAAACTTAAATCATATAGGGTGGCACATTTTATGTTGATAATGATATAATTTGTATTCTTTATACGTGTCATTCTCTTAAGGTCATTGTAAACTTTTAGACGCTGTTATGCTGCCGTCGAAATGGGCACCAATTATATTTTCGTATTGAAACACGCTTACGTTGTGTTAATATATACATGTAGTTCTCACTTTATTTTCAGTGAATGATGGCAAACAAAGGTCGATTGTCATGATGAATAATGCTGCTATTATTGTTGTGCTACTATCTCTTTTTATATACATGTAATCAAAAGCTGGTCGTTTTCAATCATTGGTTGGATGATACCTATGTAGACGAGCAACTGGAAGCTCGGCAAGGATGCCATAGTAGTAACGGTATTAGTAACGACAATAATTCGTGGTTAGGTGCTTCAGTCTCCGCGATATGACCATAGTAGGTGAAAGAAACCAATCAAGCGATCACTACATATATTCAACATCACATTAAAATGTTTTGTAATCAATACCTTTGTCAGACAGCAAAATAGATCCCGATTTGATTGCAAGGATGAATATTTTTGTGACCTGTCACGTTTAAATGTGGAATACCTGTAAATTGGCCCTTTTGAGATTCATAACACATTGGGATTTTTTTCGAGCGTCGTCGTCACGTATCCGAACCTATTCGGGCGCGGTCGTAAACATTCGACGATGGAATCTCATTAGGGTGGACTACCTTAAGATACCCTCTGGACAATTTATGAGATCAAATAATGAGAAACGGACTAAGCAGACAGCAATCAAAGGCGAGTGTTTTAGAGCGAAACTTTATAAGATTTCTGAAGATGTTTTAGATAAAGCGTTTTCTAAGAACTAGATTCTGACCGGGATGTTGCAATCATGATGATGTTATTTGTATGAAGTATTGAGCATTACCATGGCACTATGGAGCATTCGGAACAACTCGGTCAATTCTCTCTTATTATGTATCTACAGATTTAATCTAGGGTTCCGCGCGAAATATACGGCAATGGCGCCTCCCATTGAGTGTCTTAAAAATCTTGCTCTAAAGAACGATTTATCTTAAAACATCTTATCCTAACCAGCACTTTCTCTTTTTGTCTCTATATTTTCTGTGCCATATTTTACACAAATCCTATCTTTAATAATTTCCATTTTGTCGTTTGTGGCAGTTTTTTAAGTGGATCACCCTAAAATTTTGTTGTTTGGGAAAGGGTTAAGTTAAAAATAAAAACTTACCATGGGTATCAACAGAGTTCCTATACTCTCAATCAAACTACGTAAATCCAATTTCTTCTCGTTCTCAATCTCGTCTGACCCCCCGGACGACGAGACCGTGGATATATTGCTCACTTTCCTCATCGGACACGTGTCTCCAATACCCGAGTCTTGGTGCAGTAGGTGACTACTGCCCGACCGTACAGGGGATTTATCCCTAGTCCCCTTCACTGTAGTGCCCGACCCCTTACGGCTACTTTTAGAACACGAGTTACATCCCTTATCTTCAGGCGATGACGAGTTATCTCCCTTTCCGGAAGCACTATCGCCATTTTGAATTTTTCCTCGAACATTCACCCGCTCATTTGAATGAGATGTAAGTTTCTTCTCCTCGTTAGACGGGCCCTTCCTCTCTTCGTTTAGTTTTGAATTTAGTTTCGCCATGATTGGACACGTGACTTCCGGTGGTCTCGTGCTCCCATTGCTCGCGTGACTTGGACACGATCTATTTTTATCACAGCGTTGTTTACTAGTCCCGTCACGTCCAGAATGACCGCCATGATTGTCTGAAGGCTCGTCTCCCATCGCTGTCTAATTTCTATAGCACGAGCAGCTTCATTGGAATATTTATACTTCCCCGCCTGTAACAGATATTGGCAAAATTATATTTACCCTCTCCCAAACGACAAAATATTTGGGTAGCCCCATCTGAAAGCTGCTACAGATGAGAAGACAAAATGAATGTGGCTACAGAAAGGATCTCTACAAAATAGCTAAAAATGTTGAGGCAAAAGGAGAAAATGCTGGTTATCAGCATTTTCTTCTATTACCTCAATATTTTACAAAGCCTTTTCTCCTAGGGAGGTCAAAACCAGTTGGGTTTTTTTTGCGGGGGGGGGGGGATGTTTACCCATTAGTAGATGGCAAAATTCTAGACTTGTCCAAATTCGAAGAGGATGCAGACGAAAATTCCTAGTGAGTGAAATATTATATTTTTATGGCATTTCTGTGTAAAAAAGACATTCTGGGAAATGGAGAAATTGCTTGTCACAAGCAATTTCTTTATTTCCCAAACGTTTTTCCAATGGTTATCCTTTTCGTAAACAATACATTGCTTTGATTTCGCTGATAGAAAAGGTTTGGAAATAACATCTAGACAGAAAAATGCTAAAAACCACAGCATTTTCCTTTTTTTGACTAAATACTCAATGTGCTCTGTTGCATATAAATCCTAGCCTATCTCAATTTTGTCTGAAGTGGTTTTCAAAATGGACTATCATAGCAATATGTGGCTAAACCTTTACGATGTGTTAAAATATATATCGTTTTTCTGGCGTTTTTAAAGAGACTATGTCATCGTGTAGTTAATATAAGGCCCGTAGAAAATAATTTCATATTGGGTGGGCTAGAGCCTCTGTGTCTGAATATTTGGGAGGGGGGGGCTGAATTGGATTTTGTTAAATAAGGGAAATTTGGCATTTTGGCCAATTTCCGGGGGCTTGAAGCCCCCCCCCCCCAGACCCCCCCCCCCCTTATGTCCCCTGTTCCTACGGGCCTGAATATAACAGTTGCAAACATCTGAGAAACAAATACATAGATTCTAGATGTATTTTTTATTTAAACAAGAGCTGCATTTAGACGTGGTCTAACTTCAGAACAATTGCATGTTTAGGTATTCACAAGTCTAATCTTTCACGCAATATGTATACCGTATCAGGTCCGATTAAGGGGGAATGCTCCAGTTTCCTAATTGTTTTCCCAATAATAGAATTTATTTATATTTTGTATGTTGAAATTACATGTTATTACCAATTGAAAAATGAAATAAAAGTGGGTGGTCAGCAATCTTGTTTAAATTTTATAGGCACTCGTATCACATACCCCTACAGCGAACAAATGCACAATTTCTGGCAACTGTCCAAGGTCACTAAAATGCTAATAAAAAGTTGTATATTCATTGTTTAGTCCCGAAAACGGATTTAAAGTAACGTCTTACATTCAATACGAACAGAAAACCCAAAATATGTGCTCTTATAAATGCGTAAATGTATAAAACACCTTGCTCGCGTGTTCGGTTAGATCAACGAGGCTGGTGTGTTTTATGTCAAAATTTGCATATTTTTGGAAATATTTCAAGTTCTACATAATAGAATTTGATAAAAATCCCTAATTGTATTAAGCAACATGTCCTGGTAATAATTCAAAAAGAAAATGTATAGGTCAGCGCACTAATTAGTGGATTACGGCAATTTTTATCAGCTACACACGAATAAAATGACGCAAAACAGTGGTAACTGCATACACACTTACGACTGTCTTGCTCTAAATAATCGATTTCCATCTTGAGGAAATCAGTTTCGCATAATAAATACACTTTTACCGTCGAAAAAGGCAAATTGTAATGATGCGTTATATTATTGAAAATCTGGTAGCGAAACATATTGGTACGAAACATTTAATTCACTACAGTAATGTCCGAGTGTTCCGAAAAACTGGAGCATTCCCCCTTAAACCTATAAACCCGGAAACACAACCCATGATCTACGTGTATGACGTCAGCTGTCGAACGCGGCAGTAACAAATGGATTATATACCAACACTGAAAAGGATTAAGGTTTAACCCTTTCCCAAACGGAAAAATTTTAGGGTGGTCCACTTCAAAAACTGCCACAAATGACGAAATTGATGTTATTAAAGATATGATTTGTGTATAATATGGCACAGAAAATATTGAGACAAAAGGAGAAACTGCTGGTTATCAGCTGTTTCTTCTTTTATTTCAATGTTTTCCCAAGCCTTTTTTATTAGGGAAGTCAAAACCAGGTCTTGTTTGGGAAAGGGATAATATTTAAGGAGAGGAATTCTGTGACACAAATATTTCACGAACTCTTCAATAATGTTGTTATATATTATATCGTAGGGTTTTTCAAAAAATCTCCTGATGAGGACAAACGGATGGCAAAAATTGAGGCAGATGAGGAAAATGCAGATTTCAGCGTTTTCTTCTTTTCTATCAGTGAATGGCAATGTATTTTGTGCTGAAATAGACTGAGTTTAAAGGGGCTCATTCTATGTTTTTATGCTTCCGAACAGTTCGGGAACTCATATTTGTGCATGAAAAACAATTAGCAATGCATAAAAACCTCAATCTCGGCGAAAAAACATCTTTCCTTTGCTATAGATCAATCCTTTACAAGCGTGTTTACACATTCTATTTTTACTTCAAAACAAGACAAGGTCAAGGTCAACAAGACACACCTCCGCGATATTAACACACTGTGCAACCGGCTGTGTCGATGACTGTGACCTTATTTGCGAGGAATACGTGAAAAGGTTTATTTTGTTCAAGCACTGAACATTTATACGCGTATTTATCAACTATAGAATACCAAAGATCCTTTCGTTTATTTATAAAAGTAAATTCATTTGACCTACCATGCACATGACATCAGATGCCGAATCTGTCTTCGCTGACTTTCTACGCAGCCGGTTGTACGGTGTGTTAAATCTCGCTGAGCACAGATGACGTATCTCTGACGTAATTGATTTTTGAAGGTTGGGCATATGTAGCCGTTACAAAACAAAAACAAGGACGACCAGCATGTTATCAATTGACTTGGATTTTAATACTTGATAAAGCTCGACGAGTGGTAACAATGGACATAAATGATCTATACCTTCAGGTTGGTAATTTCATACGTTATTTCTGGTTTGTAATTATTGTGCCATTTGCATTTTCGACAGCCTAGCTCGCCCCCCTTTAATGTTATGTTTTGATAAACCGTCGCTGTTGCTACATTCTCGTAGCTACAGCTTTAATCAAGCAGTCGTTGCGATGTTTTAGATTAACAGTGACGAAATACTATAGTTTGTCCGAAATTAGGCCATTGTCTACTTGATTAAATTTAATTCCATTCAAAAGCTTTTCCTATTAATAGGACGTAATACTATGTCTTATTTTTGGAACGGATGAATAGTTTTGTCAAACCTTTGCTAGTGCAAAACATGGTTACACATGTAGCACTACCACAACAATAAGAACAATACGTCAACTTTTTATCGTCTGAAAAGGGGTTAAAACTAGGAAATGGCTAATGCTGTCGGAAAACCTAATGACTGATGCTTGATAAGAAATGGTGCTAAATGAAACGATTAGTTCTGCTTATATGGGTAAATCATGAAACTCTACCATCAAAGTACGGCAATAATTCTTAGATGGGATCAAGTCCATAATGAGATATCCGCTAGTGCATTAAACAGGCGTCTCTCAGACGTGCCTCTTGCTCGGCCATTTTAACTCTATCCCAAACATTGTTTTCACCTTTAATTGAAACAGTTGTGAAAATATTGAGACAAAAGAAGGAAATGCTAGTGACCAGCATTTTCTCTGTTTGCCTGAATGTTTCCGTTTTACTTCCTATAGCATCTCTTGAAATGGATATCCCTAAAACTTAACCGTTTGGAAAAGGATTAAAGCATTTGACCGATCTACCAATTCTCCAAATCCAAACTCTTCAAAATGATTAAGATTAAAAAAAACATTTAAATCATATTGATATAGATGCCAAAACCATATCTTGCATGGAAAAACGTTACATATAGGATGTAATAGGCTAGTCTGAACTTATTACTGAGTGACGCCATTTTACTTCCTAAAAGAAAAGGCTCGGGAAAACATAATGGAAAATAAAGAAATTACTTTACATTTACACCATTTCCAACGTTGTCTAACCCAAAATCGATCTTTTTTAAAGTCCATTGATTTAAAATTCTTGTTTGCAACATCTTTCAATTTGGAAAAAGCTTAGATGTTTGCCGTTTTGGGTATGGTTTAAACACCGTTTCATGACAGGAGGCGTAACATCTACCATAGACCCCTGTTTCTTCTCTCATCAGTACAATCATAAAATCCTTACTGAGTATCAAACTTCTCGTCCTACTTAACGACTCGAGGTTTCAATTCGTAAATGCAAACAAACACAGGAGAAAAAAGTCTTCGACCTCACGAAAAAACCTGCAGTCAGCGAGTCTAGTGAATCATTAATTAGTAGAAAACGTAGTTAGTAATTACGACACAAACGTGACAATTTCAAATACCCTTTCCTATTTTTGAAAACAGGTTTTTTTTGAAAAAATAAAAATCACAGGATGATTTTTTCTCCAATACTCATATTGAACATGACTGTAAGGAAAAGTTTATGTTTAAAGGCAAAAAGTACGAGTCTAAAATACGGAATTGTATAAGTCATTTTCACTTATTTTAGTTTGAAAGCTAATGCAACGTTCAAAATGGGCACCAAAACAATATGATTCTATTAGTATTACACAGACAATATCAGAACTGATAATCAGAATTTCTTTATTTTCCGAAATGTTTCCAGTATTTTTATCCTAGAACCAAGATCATGTTTTTGAAAGAGACAATTAATCGAATCTAGAGCTAATAAAACAGTTTCCAAAATCGCTTTCCTTTTATGTGAAAAAAAACAAGTATTAGAACCACATGACGCTCTTTCTACTTTTAGCACACAGAACACGAGGAAGAACATGTCGCTTCTTTTCAACGAAAACATCGTAAGTTCGTAACTGCAGCTTAAAACAAGCTGCAGTTACGAAGTTTTCGTTGAAAAGCGACAATATTATTGAAATACTGCGTCTATAGTAAGTTTTGTTTACTCTTTCCCTACGACAAAACTATGTACGCAACAAAATGACCTTTCATTGGCACTGAAATTTGTGCCTAAAATAGACTGGGTCAATCGTTAAGTTATGATGAACCGTTGGTGTTGTAATAAAATCTCGAAACTGCGGCTTGAGTCAAGCCGTAGTTAGGATATTTTTAACAAAACCTACGAAATAGTATTGTTTGACCGACATCGGTTGACGGTCTTTCATCTTTTGGTCCATTTTTGTTTCTTTAACGTCTATTGGAGGCATCAAATTCAGGCCTTGTTTGGGAATGGGTTAACCCTTTCCCAAACGACAAAATTTTAGGGTGATCCACTTCAAAAACTGCCAGAAATGACAAAATGGATATTATTAAATATAGGATCTGTGTAAAATATGGCATAGAACATATTGAGACAAAAGGAGAAACTGATGGTTATCAGCAGTTTCCTCTTTTGTTTCAATATTTTCCCAAGCTATTTCTAATAGAGACGTCAAAACCAGGTCTTGTTTGGAAATGGGTTAATCAAAAGAAACGCATCTAGTAATTAACGAACAAACGTGATATTTTTAAGACAAATTTTCTCTGTATGGGGAAAAACATATAAATAAAACCTAAGACCACAGGACGACTTTGTCTCTTAGACTAGTACCTTGTATTCTGTGATACAAAGTATGTTATGATCTTTAAAGACAAGACTCACAGTCTGCAACCACAAATCATAAACCCATTACCAATCAGCAAAAAATTAGCCAAGTCCAAATTCAAGATGATGCAGGCGACAATTTCAAGTGAATTAAGTTTTATACTATCCGTCTTTTTACTTAGAAAGTATTGTGGGAAATGAAGAAATTGCTTTCCACAAGCAATTTCTTCATTTTCCACAATGTTTTTCGAAACTATTATCTTTTGGATAGTCAAAAGGAGTCACTGCGTGGTAATGGACTGAAGCTTTTTCGAACAATACTTAGTTTTGATGTTTCTATCAGACAACAAGAGGGCTGAGGTTGCCCTATATCGATCACATTAGAGAACGCTGTGCCTTTGATGAGAAGAATGTATGTTTCGCCGGTGTAATTCTTAAACCTCGCAACTACAGCTTGCTTCAAGCCGTAGTTGGCAGACATTACACAACACCAACGATTTATCCGATAAAACCAGTTGATCCAGTCTATAGAATAATAATGATAATTATAATAATGATAATAATAATAATAATAATAATAATAATAATAATAATAATAATAATAATAATAATAATAATAATAATAATAATAATAATAATAATAATAATAATAATAATATTAATAATAATAATGCGAAAATGGTTGCAGAAGACAAGATGGTTGATACCTACAGTAAACAAATATGTATTTTAAGGGATGAAATATATCGAGGGAAAGTGTAAAAATTCATCATCAGCAATTTCTCCTATTTTTCAGTGTTTCTCTAGGCATATCATTATAGACGTGCAAACACGGTCTTCTATAGGAAAGGGTTAAAGCATAGTGCAGTCAATGCACCCATGTTTCCAGTTTTCCTTGTATCTCTAATTCGCTAGGGATATTATGAAATAGCAGTTTCCCTTGTGGCTTATATCTATTACAAAATTATTGAATAAAATTAATTAATGTTATTCTTTAATCAAGATTTATTTGTCTTTTCTCCGTACCAAAGTAATTAAACCGATTCAATTTATAGTTAAAGTGGCGTTTTGGGAAATCATAGATTCTTTACATAAGGGAATTTCTTACTCTTTCCCAAATATTCCATTATTGTGAGGATCAAAACGTAGACGGTTTTAAAAAATATTGAAAAAGGAAGGTAATGCTGCCAAAAAATCGTCGTTTTTTCAACAAAAGTCTCGTAACTGCAGCTGAAAACAAGCAGCTACCAGGTTTTTGTTGAAAAGCATCTATATACAGATATGGCGCACTTATTAACAAGCAGTTGATCGTTTTGAACTTCTTTCAGAGTTTAAGGTTTCAGTAGAATAATTATGCTTTTTTGTTCACAAAGCTATTCATTTTAAAACAATTACTCTGCCGTCCGATGCACCCTTCTAAACGGAATATTTGAGAATATGGTAAACATCTAGAAAAGAGTAGAAAACAGTATTAAAGCTAGAAAATAAGGGAAATAATTTAGAACAGCACGTGGATTTTCAATTGGATGTATATTGCATACTAATAGTGTTATCAGTACTAGATGTATATATTCCTTTCCAAACCTATTTGGTTTAGTTCCGATACGTGTGAAACTATGATAAAAAATAAGTGTATGATTTTATTGATATCACAATTCACATAATCATGGATGCATATGTGCACTAAATTGAAGCTATTATGGTTAATAGCAGACAGAAAATGCATTCAAATTACTCACTTTATCAGATGTTGTTCGATGGAAATTTGGATTGTCTCGAGGCTGCAGACCATTTTATTGTCATGCCTTTCCTTTCACGGACAAACTTAATGATGGTGGGTAACCCGCGTTACTTTTGGGCAGCGTTCACACAGAAAAATTGTCCGTTTCATGTATGTTTTGTTTAATTTCTCAGCTTATACTTTGTGGATTTTGACGAGATTAATTAATTGCACCGTAAGCGAATTTGAGAGGGCCATTCCCGAGTCTAACTCATTGTGCACAGAATTTGATGGTTTCTTCAAACATTCAAGAGAAAGCATTAAATTTGAATGTTTAAAGAAACCATGGAAATTGGTGCAGAATATCAACCCTCCTTGTACACTGTCATTATTTTTCATAATCTTTCGCAGCCGTGTACATAAGCGAAATGAAAGAGCCTCTGTGAAAGAGGGTGAATCAACAATTGAAAGCATACATTCGTCATCATCGGCTCACGACTAAAGTATTTGCAATATAGATTTATTAATGGAATAAGCAAACGCAAATGGAATAAGTAAACGCAGACCTATTTTCGAAATGGGACTTTGTTTTCTCAGCACTCGAATAAAGACGATGGGATAGCACCGATTGCATTTTTGTGATGCGTCTAGCAACAAGGGGTCATCTGGCAAGTATTTAACCCTTTCCCAAACAGCAAACATTTAAGGTGTTTGAAATCGAAAACTGCTACAGGTGACAAAATGGATCTAAATAAAGATAACTTTTGTGGATACTGTAGCATTGAAAATTTTAAGGAAAAAGAAGAAAATGCTGATTATCAGCATTTTCTTCTTTTGTCTCAATATTTCCTCAGTCAGTTTCTAATATGGACGTCAAAACCAGGTCTTGTTAATAGGGAAATGGTTAAAATATTGAGCCTAGTCAGTTTTGCAGAAAATAAGCAGAATGACTGGTATCGACATATCGCTGATTTTCAACGAATACCTAGTAACTGTAGCTTGTTTTAAGCTGCAGTATGAGGTTTTCGTTGGAAAGCGACGATGTTTTGCCCTATGATAATTTCTGAATCCAGAGTGTGTCTTTTCTATATTTTTGTTCTTTTTATGAAATGGGATATGTTATTGACCTCTGTTGCGTTCGATTTGTATTGGATATTGGTCCTACGGGCTCATCTGACAGTCCCTTGTTTGCGTGACGTGACACATTTTCATCAATACCGTCGAATCAAAATCCAAATAATGACGAATTTCAACGTCCTATAAGGAATAAATCTTTGGAAGGATTGAATAATACAAAGAATAATGCTGGTTGCAAGCATTTTCCTTTTCTATGGAAAAGAAATTGCATATCACTGCTTTTCCTTATAAAAATATTTCGTAACTGCAGCCTTAAATAAGTCGCAGGTGCGATTCTTGTCGAAAAAATCAACGTTTTTGTAAAATGATCTGCCCTCCTATTAAAAGCTACCAGTCTATATTTTCGTCTGGGCTAATGGCCTGTCGATCACTGATAGTTTAGAAAATAACTTCATTCGGTAATCATGTCTAGATAGTTTCCCTACCATTAGTCTTTAAAAGTTCTCAAACGACATAATTTACCAGTGGTCCTGTTTGAAAGTTGTTCAGGACGAAGAAATAGTGCTAGTAGAATTTGTGTTCATTATGATTTGAAAATATTGAGTTTAAAGAGAAATTGACTGTTATCACGAAGAAACAAGACAAAACTTAAAGTGTTGTGACAGTTGACATTGCGGCGATATTATTAAAGTCAAATATGAAAGCTTTAGACTATTCCATTTAGTTCAGATAACTTACATGATTATCAAGTTGGACCAGTCCAGTCTAAGAATTTGCCATTTGTAAAAAGGGTTAATATTCTAAACAAGTAACACCAGTCAATTTGGATTATGTCTGTTCCATTCCTAGTTGAGACGTTTTATGGGTTTATCCCATCTTATGTTGGCAACTGGTATTATCACTCGGAAATAAGTGTCATGTCGCGCTTGTATCAACATGGTTTATTTAGGTCCTTTTGTCTTTTCATTAAGCAAACCCTTTCCCAAACAATGCGTAGTTTTGACGTCTCCTATCGAAAAGACAGCGGAAAGCATTGAGAGAAAGAAAAAGATGGAGCAATCTAAAATGCCGCTGTTTGAAAAAGGGTTGTATTTCTGACCACCCCATTTTGTTTCAATTTGTAACAGTTTACTTCTGTTAGCCTGTTTAGTTATCCTTAAACATTAAGATCTACGGACGACAGATTAATTAATCCTTTCACGACCAAGACCTGGTTTTGACGTCCCTGATAGAAACAACTTGGGAAAATATTGAGACAAAAGAAGAAACTGTTGATAACCAGCAGTTTCTCCTTCTGCCTCAATATTTTCTACGCTGTATTATACACAAATGTTTCTTAAATAACATAAATTGTTTTGTCTACAGCAGCTTTCAAAGTAGAACTGTCTCATTTTTGTCGTTTGGGAAAGGGTTAAGTGGGACCGACACATCGAATAATGTATCACAAGTACATCGCACCATCACAACACAAAATCAAAACAACTAGAAAAAAGACTTTCCTGGCCTCTACGTCACCACTGTAGACATACAGACGTATAAATCTTAAGATTGTGCCATGTACAGATCAGAGACACTAAAAACAGACCGCGTACGTCCCCATAAACCTATGATGTATTTGACAGTTTCTTGACCAATTCTAGACAACCTTGGTCGAAAGTGTGATTGACCACTTTGTTGACCATTTACCAGACAAAGCCATTTAACCCTTTCCCAAACAAGATCTGGTTTTGAGTTCCCTGAGAGAATAGGCTTCGGAAAACATCGAGACAAAAGAAGAAAATGCTGATGACCAGCATTTTCTTCATTTGTCTCAATATTTTCTGAGCCAATTTTTACACAAATCTCTTCTTTATCAATATCAATTTTATCGTTTGCATTAGCTTTCATATGGGATCAATCTTAGATTTTGCTGTTTGGAAAAGGATTGAGCCAGATTCTGGTAATAAGGTCTTTATAACATTTTGGATCTAAGATCCCGATCAGCGTGTGTATATGCGCAGTTGGATCACGATCCACACTTTTCTCATTCAGTTTCAAATCATCGCTTTTCCTCAACACACTCATTCGTAACTGCAGCTTAATATGTGTCCTGCTAACATTAAATTTATTTGATGGAAATTGCAAATTCTTGAGATATTTCATTCAGTTTATCTTCAGTTTTGACACAACTATTGAGTTTAAAGCAGGTAGGGTAGGCTAGGTCTGTGCAAACTGATTTTAGTCTATACTACCTGCCCAAGGTTGTTGTCGCTATTTGAAATTGACGTGAACAGCATGAAATGGTTAAACCAAGCTGCGATTACGAGGTCTTCGAAACATCGACGATAGCAATCTTCTGCATCAATTTTCAATTTGGACAATAACATCTCATTTTTGTCTCCTGACAAAAGTTTAAACGCACCAAATGCCATTGAATGAACGTATGCCTGAACTTCTGCATCTTCGCAAGCCAAGGGTGACATCTACGTCTAACGTCGGTTCTGTATTCACCCTTGGCGTATTTAGTCCGATTTTCTTGGTCTCCTGGAAAGCGTTTTCATTGGTTCCAGCGAGGTCTCGCTGGAACCAATCAGATTGTCGACTGATACAATTGTTATGAGTAACCAAATCATGACAACAGGCGGGAAAAAGCATTGCATTTGCCGCTCAAAAACTCGAAAATGGGCGATTTTTTCTAAGAATTTCACTGCAATAGACAGGAATTCCCTAACTATAATCGACGAATTATTATACTTTCGACAATTCGACCAAAAAAGCGGATAACTTTTACATAATTCGCATGACGTATGACGCCAAAGACAACGCGCGTTAATGACGTCATCAATAATGGACGTAAACAACCAGCAGAACAACCGCTAGGCGGCGCTTCGCGATTTCAAGAAAATCGGACTAAATCCGCCAAGGGTGAATACAAACGTAGGTGGGTTCAACCTTGGCTAGCGAAGATGGAACTCCCGATAGTTTGCTCAATATTTTGTCCAAGTGTGGACGACCTTACGGCTAAGTATGATTGGCCACTTTGTTAATGTAGAGTATTCTAGAGAGAAACCAGAGAACATAAACAGAAGGTCATTCGGTTCTGACAACCTGAAATGTATGTTTCGTAAAAAACATAAAAAAAATGATTAATTTCCCAATTAAACACGATACTAAGGTAGAATACCCGTATTGCGGTTATTTTCAGATTCATAAAACATTTTGTAGAGCGTCATTCTTACATATTCGAATTTATTCGGACGCGGTCGTAAACATTCAGGCGATGAAAAGTTCCACTCCATTTGTAGTCGGCAAAGTCTGTCAGTTGAGCTTCTTAGGGAAACTATTGATGTTGGGTCATTACATACAAAATTAAAAATGCCAAGGTATTCTTCTGTGCAAGGTATTCGTCTCATTATAAGACATTAAACCTTCGTGCAATTTCGCTGTCATCCGTGGAAACGGAAACTGACCTAGTAATCCGGATTTATCCATCCATCTAATGATAGGTAGAAGACGTTGATACAAACAAAAGTTTCTTCCCCTTTAAAAAAATGTCGGATATAAGTTCGCGAAGTTGAAAAGTCACGATATGCCAAAAAAAGACATTTTTTTTTCAGATATAAACTCGCTTATATATTGCTTTTTTCTGTGAACTCTTTGCATATGGATAGCTTCAACGTTTTCGATTTTCTGAACGAAAAAAAGAGTTGCACTAAAATAAGCGTATAATACCTGATTAAATTCAAGTTATAAACGATGAAAGACGAACATTTGTAAGATATAAAATCACAGTTTACACGTTACTATAGAAACGTTTTATCCAAAATCCGTTACTTTTCATCTCACTTTTGCATCGTATCAATCGCAAGTTCTAATGAATCTTCTGAAAAGTTACAGATCAAAAACCAAGTCACGAAAAAGTGCAAAATTCCTCAAATTTGAACCTTATTTTGTATGATGATACTTGTACGTGGATTATTAACATTTACTAAAGAATGTTATTCCCCAGTCAAGCCACATGTTATTACATAGTATTCTGTTGAATGATGCTTTAAATAGTTATTTCTTTGTCTTTGTGAGATAGGGGTGTCAAGACTAGGCATGTTTGAGAAAGGGTTAAAACGGTTTTTTTTCTTAAAATAAAAAAGCATAGTCAGATTATTAAGTTTTCTCGTCATTTTCTAAGACATATATTTACCCTTTACCAATAAACCTATTTTTAACGTCTTTTAACCCTTTCCCAAACAAGACCTGGTTTTGACGTCCCGGAAAGTATAGGCTTGGGAAACATTGAAACAAAAGAAGGAACTGCTGAGAACCAGCAGTTTCTCCTTTTGTCTCAATATTTTCCATGTCATATTTTACACAAATTCTATCTTTAATTACGTTCATTTTGTTATTTGTGGCAGTTTTTGAAGTAGATCACTCTTAAACTTTGTCGTTTGGGAAAGGGTTAAAGGGCTTGGAAAAATATTGAGACATAGAAAAAAATGCTGGTAACCAGCATTTTCTCCTTTTGCTTCAATATTTTTTATCTTATATTGTAAGCAAATCAAATCGTTCAAAATCAATTTTGTCATCCCCAGGAGCTTTCCAATAAATCGCTGTTTGGGGACGGGTTGAAACACCCGACCTACAACACGGTGGAGATTATGCATGATGTGATGGGTAAATCTACGGACTAATAAGCCTCGCTTCATGTAAGACAGTTTGAAATAACTTTGTTATCTCTGCGTCAATTTCAAAAAGGTTTGTTGGATGTACCCCGGCCTTAACTTGACGAATACCTTTGAAAAGGCGCGGCGAAATAAAGATCAATCGTTAAAATACAAGAAACACCTCGTGTAACAAAATTTAAAACAAGTACAGTAAGGGGCACCTTTCCTCTCTCTGCAACCACAGAGTCCTTTTCGAAACAACAACATTGTAGATTGGTCCATTTGAAAGGATGTGTAGATGACGAAATATTTCACGTAAGTATTTGTGTAAGTGTTAAAGGGTAGGAAATTTTATACATGTCAGCGGGTGAAAACATTGGTTATCAGAGTTCGATTCGTTTTGTCAATGTATATCTTTAGCTTTTTGAGTTAAGGAGTTCAAATCCAAGACTTGCTCAGGAAATTGTTAAACAACTTTAAATACAAGTACAGCATGATGCGCCTTTGATTTCTTTACAACCCTATTAACCCCAGAACAACCTTGATCCAAACCAACACAATTGCAGACTGGCTCAATCTGAAAGCTACAGTAGACGACCGAATGTATTCTAATAAGAATTCGTGAATGTGTTGCATAGCACAGGAATATTGATTCGAAATTTTAAAAAAATGTTGGCAAAAAGCATAACCGTCTTTTTTGTTCCAAAGCATTTTATTAAGTACATCAAACCGTAAACCGTCATATTTTTTAGCGGTACACTGTTGGAAATATAGGTATGCCATTTCAATTGAAGCTATATTCCCAAAAATAACTGTGTACCTTATCAGGGTCAAAGTTCCTCTCACAAACTCGTTATGTACAAGTCATTAAAGCCACGGTTCATGGCCTAAATGCGTGTAAACACGGACTCATCTAAAATATTGTTGGTCTGAAATGCTATATAACCCGTATCAAATACAGGTTCCTTACAATTAAAATCAAAGCGCTGAAAGCGCTGAAGGCCTTGAAGAATTTGATCACATGCAGATTATTGGTATGAGAAAGTTTAAATATTCTTTAACTTCAGCAATAATCAAAGTGCTGAAAGTGCTGAAGGCCTGGAAAGTGTACGAAAATAACAAGAGTAATATTTTAATCTTTTATATTTTTTTAAGAAGTTTCGAACAAATTTGAACACATGCAGATTTTTGGTATAAAACAAAAGTAAGATGAACAGAAATCATCTGTATGGTATGAAACAAAAGTAAAACGAACAGAAATCATCTGTACTGGATGGCCACTAGAATCATGGGGGCCAAATTATCAAGGATCAGGTAAGAAGGATTTCGATTATTAAATGAAGTTAAATCATTGCCGACAAATCGTGATGATATTTCTATATATCTTCACAATATATCATTTAGAACCTTATTAAATCATGAATCTGCCTATTAAAACATAACTATCTAACACATGTATACAAATACATAGATATATAAATAGCAAAGTTTTAAAACAGATTAAAGAATAACAAATCGTTACTATTACCTACGGAATTGGAAAACCAAATATTTCAAGTGTGTATCGGTAATCACTGGACGCGTTCCGTGTGTTCCGGTAATTACTATGCGTTCCATGGTGTTCCGGTATTTCTATGGACCCAATAGTTCTTTCGCGGTGGAAAAAACGAACATTTACGGAACATTTTGCAATGAACAAGTTTCTTTAAATATTAGAGGAACGTCGGGTACTTTCGGACAGTTAAGCGATCGTCAGCCATTATTTAGATAGGTGAAGACAAAAACTGTATCTTATGTCACAATCAGAAAATTCTAAGCCTTTTCCCCGGCATCGGTAATGAGAAGTATGTATTAAGCGTATAAAACCGGGTACCATAAGGAAAACAAAATGAGTCATCAACGACAGGTTATTTCGGACACATCGGGTCTGATCGGACAGGCCGATAATCGAGCTAGATTTATTTCAAATAATTATGTTTGCACTTTTACGTAATTAATTTGGAACAATCTAAAATTTTGTTTGGAAAGGTTTTAGGTAAGATAAAATACAAATGAACGATCTAAGATATTTATTTGCATCGAGTATTTCATAAAAAAAATTAAAAAGTTTACGCTGATAGCTGGAATTGAACGTCGGTTCCCCGAGTTCTGAGACTTCGACATTACCACTCGACCACTGAACTTGCTGTTTTAGCAGTGACATAATTAATATATAAAATCATTATTTGTCCGGTTAGACCCGACGTATCAATTTTCCTTCGGGTCAGATCGGACACCATTTTATTTCCGAAAATAACTAAAATTTCTATCATCGACAGGTAAAAACCTCTCGAAAACCTTTTAATCTTCTTTTTAAACCAGACTAAAAAAGATTTAATCGCAATAATACATCGTCATAATCTTGCGTTTGCAGGGTATCTATATTTAGATATTGCTTACGATATTGATTCGGGGGAAAACCCACTAAACGTTGAGTATTGGCGGCGAATGGATCCGCGCATAATATATGTTGCCATCGATTTCTTGATTGTAAATATTTTACGATTTTAAATGCCTTTACTACTATCAACGTATGTATTTACTTCTTTTGTAATGTACATGGGTCAAAAATCTGCATAAAGTAGTATAGATCTAATCCAGTTCCGATTTACTTTTCATCGCGCAAGAACACTATCTATCTGCGTTCAACGTTTTCACAAGATAACGATTCAGCACGCCCTGGGAAAAATGACATGCTAAATTTGGCCTTCTTCAAGGCCAAAAATCCTATCATTTTTTGTAGGAATAGTTATTTTTTCATGTTTCAAAGAACAGCGCAAAAAATAAAAAAAAGAAAACGTGAAAAATCTTCTCGGATATTCATTGCCTATTTTTAAACATATTTGTATTTGTCTAATTTGACAAATCAGTTTGAAATAGAACCTTAGTAAAAGTCACGAAACCGATTATTTTTCTTGGCTGTAACTCTTTCCCAAACGGCAAAATTTTAGGGTGATCCACTTCAAAAACTGACACAAATGACAAAATGGATGTTATCAAAGATAGGATTTTTGAAAAATATGGCACAGAAAATATTGAGACAAAAGGAGAAACTGCTGGTTATCAGCAGTTTCTTCTTTTGTTTCAATGTTTTCCCAAGCCTTTTCTATTAGGGACGTCAAAACCAGGTCTTATTTTTCTTGGCTGTAAATAGACTCGCGTGTCAAATACACTAAGGGAATGAATAATTTCAATTTTGGAAAATTATGTCGAAAGATTAATGGCTTTAGAGAGCAATCCTTACATCAAGGACGTTTTCTCTTGTGAGAATTATTTAAGCCCCTTTCTCCCTACCACGCCCACATTTTTTGACAAATGTAAAAATTTGTGAATAAATTTTGAAAAGAGAGACTCAAAGAACATTCCTGCAAAGTCTGGTTTAAATTGGCCCAATGGTTGATTTTTAAAGAATTTTCTTATGATTTCTCTAAGTCTGATAAGCCCCTTTCTCCCTGCCACGGCCATATTTTTTGACAAATGTAAAAATTTGTGAACAAATTTTGAAAAGAATGAGTCAAGGCACATTCCTGCCAGGTTGGGTTCAAATTGGCCCAATGATTGATTTTTAAAGAATTTTCTTATGATTTCTCTAAGTCTGATAAGCCCCGCCCTGTCACGCCCACATTTTTGACGAATCAAAGATTCGCGAACAAGTTTTGAAAAGGGTCACTCAAGGATAATTCCTGCCAAGTTTGGTCAAAATTGGCCTACTGGTATTAGAGATGAAGATGTTTAAAGAAAAAGTTAACGGACGCACGCACGGACGGACGCACGACGGACACAACGCCATGACAATAGCTCGCTGGCCTTCGGCCAATGGAGCTAAAAACAAAGTTCTGGGTTTGATGATATTGAAAGTGGTGCAGACGACATAACGAAAGTCATAAATAAAATTGTTCTAAATTCTTAAGTAGAATTATGATTTAGGGGAGACCGGGGCTAGTTCGGCCCCCTAATTTCGATTGCTCATATTTTGAATTATATGAATGTTATTGGGCGTGATTTATATATTTACATTCGACAAGCGAAAGCCTTTCAAACTGCGTCTGTCATTTTTATATTTTTCTTTTCAATAAAGAGAATTTCAAATTTTAGTCTTGATCGTGGTGGCCGAACTTGCCCCACACATGGGGCAAGTTCGGCCCACCCTTGGGGCAAGGTATACACAGACCTATAAATCCTTATATTTGATTTTTAGACTGTTTAAATTTAAAGGAATCTGTATACGAAATCCAAATGAAGGTATAAATTGAAAAAGCATTGTTATAACGGCCAAATCATCGTGAGTAAGGGAACATTCGGGATAACAAGTAGAGGCTGGGGCAAGTTCGGCCTGTGATTTTGAATGTGTCCATTTTTCTACATTTCTGTTAGAGCTAGGTCTGCGCAATTGATATATTCAGAGTCGTCAAGAAATGGCAATTCTAACAGCGATTAACCTTTTTATTCATGGGCAAGTTTTGTGTTGGCCGAACTTGCCCAAATCCCAAAAGTCGAACGTGCCCCAGACAGACCTCGTGTCAACATCACGTCATATCTTCTTTTAGATAACATGAACGCTTCATCTTTAGTTTTAATATGAAAGAGGACTTAATTGCCTTCATAAATATACAAAAAAGAAATCTGAATCATTGTGCATAATACTATAAATAAAAACTTACATAAATGTGGAAAAATACTGCAAGTGTCTAAAAACCAGGATCGTGTTCTAAATTCTATGTTTTTGTATTCAATTCGACCAAAAACCTTCTGTGAAAAGCTTTCGTCATGAGTGACATTAAAATCCAGGTCAGAGCTCTCTATCTGTGTCGACAGGCTCAAAAGAGCCACTAGCCGAACTTGCCCCGGGGCCGAACTAGCCTGGGTCTCCCCTACTTTCATTCCTTTCCTTCAATGTTTTCCTGCAATTTCTTGAATATAGACGTCAAAACGAGCTTGTGGTTGGAAAAGTACAAATGTTCCTTACAATTAACTTTTTTGATTTTCTGAAAAAGCAGAAGGTTGTTAAAAAAATCAGATATTTTCAAAGACAGTCTTGGAAAGATTGTAAGCATGCTATTATCGTTTGATGTGTGGAATTATCTTCTTAAAACCCGTTTTGAAATAGTTTTGTACGACGAAACAGCAGATTTATGATGACAAAAGTTTTTTTTTCAATTCCAACAGTGCTTTTTAACGAAAAAGACTAGCAAATTCAAACCGTTAGTCACCTTAATCGTCTGCAACAAGTCCATAAGTGTACCGTCTAGTAATGGTTTGATTTGATGGCGTTTGAATGCGATACTTTTTTATAAAATTATTTTCTCTCTGATAAAAAAAAATGTCTATAAAAACGTCTGACGAATTTTTGACGATTCGGAGACGGCCATAAAAATAGAAACCAAGCTATAATTGAGTGATTTGTGACAATCACGGGAGTATATAATTCCATTTTTCTCTAAAACCGAGAGATGAACTGTCATTTTAGGGCCACACGTCAAATTAAATTTGAATTCGAACTTAGCCCTTCTTCAAACAACATAATTTTAGGATGATTAAATTCAAAATCTGCTACAGACAACAACATTTATCACAACAAAAATATGTATATGTTCCCTGTACATTAGAACAGAAAGTATTGAAACAAATTGTGAAAATGATGATTTCCAAATTTTATAGTCATGGATTTTAGGAGTAGCCTAATTTAACACTTTCCAAAACGGCATAATTTTAGGGTGATCCACTTAAAAACAAAAGACAAAATGTGTGTTATTAAAGATAGAACTGTGGGATCGAAAATATTGAGACAAAAGGAGAAACTGCTGGTTATCAGCAGTTTCTTCTTTTGCCTCAATGTTTTCCGAAACCTTTTCTATTGGGTATGTCAAAAACAGGTCTTGTTTGAGAGAGGGCTAAAGGACGCTTCTGAAAAGTAAAAACCAAGACATAATTGAGTGATTTGTGACAAGTCTGGGGGTATATAATCTCATTTTCTCTCTAAATGAGTATAAAACGGACACTTGACTGACACACATCAAACCGAATTTGAATCAAAATTGAACCTCCCTTCCATTGTGATACATGTAAACAAGGAATGACATTGGGTCTTGTGCTTAGAAAAGATTTAGTTTACCATTATATGCCAATAAACCGTCAGTGTTGTTACAAAACCTCGTAACTACGGCTTGAATCTAGCCGTAGTTACGATAATTTATAACAAAACCTATGGAACTACTATTGTTTGTCCCAGTACGCTCAGGTTGATTGGATAAAATCGTTCGCTATTAGCAAAGCATAATTTAAGGCCAACGTCGACCGAACAAAATATCGCTGCTTTTCTTCGAAAACCTCGTAACTGCAGCTTAAAACAAGCTGCAGTTACGATATTTTCGCAGAAAAGCGACGATATATTTTGTACAGAACCATTGTGTTTGTACATTCTTATCACGGAAACTTACATTTAACAAGATATCAGATTTGTTAGAGCAAATATATAACCGGTTTCGGTTTTTTTAATTCAAAGAAGATGACCCCTTACAAGTGCCTGTCCAGTGTTAACACCGATTTTTAATCAGATTGATCCAATGTGTACAGAAAGTCTAGCTGGATGACGTACATGTATTTTGATATTATTTATTACACGTATTTCAAATCAACATCATATGTAGTAGGTACTCATTCTTGTAGATCATTCCAATGGATACCGACTACTTAGGGTTTACGGAACAACGTTCGGTATTTTGTTTATTAAAAAGCTATACACCCCTCTTTTTTGTAGGTCAACCAAGACAAAAAAGGTTCTTTTTTAGAACTTCAACTCAGAGACCCAACGCCGTCCCCATGAGCGGTATCTCATCATTTTCTCATTTATTTCAATTTAGCACTCACATAGGACAAAATAGCGGTATAAGAAATCCATGTAATAGAAAATCGGTCATTCGTAATAAGCACGTATTGGATCTGTCTCGTATAATCTATGTCTCTGTCTTGGTCATTTTGGGGTCACGTTTCATTTTGGAAGCAGGTTTTACATAACGCTGCTTTTCAACAAAGACCTCGTAACTACAGCTTGTTTAAAGCTTTAGTTACGAGGTTATCGTTGAAAGAGACGATAATTTAATTTTCTTGCAGTACATTCGTAATTTTCGTGTTCAGTTAGATGTTCATTAATACATATTTTCTTATGTAAAAAGAAAGTATGCTCTTTCTGATAAAGGTCAATGTAGATTTTATAATAAATATCTATTCAATGTCTCTGATAACATACATACTCAAATGTGCGGCAGACGAGTGATAACATAAATTCATGATGTTCTTGCTTCAATTTTGTGACATAATCTAAATATATATACAAAATGTTGCAATTATCCAGGCATATACGAAAACAGATTATTGACTTTCGTGATAAGGATAATAAATCAAAGAAAAGTGGGTTATGCGAAAATCATAATAATGCAAGTACAATGAAGTGTATTGTGTTCTTTAAATATACTCAGAAAAAGTTGCAACGCTTCACTATATAAAATTGACATTCAATTTTTGTTACAGATTAGGTTTTTAGATGTGGCATATCATAAGTGTCTGCACATAACCATAACGTCAATGCATGTTTGCTTTCTAATATGGATGCGCTATACAAATAAGTCACCCAACAGTGTCTTGGCACGTGAAACTCGTGATCTGTCCTATTCATTCTCAATTTTAGAAAATAAATTTGAAAGCAGATTAGATCTAACTGACTTATAAAAGACAGAAAATTCGAACTATTTCATAACAAAACTAGAGTTTACGCGGACAACTTCGCTCGTCTATCCAGGATTTCATCATATAAATAGATCGTAATCAAAGGTCACGGTCAAGAGGTCGCGGGTCGTGGTCTTAAAAGGAAGGTTTTGTCACACGCTATCTGAGTGTGAATAGTCCCTATGTTATAAAGCCCATATATCATAATAGTCCCTATGTCATAAAGTTCAGGAGATATAGACAGCTTTTTGTCTCTATACATGTAACCGACGTTGACGCCAACGCTACTCCAACGACACTTAGGATGCTACAACAACTACCCGGACTAAAAATATCGGCTCGCCAAATGCTAGGGTGATCCGTTTGTTTCAGGCATGCGCATCTTTTACATGCAATGGACACTTTCTCAGTAATTTCAAAAATAGAGATTGGATGTTCAAACTTCCTGTTTTACCATGTATTGGTCGCCTTTTAGAATTTTCGAATAAATGGTACCATTATTTCAGGCCCAGTATTTCAAAGCAGAATCTTAGAATTACCAGGAAATTACTACAGCTACGTCACGAATGATGGTCGTCGACATTTTAAACTTATGAACGTTTTCTGTTGATTCTTTCAAGAAAAATTCACAAAGATTAGTGATGGGTTGGAGCTTTTGCTGAGTATAGTATTGTATCAAGGTCGAGATATTCTAAGAAAGTTCCAGCGATGGCCCAGACGAAAATAATAGAGTGGAACACATTTATAAATGAATGGATCTTTATTTAATGACAGAGGCTCGCAGGTGGTCTAGACCCTCAGCTGAGTAGAAAGATGGTTCCCTTTTCTTGGAGGAAAACATGACTCGTGTAATTTACATCTTGTCAATGATCATTTTTAAAAGTATTCGGGGAAGAAGAGCTTATGGCATCCAGCTTCAACGTCTTAAAATATGGCCTGATAAGCATGTAAATGATAAGTACAGGGTGTATATCTTATACCCTATTCCAAACAGTACTACATGTATCTTACTGCGGTCCAATTTGAAGGCTGCTGCAGACGACAAAATGTATGTTGATGAAGAAGGGATTCATGTACAATTAAAGAGACATTTCAGAATGTTTTGTCATAAATTTTACTTTTATTTTTATCTGAAAGAGCATATTTCCTTATGAAAATTCTGAAAATTTCAAACCAAAACATTGCGCCGTTTACGAGAAATCTATATTTTTGTGTTAAATTTGAACAAATTGTTGTGGACAACAGTTCGGATTTATATGCAATTTATCGATTATGCCTCAACTTTAAATGCGTGTTTCTCGCTTATTGACAACAACTTAAAAAAACTAATAGTATTTATACTCATTAGAATAACCAATCTTGGCATCAAGACATACTTTAAAAAAATGAAATTGGAATGAAATGTCCCTTTAAGACTAGAAGATATTAAGGCAAAAGAGGAAAGAAAATGCGATGTAAATCCGACATATTAATAAGACTTGTTTTCAAATTCTAATGTATTTTTAATTTATTTAAAGAAAAAATGTCATTTTTAAACAATTACTATCAATATTATAAATCGTTGTTTTTCTTCAAAAACACAATAACTACAGTCTGCTTTAAAAGCTGTAGTTATGAGGGTTTAAAAAAAAAGCGATGGAATGTCGGAAAGATCAAAAGAAAATAAATTGTTTCTGATATATTCTTATGAACTTAGAGAGATAAACTTTATTACTTATCTAAAACCTTGACAAATAGACCAAGATATACCCTATTAATTCAAGAACCCCCTATGGAGAAATAATGCTCTCCCGCGAGAGTCGGTATTTGTTTTTTCTGGAAGAATTTCTGTTTCGTCAAATAAGAATGTAGCATTTTATACCTTTCCAAACAAGCCCTCGTTTTGACGTCTGCTATTAAGACATCAGTGAAATCCTTTTGATTCAGTATTTTCTATGCTATATATATCATACAACAATTCTAGCTTCAAAAATAACTTAGATGTATTGTTGTTGTTTGCAGCAGATTTCAAATTGGAATTGTCCAAAATTAAACCGTTTGGAAAACATTAAAGCATACTCTATTACCTAGTAGTGTTTTAGTCACATCAATGAAAAACATGAAGACAAAAGAAAAATGTGACAATCAATGATCATATTTTCATTGTTTTTGGTATGATATATTGTACACAAACTATTTTTATATATCGATCTCACAATACGTCACAGTTTTTAAAAGGGCTAAATTGAGAGAAGTTCTAACCAATTTTAATCCCGTCCAGAAAATGTGCTATGTTTGGTAAAGGACTAAAAGATCAAGATAAGTTATTTCTATGTCCGAGTGTTTGTGAAAATTTCTTGAAATTTCGAGATTCAAAAATACAGGACTAACAGACATAAGCAATTTCATGATGTAATCACGCGATGAAAAGCCCAAATCCAAAACAGCTTAGATTAGACATTGCCTCAGCAATACTGATCTGTCTGACATAATGATGTTGAATACGTTCAGAATAAAAGAGAACTGCGTTTATATAGTTTTTTCTTCCCTTTCTTCAAACTTTTCAAAAGATGGAATACTGAAGTGCTAGAAAGTGCACACGTCGTGTGTAAAAGCCTTTAAGGGTTACATTTGCTTACATGGCTGCTTTATCATACTTTTTGTTTACATTTTGCTATTGAAAATCCATATTAAATACTTGAGATGCTTTGATTACATTTGGGTCACATTACACAAAAGGACAAGCAAATATTTACATATGCAAAGAAAGACGAAAGTCATTTAAAATGCGAACCTTAAACACGTTTTGAATGAAAGACTTTATTTTCAACCCATTCCCAAAACAAACTAAAATGAAAACAAAGTCAAAACAGCCATTTTGACATTTAAGGGCAGATGCCTCCTGACTGTCTTCTTCAATCAGAATCCTTTGAAGGATTCAAAGATGTTCACTCAATGATCATTCATGTAAAGTCTGGTTGAAATCCATCTAGTTGTTTTTAGAAGAAGACTTTTAAGGACGGGCGGATGGACGCACGCACGGACACATGTACGAACGGACGAACTGACGCATGACAGACACAAAGACACGACAATAGCTCATCGGCCTGAAAGCCTTTGCAGATGACAACATAAATGAGCAGTGATCTTGAAAAAGCCTTTAAAACATTTGATTTTAAGTTATTAACCCATCACCAGACGACAAAATTTTAAACTTGTCCAAATTCAAAGTTGTTGCAGACGACATTTTCAAGCGAACATAATTTTACTCTTTTTGTGCTTTCTGAGTAGAAAATATTTTTGTTAACTGAAGAAATTGCTTGTCACAAGCAGTTTCTTCATTTTCCACAATGCTTTCCGCAGCCTCTGTCTTGCAGGGTGTCAAAAGGCGTCATCAGGTGGTAATGGGTTAACATGATTTCAGCTAAGAGTAAGCTTCCGTACAGTCTGATCAGGATCCATAAAACTGACATTAAAAGTGTCGCAGATAACCGATTTCTACACAACACATGGATTTGACGTCTATTTCTGAAAGATGTTTGGGATTTAGATTACAAAAGAAGAAGAAGTATAGAATAACAATCAAACAAAGGATTTTCCCTCGTTATTTTCATGATATTATGATACTCAAATAGCACTCTTTCCGTTACATAATTCTACTACTTTGAACATATGTATATAAATGCAGACCCATAGGAACAGGGGCTATGGGGTTGGGGCTTACCCCCCCCCCCCCCCCCAGTTTGCCAAAAATGCCAAATTTTCCTTATTTTACACTGAAAATTCAGTGAAAATCCAATTAATTTAACCCCCCCCCCCCCCCAATATTCGTACAAAGGGGCTTGAGCCCACCCAATATGAAATTGCTTTCTACGGGCCTGAAATGTTCGTGCTGTGGAAAGGGAAAGGACAATGTTTCCATCCTCATTGCAATGTGAAAAAAATACAAAACAAAACAAAAAGTACAATTTCGTTTTATATCAAAGGAGACACCGCTTTTGATACCAAAGACAAAATATCTCAGAACGATATAAATGTCAAGCGCCCCAAGGAAATCAAAATCCCTGACAAAAATATTTGTCAAAAACAGAGCTTCATTTCCTCTTATTCACCGGATTAACCCTTTCTTTAACAATTCCTGGATATCATGTGAATTTCTTATAAATCATGTTTTGAGAGAACTTTGAGAGAAAAAAGAAGACGCTGACATCTAGTATTTCTTATTTACTCTAAATTATTTCCACGCTTAAAATATACCAAGCATACCCAAAATGATAACCAGCATTTTCTACCTTTGTCTCTATGTTTTCCTGGCTAAAAGTCACACAAATCCTACATTCATTAGTATTAACCCATTACCACACAGTGACTCCTTTTGACTCCCCACAAGATCACAGCTTTGGAAAACATCGTGGAAAATGACGAAATTGCTTGTGACAAGCAATTTCTTCATTTCCCACAATGTTTTCTACGTAAAAAGACCAAAAAATGCACAATTTCATTTACTTGAAATTGTCGTCTGCAGCATCTTTGAATTTGGACAGGTCCAAAATTTTGCCGTTTGGTAATCGGTTAATGTTGACGTCTGCAACAGCTTTCCAATTGGAGGTGTCTAAAAATCAATTATTTGGGGAAGGGTTAATAACCTCATTTACCTGTGGTTAGAACATATTCGTCGCTTTCCAACAAAAATCTCTTAACTGCAGTTTGGTTTAAGCTGCAGTTACGAGGTTTGTGTTGAAAAGTTGAGAATTATTTCCAGTGTTCTCGCATCATCTCCGAAATCTGGATCATTTTTACATAATCTCTCATGACATGAAATCAAGAATTGACGCCAACGCGTTGACAAGAGACATTTCTGTTTCACATAATTGTGATGTCAGTCTAATATTTTGTTGAAACTTTCGATTAGCGGTCATGTGTTATTGGTATTGATTGACAAATCGTTCGTGGAAAAAAGAAATGTGATCTTTCTCATGATAATTTGGTTTTTCTAGATCTACTTGACATTTTTGAGTCTGGCGTACAGGTTCCTTTACTTTACAACATGTATAGTATGTTCCTTATCAAAAGACCCCTAACTAGTGGGTTCGACATTAATATTTTGATTACGGGGTTTCCAGATGCTTCCTTATCGCATGACCGGTGACATACATCGAGAAGATAAAAACAAACTGTGTAGGTACAATCTTGTATTTCTTGTATTTCCTTTCGTGACAAACAGTGTTCTCATAAATTCCGCTTCTTCTCAATTTCCTGGCAATAAACGTCCTGAATTGGATGTCAATAAAATATACGTTATTTCTCTTTGACTGTCATAAAATGAGTTTGCATTGCATTGACCCACAGACAGAATTGTCGAAATGCACATGATGTAGATCAACTTACCCCTTCTCAAACCTGATTTTGACGCCTCTATTCGGAAGAAAAAAATCGTCACAAGTACAGCCTTTGTCATCACCAACGCAAAAAAGCACACTGTCCCCAAATAAAGTTTGTTGCAGACGACAAAATTAATAAGTCAGACAGGGAAACTCTATCATAGATAATACATGGGGGTAAATGAGAGATGTTAAATAACAACATTACTTCTCTGCAACGAGCGTCAAAGAGAAGGATTAGTGTAGTTGGAAAGGCATATCCTAGTATAGGCCCATGTTATATATTTCAGGCATTAGAACAACATAGGCACAATGAATATTTGTGTGGTTGTCAAATTCTATTATGTAGAACTTGAAATATTTCCAAAAATATGCAAATTTTGACATAAAACACTCCAGCTTCGTTGATCTAACCGAACACATGAGCATGCTGTTTTATACATCAACGCGTTTATAATAGCACATTTTTGGGGTTTTCTGTCCTTATTAAATGTAAGACGTTATTTTAAATCCGTTTTCGGGACTAAACGATGAATATACCGCATTTCATTAGCATTTTAGTGACCTTTGACGGGTGCAAGAAATTGTGCATTTTTTCGATTCAGGGGTATGTGATACGAATGCCTATAAAATTAAAACAAGATCGCTGACCATCCATTTTTATTTTATTTTTCAATTGGTGATAACATGTAATTTCAACATACAAAATATAAATAAATTCTATTATTGGGAAAAAATAGGAAACTGGAGCATTCCCCCTTAATTAAAATAGAAAAATATGTTGCTATCAGAAAATAAATAAAAATGATGGTAAAATGGTTTACTCATTGGAGGAAGAACATGATCTATAGAGGAAAATTTAAGAATTGTTTTACAGCAAAGAATTGCGTAAGATGGGTGACTTATGAATGAATTTACTAAATATTCTAACAGTGCTTAAATCATCTGAACCGTTAGTGAAATAATTTTGTCTAACATGGAAAAACAACTTTTGAGTAAATTGCTGTCGATTGTGTTTATAAACTCGACAGACTAGCATAAAGTAGAATTAGTCTTCTATGTCTTTTATATCTAAAGAAGTGCACGTGAGACAATGTCTAAGCGAGTGGTTAGTTTTATCAGAATTGATTTCATAGAAATAGAAAATATAGAAGAAAATATGCTTTACATCATATACTTCTCTCCTCTATCGGAGAACAAAGTTAGAGTGTCCTCAAGATGGGAAATATTCAGTAGATTACCCATCACTTTTCCGAACTCAATCTAC
This sequence comes from Fragum sueziense, assembly GCA_963680895.1. Taxonomy (NCBI): domain Eukaryota; kingdom Metazoa; phylum Mollusca; class Bivalvia; order Cardiida; family Cardiidae; genus Fragum; species Fragum sueziense. The sequence continues at coordinate 24,066,597 of OY804596.1, read as the reverse complement.
TTTTAGGTATCACAATCTTTCAAGATTCAAAAGGAGTGATCAATGGTGTGAAAAAAAATGGAACAGAAGAAGTTCATTAAATAACGAGACAATAAAGAAAGTGAATAATTGATAGGTTTAATTCAGAAAATGCTTTAATTTATCAACACAAAGTTATCTACCAGTTTCAACCCTTAGCATCAGCATGGAAAGTTTTTTTCTTGTAAAGAAAATAGTCCTAAATCTCCTGATAAATGATCTAATTAAGACTCGTATCTAAAGGTGGCTCTTTCGCTGCCAATTTTCCTTAGAAAACAGACTTCTCAGTGCCAATTAAATTCCAGGAAATTCCAAAAATTATACTCTATATAAAGAAATTACTCTAAAATATTTATTTGTTGTTAGATTGTAATGAAACTTTCAGGAAATTAAGTTAATATGTTATGCTTAATAAATATGCTTTCAAATATGTGATTGTATGACCTTGACCTTGACCGTGACCTTGGCTGACCTTGAAAAATAGAAAAAATGGTGTTTTTTATGCAAAAAAAGTTATTTGGTATGGACAAATCTACTAAAAAAATTAGTTTTAAGGAATATATACCTAAAACATTACCAAACTAATACTTATGAGTAAAAGTAAACACTTTTTATACATTTATTACACACCAAGGGCTGCCAGATTATATAAAAAAAATACTGACAAAAATCCTCTGAAATCACTTTGTGTAGACAGTGCACACCTTCAACCAGATAAAAGTACGGTTAAAATTTTGTACAAACATCTAATCAAGTGTTTAGAGAAGAAAAACAAAGCAGGAGAATATCTTTTATCAAAATAGATGAGACTGGCATGTTTTTCATCATAGGTAGGTAAAGGGTTTTAGCTTAACACATTACGTACAGGTGAGAACAGGTGAGAATAGAATAAAGGACGGTATTTTACGAAATAAACACAAAGAATGTACAAATTAGTCAGTAAAAATTGTAAACATACATTTTCTATCAATTTTAACTCCGATCCTGAGTCTGAATCGTTTGCAATCAATGTCAGAACTTCATCAACAGTGAGGCGAGTCGCCATTTTGTTGGTCCTCACTGATCTGAGAATTTGTCGTCTAGAAACAGCTTCAAAATCATCAAAAATCCAGAAAATAATTGAATTTCCTGGTTGAATGCCGTAAACAAACTTATTTGTCGTAAATGAGTCAAATGTCGTAAATAATAGATGTCGTAAAACATGTTAAAAACACGTGTAAAGAAACGTGATGGTCAGGTCGCCGAAAAGCGACATTGGCAGTCTCCTAGTATGTCGCCAAAAGGCGACATTGGCAGCGAAAGAGAATAATCGTTTAATTCTGAGCTATTCTGAATTGTGCAGCCAATCTTGAATCGTTCATACTGAAAACTCTTTCGTAATATTCTTTTTACATGTATGTGCATAAATCGCAGGGGACAGACGGACTTGCGAGGAAATGCTGGAACATAGCATAAAATAAACTTTCCTTGATTTTATCGAAAAGTCGACCTTAAATTGCAATTTTGACGAAACATTGCCTTAGATCTTTAAATGGGTCATTGAAGTTCTTGGCCTATATTCCAGTGCACCCAGACCACAATTGTCTGTGAGGATGTTTAGAAAACACGATTTAATTTACTTTGATTGATAGAACGGCAAATTCGCTTTAAATTTGATTATTTTGGCTCACTTGTTTAATCTAGGTATCTATACTATGCTTTAAATCGATCAACTTTTTTTTCAAGACATGTATTACTGGTCCCTTTGGAATTTAATTAGTTTTTTTTATAAAGTTTAACCCTTTTCATGATGTTTTTGTTTTAATTGTCCCTCTCTCTCTTTTCCCAAATGATACATTTTAACCGTATGTCTATTCCTTCCGATGATGTAGAATTATGAATAGTTAGTGTAGGCCGTATAGTAGATTTTGCGCGATATCAACATTCAAATACTTAGTGTTGGCTACCGATTTATTGGAGACGGGGGCGTGGTAATGTGTAGACGTCACATAAACTAGCAGACAGTCTCGTTTATGCTAAATATAGCGGCCAAATTTTAAAAAATACTGCAATTTCATTGGTCCAAAAAGTAGGTCGATCACTAAAGACTAAGATTGCACTTCAGTGCAAGTGGATCCTAAAGTAGTCACTTCCGGTTTCGGTGCCTAAAGGGTTGTTAACATGATGTCTGACCTATGATCTAAATGTTACAAAAATGGAAATTAAAGCTTCAGAGTGTTAAATCACCATTTTCTTTATTTTAAAGCCCTAAAAGTTTTGTTGTTTTTCTTTTTTTCCGACTCTTTTTACAGGTCTTATTTGTTAAGTAGCGTGTGTGGAAAGTGTGCTTCACCAATTACCACCAGATCCTCTAACAATAAACAAGCAATTAAGGCATATGTACTCTGGTCAATCTGGATTGTAAATCTGCCGTGCCACGACGAGCTGGTCTACATGAGCATGAGTCAAAATCTGGTAAAAGGGCACAAATAATTGGCGTTATTTCAACACATCATAACCACAGATTTAAGCAGGATGCAGTTACGAGGATTTGCAGTAACACCGACGGCATATACTTAATGGATCTTTTGGCGTTTAAGGCCACATAGAGTCTGGTCATCAGAGCTCCTCTTCTCAAAGATAAAATTCAAGGATTAAGCTCCGAAATATTGCTTTTTGTGATTTGCGCCAACTTTAGTAAGAACACAAAACAGTACTCCATCAATTTCCGGTCAGGCGGTTCTTATACCGACGAAATGCTCAAAATAATATTTTTCTTTTTCTCGCAACATTTTCAATGTCATTACTTAATAATTATTAAACCTCTATAACTAACATGTTGGAAACGTTTTCGAATGTAGAAGAGTTGCGACATGCGTGACGGCACTAATTTTGTTACAAGCAGGGCTACAGATAAGTTGGGGTGAAGACATTCTAACTTTGTTATTTCAATTCCAAACCCTATGTTGTGGGTACTCATTTGTATCGTCTCGACGAGACGATACACATGAGTACCCACAATAAAGGGTTTGATGAACAATAACAGAATTATTGCAGTTTAAAAATTCATCACTCCCGCTTATCTTGAGTTCTGGTTGCAAGTTCGAGAATATTGGAGGCGTTCTTTCTTGCCTAACTTTGTGTTGACAAATTACAGCCTAGTCTAAATTAAACCTATCAATTATGCATTTTCTTTCAGGTCTCGTTATTTAATCAAGTTCGTCTTTCCCCTTATTTCACACCATTGATCGCTCCTTTTGAATCTTGATAGATTAGGATACCTAGAAGTAGATTGAACTTAGACGAAAGTGATTGATCGCTGGTTGAACGGTATTCCTTCTTCAGCTATTTCAGGCTTTCTGATATTGTTCCTGTTTCACCATTTGTCCTACTGACTGAAAAGTTTGTTTAAAAAATGCCAGTTTACGAGACTTTTCAGTTTGTTTGTCTCAAGGTTAATAGAAAGCAGACAGTGTATGCTAAGATCAGACTGCAGGTCTGTGCGGGCTGACGTTAGTCTATACTGGCTGCCAAAGCTAAGGTTGCAGCAAAAATATGAAGCAAACGTCATTAGAAGGGTTAAATAATCGGTGAATTTACATCCCTCATGGTGAAAGCCAGAAAGATCGTACTTGTAAAAATGGGAATTGGGTAAAATAAGAGATTCTGAAAATTCCGCATATCCTTTGAGACTGGTATTTCCTCTCTTTGCCTAAATGTTTTCTGTGTTTTAAAAATCAGAAATCAAAACTTTATATAGATCTACTTAATATTAGCATTTGAAGCGGTTTTGACTTTGGCAACATTAAATTGTTGCCGTTTTGGCGAAGGAATAAAATGCTCTGAACGGTTGTGCTCGGTCAACTCTCCGTATTTTCCAGCCAGACAAGGGTTGTTGCTAGGTTCCCTACCTGACACACGTACTTTCTTAATGAAGAGTTGGACATGTCTACGGGTTTAACTTAACCAGCTTAGTAGTTTATTATATTATCCGTAATTGTATTAAGGACGGTCATTACAGTTCCCCCAAGTACAGCTTTAGGGTAGTGCGAAACAGATAATGTGGAACACTGTGAAGCGGCAATGTTGATGTCCCGGTCAATGCAATTTATTAAAACCAAAATGGCTGGAATCTGGAAAAGGGAATCATACAGCGTCTGAGACTAACATGGATCTTGGTATAAAAGTTGATAATAATGTAAGGTTGCGTCTACAGACCCAAATAGATATTGCATAATGGTTCTTTCAACTTTCTACTCAAATATATGTCTGGATTTCTAATTTATTTCAATAAAACACAGCTAGAAAATTGTCAGATACTCCACAAAATTGTCTAGAAAATAATAAAGCCGTCTGTACAGGATATTGTTTAATGCGCATCTGGTTGGGTTGCTAAATATGATATAGTTCTGGTTAGCTTTCATTGTTTTATTAGACTCTGAGGAATGTATACGTCTGAGACAAATGTCGGGTGACTAGAACTCTTTCATCTCTATGATTGTTTTCTGAAACAAACGCAGCCATAAGAATCATACCACAAGAAAGGTAACACAGCAACCTTAACATAGTGCGCGTAAACATTCCTTGGTATACAGACAGAGAAACTGAAAATATTTCATTACTTCGCCTGCTCAAATTTATGTCTAGATTTTTAATTTATTTCAATAAAACACAACCAGAAAATTGTCAGATACTCCACAAAATTGTCTAGAAAATAATAAAGCCGTCTATACAGGATATTGTTTAATGCGCATCTGGTTGGGTTACTAAATATGATATAATTCTGGTTAGTTTTCATTGTTTTATTAGAGTCTGAGGAATGTATACGTCTGAGACAAATGTCGGGTGACTAGTACTCTTATTTAGCAGCCATTGTTTTCTGAAACAAACGAGATCACAAGAATTGCTAAATATGATATAGTTCTGGTTAGTCTCCATTGTTTTATTAGAATCTGAGAAATGAATATGACTGAGATAAATGTCGGGTGACTAGAACTCTTATTTAGCAGCCATTGTTTTCTGAAACAAACGTGATCACAAGAACTGCTAAATATGATATAGTTCTGGTTAGTCTTCATTGTTTTATTAGAATCTGAGAAATGAATATGACTGAGACAAATGTCGGGTGTATAGCTGCGATTGTTTTCTAAAACAAATGCGACCAAAAGAATCACTGAATATGACAAAGTTCTGGTTGGTCTTCATTGTTATATTAGTCTGTGAACAATAGTTCGATTGACTAAGAATACTTTCTTCGTACATGTAGTAATGCTTCTGTTCGACGATCGTTGGGATCACAATAATTGCTACATTGCTGGGAAACTTATCTTATTTCATCATTTAGAACGCAGACCACATCATTGAACAACTCATTTTGCAGTCTGCTAACAAAACCGCAATAACCCAGTTTATTGAATTCGTATACAATATTATCGAATTACCTCGAATGATGTTAAAAACGTCGATTCTGAATTAAAACTCGATCCCATTAAGTACAAAGGGTTTCCAATTTAAAAATGTTTTTTATTGTCGACGTAAAACCATACTGTTGCAATTTAACCAATTACCACACAGTGACTCCTTTTGACTCCCCACAAGAAACTGGTTATGTAAAACATTGTGGAAAATGAAGAAATTGCTTGTGACAAGCAATTTCTTCATTTCCCACAATATTCTCCATACAAAATGATTAAAAGATGTACTTTTTCATTCATTTTTAGATGTCGTCTGCACCATCTTTTAATTTGGACAAGTTTAATTTTTGCCGTTTGGTAATGGGTAACCAGTTCAGGCTGTTTAGCAGGACGTTCCCTATTCTATTTTGTATTGTTTACAACGTAGCAGCCTGTTTCTAAGAGGTATATCTATGAAGAATAAATATTTAGATAAAAATCTGCCATAATTAATGTTAATGAGGAAGTTATCGGATATAGCAGTGCAGTAACCCAACTCTTTCCCAGACAAGACCTGATTTTGGAAAAGGTAACACAAGAAAAGAAAAGAAGAAAAGGCTGAAAATGAACAGTTTTTACTTTTGATTCAATATTTAGTAGACAAAAACACAAAAAGGTCTTTTGAAGTATTTAGGCTATACATCGTCACCAACACTTTGGAATCAGGACCAAGACATTAGCCATGTAGTGCCTTGTTTTTGGTGTCAAACAATGCTGTTATCGAGCATTTTTCCTTTTTACCGCCATTATTTTCCGTACGATATGCTATATATTTTCTATCTTTGAAACATTAATTTTGCTGTATGCAGTGCCTTTGAAATTGGATCTGACCTAGATATGTCTTTTCTGAAAGTGTCCATAAAAGCACAATGCTTTTTTGTTACATCGTGAAGTAGCTCTACTTGTAGTTTCCGAGCTTTCTGTAAAATAATAGATCTACGTGCATATATACATATGAGCCAGGATCTGGAAAACGTCCTTTATGGCATTTGAGAACAACCTGGATCCAGACCAGCCTGTGCATACGCACAGTCTGATCAGGATCCATATTGTTCTCTAATAGCTTCTTTGTGACCTGAAGCAATCATAGAAGAGCAGCATCGGTGTATGCCAGTCTTCGCTTAGGCTCAGACTGGTCTTGAAATGTGGCTGTCTCAAATGCTATAAGGGACATTTTTCCAGATCCCGGCTCATATTGATTCGCGCCGCCTGATCTTGATTCGTGTTGATTTCAAATGCCATAAGTGCCATTTATGTTCAATCACGCATTTAAATAACGCATTTATGTATGCCCTTTCATATTTTCAAACTAAATCAAAACAGTGCAAAGCTCTCCAACCGATTTTCGGCTCGATTAGAATAATATTACTGTGTCAATATTAGTTTATGCAAAATAAGTCAATACCCTGTTTTATAAGATCATTATCCCTTTCCACAATAAGACCAGCCGGATTTATTATGCTGCGTGGCAAAGGCCTACAAAAAATAATGAAAGAAAACAAAAAAAAAATGCTGATAGTCAGCATTTCCTTATTTACTATCAATATTTCTTCATGCAAATATAGAGACTAACAATTTTATAAAATTGTGTCTTCGGTGTCAATCTCGTTTAGTAAAGGCAGATACTTAAAACCGGATAGTGTTAAACCGATGCCATTATTGCAAACACTCTACAATTTACATGTATAATTTTGTCACATATGACCGCGTCGCGAAAACATTTTGGTGATTGTTGTGTTATACTGAATGAAAATTAACAGAAAGAAGACAAACGGTGTTCAGTGTTTAAACCTTTCCAAACAGGTGAATCGCTTGGAAAACATTGGACCAAAAGAAGAAAATGCTGATAACTAGCATTTTCTCCTTTTGTCACAGTATTTCTTGTGTTATATTGTACACAAATCCTAGCTTTATGCACATCAGTATTATTGTCTGCAGCAGCTTTTAGATTGAACCATCCTAAAATTATGCTGTATTCAAAAGGTTTAATAAATGAAAGATGGGCTCGGTCGATTGTATGCCCAACGACCTGCGCGAGGCATGGGTAACTCATTTAGTAGCAAATGAAGTATTTTCGTAGGATGAAATAAGATTTGCAGGCAAAGAACCATGTTTGCATAAAGAAGTTAGGGGGTAAACGAATTTAACGAATAAATGTACAAAGAACCTAATAAAGAATCTATTACTATCAACTAGAGCAATCAATTCAGGGTGATTTACTAAGCCTAACCCATTCCCACATAGTGACGCCTTTTTACACCCTATAAGATAAATTATTTGGAAAACAGTGTGGGGAAATATGAAATTGTTTTTGACTAGGAATTACTTCACTTCCCACACTGATTATAACCCAGAAATACAAAAATACAAATAAATGTCATTTGAAATTGTCGTCTGCAACATATTTCAATTTCGATCAGTCCAAATTTTGCCATCTGGTTATGGTTTAAAGTTTTCCAAAACAACTCCTTACTTTGACTTCCATATCACAACCAGCAAAGACTTAAGAAAAGTAGGGATGTTGATAATCAGCAATCCTTCTTTTCCGTCGATGTTAGTAAAGTGTGATAAATACGTTTCCCGTCATTTACAAAGTTGTCTGCAACACGTTTCAACTTTGGCCAGTCTTGCATTTTGTTGCGAGAGAACGGAAGTTAAAGGTCACGTGTCTACCCCTAGTTAGATTCAAGCGACGTCTGATTTTTTCGTGCGCCATCGACAACATTCGTGATGTATCCGAACGTTTTCGGGCGACGTCTTAAAATGATGCTGCATATCAATAGATCCTTCTGTTCTAATCATAATGGTGTTTCCAAAATCTGCAAGTAAATGTTTATCAAAAGCAAGGCCCGATTAGAATGGGGTCAGTTGACAAATATTAATTTGGTGGCTAGAACAAGGTACGATCGAAGCTAAAAAATTTCGTCGCTTTTCAACAAAAATCGTAACTGCAGCTTGTGATAAGCTGCAGTTACGAGGTATTTGTTGAAAAACAGTCATTTGCAAGATAATGAAACAGGCGAGACAACAAATTTACGGATGGTCATGATTCTATTAGACATGGTCAAATACTTGCTAGTATGACGTGAAGATTGGAAGATAGCTGAACAAAAAGGATAAAAAGATAAACGAATTTGCCATTGTTTGCATTTTGCAGTTTTGTCCTGTTATGTCGATATCGTTAATTCGAATTACTTACTTGCCGGAATGACAAACTTGACCCGTTCTTACTCTCGGAGATAGTGAATTTGATAAAAGAACCAAAATGGAATTTTATTACATTTAGTATTCTGATAGCCCAATATTTTATATAATTATTATATGATATATTATCCTCCGTAACATTCGCAAAATGCCGCACCTACTACATCTTAATGTAAAATGTGTATAGCTCACGATAAATGACCTGGCAAAGAATCCCTAGCTTATAGCTGGAGATGCTCTATCAGGTCATTTATGGCGCGCTATATTTATGCCATTTTCTAAATGAAGCATAGAAATACAAGTTGTTACAAAATTTCTAAAATCTCTTTTAAATTTAATTTTTTAGACATTTTTTCATGAATTTTATTTTTATCCTTCTCTGAAAGAGCATATTTTTGCATGAACATTCTGAAAATTTCAAGCCAAAGTATTGTGCCGTTTACGAAAATTTTTGTGGTTTTGTGTTAAAATTAAACAAATTGGTGTATAATACAGCAGTTCAGATGTATATGGAATTTGTCTTTGTTGTCCCAACTTTAAAGGCGTGTTGGTTATCAGCAACAACTTTAAAAACGGATAGCATTTATACAAATTTGAATAACCAATCTTAGCATCAATACATATTTAAAAAAACTGAAAAGGGAATGTAATGTCTCTTTGAAAATGTAGACAATGTTCGCAAGAACTATGACATTATCCTGTAAAACCAATTTAGATTCTGACACACTTACAAATAACGAATACCTCGAAGCAAACAATATTTTGTTCTAGTGTTGACAGTTAATCGAGTTATATACGAATTACCACGAAACAATCCCCCTTTTCTTCTTTCTAACATGTTAACATGGCTAATTCATTTTGTGGAAATAGCTTAAGGAGATGTATTAATATGATAACGTTTCAACTCCGTTTCTTTGTAATTATTTCCTAGCATGTGCCGCCTTAATCTTCCCAAACGCCACGTGACGTAACATATCGTCACTTTTCAACAAAAACCTTGTAACTGCAGCTTGTTTAAAGCTCAGTTACGAGGTTTTTATTAAAAAGCAATGATGTTAAACATTTCCTGAACAAGTCGTAGTTTTGATATTCCTTATAGAAAGAGGTCGTGGAAATTAAGACAAAAGAAATAAACGTTTCGTCTTATGTTTTAATGTGTGATATATTATACTACACGCGATTTCTTTTTTATACAAGTACACTGTATAGTAGTCGAATCTTTCAACTTGGAATAGGGAACATTTTTTTTTCAAGTAAACAGTGACGTGATTTTGGACAAACAAAAGTATTTCGTTGGTGTTGTTATAAGGTCTCGTAACTACGGCTTGACTCAAGCCGTAGTTACGAGATTTCATAAGAACACCGACGGTTTGTCATAACATAACGGTAAACCTAGTCTATCTTTAGCACAAAATCCATTGCCATTGTCCAAGTTTTTTTCTGTAACTTGGGAAAAGCTGAATTCAGATTCCATTCCTTTGAAATGACAATTGAATTTGTCTTCTCAATTGATTGCATGAAATCGTCGCTAAAGCTTTGGTCAAATTGTTTTTAAATATTTGTCCACTAACCTTTTTCCAAACAAAACAGTTGTATGATTACACTTGGAAGCAGATATAATATGGATTTGATTGAATGCAGTTTAACTTCCAACTCAACAACTAAGGTCGTGTGGAAACGCGACCTTACAGTCTCATTCGAAAGACCGGAGAGACTGGCACCGAACTTGCAACACCTATGTTAGACTTCTAGCGCCACCATTGAACAAAACCCATCTAAAAGTAATTGTATAATATATGTGGAATGAAATAAAGGAATATTTAACCACAATTTAGCCATAAAAGTGGTTAGGGAAAAGGCGAAAAAGCTGGTTTTCAGTTTTTCCTTTTTCTCTCGATGTTTTCCATATTATAATTTGGAATAGGAACGTCATAGCACGAGCGATGACAAAATCCAGATTAACTGCATTTTTCCATCAATAATATTCAAACACTTCTATAGTAGAAACGCGAAAATCATAATACTTTTACCGACCTTGAAAAGCCACATTTCTGTTCATCATATTCTATTTTCGCAATGTTTACAATTGAAGACTGTTTCGGAGTGCTGGATATAACATTCCATCGTTACCATGATAAATATTTAGGAGAACCCGTCTTTTATTGGACTGAAATATGTGAAAATCCACTCATCCCATTCATTCAATTTAACCCATTCAAGAGCGCTAAAATTTTGAAAAAATGTCCACCCCTTATGAGATTCGCGCGACGTCGGAATTATTCGGACGCGATCGAAAACATTCGACGGTGGAACTTTCCACCGCCGTATGTTTACGACCTCACCCGAATAGATTCCGATACGTAACGACGACGCCCGAAAACAAGGGGCCAAGATGGCCCTTTATCGCTCACCTCAGAGATCATTGAGATGATAATTTTTGTCTCATCTCAAATACACAACTTCTGGATAACGTTCATTAAAGGAAACAATTTAAACAATGCTGGTATAAGAGAGTTATACTACCATGGGAAGTGCAAAATTTACATTAAGGATCTCTGATAAACAGAATTGGAGAAGATTTATCATTATAAGACAATTGTACAAACAAAATTTCAAAAGCCTTACGCCATACAGTTTAGGAGAAAAAGATTGTACAAGATTTCCTTCTTTGTCTCAATATGAAATTCTATACCCACAACATGGGGTCAATTTTTCTTGTATCAAAATAATTTGAAGTATTTTGGTAGAGGTCATTGAGATGATTCTACACACAAAATTTCAAAGTTCTAGGCCAAACGGTTCAGGAGAAGAAGATTGTACAAGATTTCCTTCTTTGTCACTATATGAAATTCCATACCAAAAACATAGGGTCAATTTTCTTGTACCACAATAATATGCAGTATTTTGGTAGAGGGCCTTGAGATGATTCTACACACACAATTTCAAAGCTCTAGGCCAAACGGTTCAGGAGAAGAAGATTGTACAAGATTTCCTTCTTTGTCACTTTATGAAATTCGATATCCACAACATAGGGCCAATTTTCCTTGTATCACAATAATTTGAAGTATTTTGGTAGAAGGCCCTGATATCTCTACGGACATGACGATCAAAGTATACGACTTCGTCTCGATGGTTTTCAAGTGTAGCTATTTCGTTGATAGGTTTGTCAATTAAAAGTGATTATCGAAATAATTTGATATTTATATGAATGACAAAGCATAATTATTGTACATGACTAGGACATCAATCCAAGCAACAAGTTATAGGGGGTTATACCTTCTAATTTTGTTATCTAAAATCAAAACCCTATATCGGTTACGAAAGATGACATTGCATTATAACACACTATGGATGTTCTGCCATGTCATCTATCGGGAGCTATACAAAATATTACTTATTCATCATTGTTTTCTCAATCTTCGTATCCAAGGCCCATCAAAATTCAATTGTTTATAAAGGGAGAAATTTCATTCTGATCGCAAAACATACATGTACATACAATTGTCAAAATCAAAGTAAATCTAACGGACTGCTCGATATATTTATAGTTTTTCGCGTGTTTCCTGGTTTTAATGCCCGTATAAAACCAAAACTTTTCGGCAAATGAGAAATTTTTTAATTAGCATTTTAACATTTATTATGGATATATTATTTCTGTCGTCTACTAAGACCCAAAGATACTTGAAATTAATGAAATATCAAAAACAATAAACTTGTCACATTCTTCTAAGAAACCTAGAGAAACGGAAGCTAATGTCGAACTGTCTGTTATTTACCTAAATAGCGACATCCAAATAACAAATTGCGAATTTTCATCAGAGAAGACTCGGATTAACAGAATGATAACGTCAGGTGACATTGCAATCAATGACATTAACATAATTCGAATTCAAATTCAATTTTTTATAACTTTTAAACCCCCCCCCCCCTTTTTTTGAAATGTATTTTTCACTGTTTATGCTATGGTGTACAAAAATGCAGTTTAAAAGACAATCTAATTAACAGAGCAGAAATGTTGCTAAGCAACCCGATTTTGTCACTGATAAATTCAAGATCTGCACCACAAGTTTCCTAAATTGTGAGATTTTTTATGTCCATTGTGCCAGGAAACTCCGGTCTTTTTATTTGATATTTTCTATTACTGCTTTTAAACGAAAACCTCGTAACTGCAGCTTGATTCAAGAAGCATTTACGATGTTTTCGTTGAAAAGCGACTGTAATTTATTTTGAAAAGAAATTTAAATGTTGACATTTGAATTGTACTTTTGAATTTCACTGGGATATCCAAGGTTGCTCGCGTCACAGAAGTGTGTCTTATTCGTTAACGTTTTATAAACTTGGAAAATGTCAAATGTGTAGAAGACGACAAATATCGCGAACTATGTTGACAATAATATTCATTTAAACAGTATCATAGAAAATATGGAAGAAAAAAAGAAAATACCGATTCTCATCAGATTCTCCATTAACTTCAATGTTTTAGGATACGTACTCCTTAAAGTGACATTTCACATTTATTTCAGTTTTTAAAATTATGTCTTGATGCAAAGATTGTTTATTCTAATGCGTAGAATTGCTATCAGTTTTTTGATGTTGTTATTTATAAGCGAAACATAAGCATTTAAAGTTGAGACAGAAATGACAAATTCTGTATAAATCTGAACTGTTGTCACAACAATTTGTTTAATTTTAGCACAAAAATATATAATATTTCTCGTAAACGGTTCAATATTTTGGCTTGAAAGAAAAGATGCTCTTTCAGATAGAATAAAAGTAAAATTTATGTAAAATTAATCGTGAAATGTCACTTTATGGGTCGTCAAAGCAAGTTCTAAGTTAGCACAGAGTTAAAGTGACCCATGCTAACTGACCCAAACTGTTAACAGGTCAATCTTGTAATGAAACATCGTTTCTGTGTAGCACAAAATTGCATTCACAATCCGATATCTGTCTCGCCATAGATTGGGATTAATGCTTTGGCTGTCTGTTTGTTACCGTTTATTTCATAAAACATCAGATTTTTTTCGAGTGGCATCGTAACGTATCCGAACCTGTTCGGGCGCGGTCGTAAACATTCGGCGGTGGAAAGTTCCACCGCCGATTGTTTTCGATGTCGCCCGAATAAAACCGACGTCGCGCGAATCTCATTGGGGGAAGACTATCTTAACACAAATTTAAAGAAATAAAAGAATGAATTATATTCAAAATTGTGCTCAATCAATCAGAGACGTCCACTTACATTCTCCAAACACCTCGGGATTTTTTGTTGAAATTATTATTTTCTTTCTTTGCTTTAATGTGACATTTCACGGATATTTTTTCATAAATTTTATTTTCATTTTCATCCGAAAGAACATATTTTCTTAGGAAAATTCTGAAAATGTTAGCTCTAATATTGTGCTATTTACATGAAATATATTCAAATTAAACAAATTGATGTGGACAGCAGGTCAGATTTATATGGCATTTGTCATTTCTGCCTCAGTTTTAAACTAAAGTTTAAAGGCGTATTTTTCGCTTATACATCTAAGCAACAACTTTAAAAGACTTATAGTTTTATATGCATTCTTGGCATCGAGGCATACTTAAGTTTAAATCAAAGTACTGAAAGCGCTGTTTGGAAGTAAATTTGTCAATAATGTAGAGTACTTTGATAAGGTAGCCTACTTTGTTTATCCATTTGAATACATTGATTCGTAGAGTAATTTGATTAGGTACTTTGATTATCCAGAATACCTTGAATACTTTCATTCTATGCTGGAGTTGTATCTATTTTTAGCACAACTTCATGCATATTAATCGTTAGTGTAAGCTTTGAAAATATTTCATAGTTCAGTAAACTTGACTGTCCCATTTACAGGGAAGGCCATTGGACTGATCTTTGAACCATAATAAAGCAAATTACTACGTCCATCTTTTCTTCTCTGAGAAACATGATTAATTGAATGTTTCATTTTCAGTCACACAATTCAATATTTACCTATAACTTCAGACTTACATATTGAATATTCGAATGAGTGTTACCTCATTAATCTTTGTTTTTGAAAGAACTATTTATAGCGAGGAGGACCGGAAGATGTTGTGTGGTATACAGAGAATGTTTAAGTGCAGAGACAGGTGGCTGCAAAGAGAAGCAAATTTTGCAAAATTTGCTTCCAAAAATGAAATTTGAATGTTCTGTCCCTTTAAACAAAGCCTAATAATTTGACATTTCTAAAGCAAAGGTAAAAGTAAACTTTTATTGACAATAAAAGCGGAGAGTAATGAACTTATTTATAGACGAAACGAAATTCCAAGAGGGTTTGTTATTGCGTAATAAAGTCTCCTTTGTAGAAAATTATTTACATTAAATGCAGGGAAATGTAAGCACACTAGCTTTTATGACATAAGTATAGCCTGGATCTTCAGCAAGTGTAAGGAAACAACGCGGATCCAGATCAACGTGAACATGATTTCGAATATGTTCTTCCAAAATGATACAGAATGAAGACGCTTTTCAAGATATGATACCATTTGCATTTTGTGCAATATTAGGGCAAAATAAATAAAGATACACCCCATACAGGCACAATCGCAACAATTCTTTTTTTCTTTCCTTTTTACGCGTGTTGTTCCTACCAGTGTATTCTTTCACATGGGAAAGGGTCAAGGCGATACAGTTCTGAACTATCGAGTCATAAATAGTTTTGAGCAATATAACAAAATACCCTAGTGATTTTCAAAATGGCAAATTCTGGACTACTTCAATTCGTCAGCCTAACTTGTGCAGACGACAGGACGGACACCAATGCATTCTTGTATATTATATCATAGAAATGTTTGAAAGAAAATGAGAGTATGATATTTTCACTCTTTTCTGTTTTATCCCCGTGTTTTTATTAATATCTTTTTCTTGGGGTGTCAAATCCAGGTATTGTGTGGATAAGGGTTAATGTACTCAATGTCAACATTGCTGATCAATTCAAACATTGTTTAGTGTAATAATGACGTCAACCTTTTTCAACAATATTTATCCCTTTGTTTAGATGTAAAATTATTAAAAGTATGCACATTGAAGAAATTGTTGGATAAATTGCCTGTATTGATCTAGTCTGTTCATTTTAAGATAGAATACCCGTAATGTGGCACTATCTATAATACAGAAGCGACGAAAACATGATGTAAACAAACAATGTTTTTATTTAAAAAAGGTTTAACCCTTTCCCAAGAAGATATAGTTTTCACCTTTCATGCGGAAAATGTTCGAGAAACATTGATAGAAACAACGGATTGCTTATAATCAACAATTTCTCATTTTCCGTAAATTTATAGTTGCTATGATATGAAATGCACATATACTACCTTTTTCATCAATTACTTGTCTTCTGCAACTCCCTTCATATTGGAATTGCCTACAATACGGAACGATTTTATCCAGTAAACCGTGACGCAATTTCGGACAAACAAATAGTATTTCGTGGATGCTGTTATAAAGATAAAAATCGTAACTACGGCTTTATTCGAGATTTTATAACATCACCGACGAATTATAAAAACATAACGGTAAACCTAGACTATATTTATCACAAAATTCATTGCTATTATACCATTTTAAAAAGGGTTTTGAAGTAAAGTGTTGAAGTACTAACTCACCAGAGATAAGGTTTACCTAACTTTAGTTTACCTTTATCATTATGAGAATGCCTAACGCTTACCATTTTGGGTTTTATATAGTGATGTCACGATTGTGGCACATAGGCCCTATTTACAAATGTCACATTAATTTTGTACTAAAGAATTAACTCTTTCCCAAACGACGAAAATTTAGGTTGATCCACTACAAAAACTGCAATAAATGACAAAACATGTGTTATTTAAGATAGGATTTGTGTAAAATATGGCACAGAAAACATTGAGACAAACGGAAAAACTGCTGGTTATCTTTTTTTGTCTCAATGTTTTCCCAAGCCATGTCTATCAGGGACGTCAAAACCAGGTCTTGTTTGGGAAAGGGTTAAAACGTTCTTAATTCTCAGCACATTTTTGCAAGTATTGTCCAAAATCTTGCAGGCGTGAAACGTGCCAAAGTACAGTTCTTTGAAATTCGATTTTGTGTTGTTTACATATAAATAAATTTTGTTAATATGCACCATTTTATCGTGATCGAAGATAAGGCCTAGATCGTCCTGTCTAAATTATCATTTAGACAGGTCCATAACTAAAGCTGATGCAAAAAACACAAAATTACTGCGATTAGGATGTTTTCAACGTGATCTAGCATAGATAGTATGAAGGGTATAAGAGAAAACGCATTTACTTCTCTTTTTTATTTACTTACTTTTTTCTGTATTTAAGAATACATCAAAACCAGATGTTATTTGAGAAAGGATTCATCGCGATTAGAAAAAAGAATACACCCTGTGGTTATGAAGACAAATTGATCCATTAAGTTAATCTATCTGAATTTGTTTAACCCTTTCCCAAATGGCCAAATTTTCGACCGTTCCAATTTGAAAGCTGCGGCAGGTAATAAAATTGATATAAATGAGAATTCACTTTGTATAGAAGGTAGCATACTGAGGCATCAGCAATATACAGTCGACACTCGTTATCTCGACATCGGATAAGTCGAAATTCCGCTTAAGTCGAAGTGAAAGTCATGTTCCATCCTCAACATATGGATATCAAAATGAATTTCGAAACAAATACAGACATTGAAATTTAGTTTCCTACTATATTTCAATCATGGGCACATATGATGCCCATCAAGAATGGCTAAATATCGTTTTCATCGAAAATAACCAAAATCGGATGAGTCGAATTCCGGATATGTCGAGGTATTATGACGGCCCCTCTGACTTCGACACAACGAGTGTCGACTGTAATAACTGATAATCAGCAATTTCTTCTTTAGCCTCAGTGTTTTTCTAAGCCTTTACTAATAAACAATAGACAATATTTTAATAGACTCGTAATAGGCAGGTCTACGTAAAAGTTGCCGATGTCAAATTATGATGAGCATAAAGGTATTATTGGTACATTATAGCACGGGGAACATTGAGACAAAATAAGAAAATGTTGATTATCTACAGTTTCCTCTTTTATTTAGATGTTTCACCGTTTTTAGGAACATCAAAACTCGTTTCTTTTGAGGGGGATATGTGAGTATAGTAACCTAACTCTAACTGTTTAATTCGTTTCTACCTAATGAGTAATATAATATAATTCTAGTAGCTTAGAATGTTAAATACTTTCTACAATTAACGCTTTCCCAAACAAAACCTGGTTTTGACGTCCATTACAGCAGATACCGGGGACAACATCGAGGGAGAAGAAGAAAGTGTTGATAATCAGCACTTTCTCCATTTTTCCGCAATATTTTCTGAGTTACTTATTTGTAGAAAATACTATTTAATAAACAATCATTTCGTTTTCTGCAGCAGCTTTCAAATTGAAAAATCATAACCTTTTGTCGTTTGGAAAAGGTTTAAGAAATGACAGAGAAAACCAATCGTACAAGCATCAAATGTGATAAGAACTTAAACAGAGAAAAGATACAGCATTAAAGGAAGAGAAAACATCGACAACAAACGTGAAAATTGAAGAGGTCAACATTTCCATCTTTCTTTCCGTTTTTCTTTTTTATCATGAATGGCAAACACCGTGAAATGCTTTTAGAAAAGGTAAATATGCTATCGAACATCGTTTTAGAAAGACACATCTTTGTAAGTGATGTATGTATACCTTAACCCTTCCACCTCCCCCCGAAACAAAACCTAGTTTTGAAGTCCCTACAAGAAATGACTCGAGAAAACATGTAGACAAAAGAAGAAAATGCTTATGACCAGCATTTTCTCCTTTTGCCTCAATATTTTCCATACTACATCGTACATAAAACCTAGCTCTATCATCGTATATTTTATCATCTGCCGCAGCTTTGTTGTTCGGGAAAGAGTTAACCATTTCCTAAACGATACCTGGTTTTGACTATACAGAGACGGCCGAGGAAAGCGTTAATGGGAAGGGAAAATTTGCTGCTGACCAGCATTTTCCTTTTTCCACTAAATGGCTACTATTCCATTTTTTTTCCTAAGATCATGTTTTTCGAAACTCTATTTTTCTCATCAACAACTGCTTTGAATTTCGACAGGTTCAAAATTGTGATGTTTTTTGATGTTTGAACTTTTACATCGTCGTTTTTTAACGAAATTCTCGTAACTGCAACTTGCTTTAAGCGGCGGTTACGAGGTTTTTGTTGAAAAAGCGGCTATATGTGGATCATCCATCCAAGCATTATCTACCAGTTTTCGCGCGAGTGCTTCGAAACAGTACTTCTTTATTTCATTACATAATTTAACCGTTTCTCAAACGTGATGTAGATCTAGTCAATTTGAAGGGCTCACGCAAATGATTAGCTGGTTCTTGATATAAATTGAATGAAAGTGCTCAGATAAGGTTTGAATGTCAAAGATAGAGAAAAAGATAATGGTATTTAACAGTTTATAATTAGAAATGTATATCTTAGCAATGAGGCATAGTAAGAAAAGTAAAAGCATACCGGTTATATGCATTTTCCTTCGTTTATCCCATTGCTTTAACCCTTTCCTAAACAAGACCTAGTTTTGACGTCCCTAATGGAAATACCTTGGGAAAACATTGAAACAAAAGAAGAAACTGCTGATAACCAGCAGTTTCTCCTTTTGTCTCAATATTTTCTGTCATTTTTTACACAAATCCTATCTCTGATGACAATCATTTTGTCATTTGCGGCAGTTTTTGAGGTAGATTACCCTAAAATTTGGCCGTTTGGGAAAGGGTTAAGGATCTTTTGGATTCGGTACCTTAGAACAGGATATGCGTAGGAAAATGTTAAACCTGCTCTGACGGCAACGCACCAGACAAGTATAATTGCTGGATGTAATTAATCAGCACTTTCTCATTTTCCCCAAGTGTTATTATAAAACTCTTTCCATCTAAAGCCACAAATGAGAAGTCGCTGCTTTTCAACGAAAACCTCGTAACTGCAGCTTATGACAAGCTGCAGTTACGAGGCTTTTGTCGAAAAGGGACAGAATATGTTTAGGGGAAAATGATAAAAATGTCAAACATGAAAATGACCGTAAACGTATAGAAAATAATGCTTACCTTATGTGTCCGAGCGTAGAAGGTATCACACCATGAAATTTTCTCCAATAACGATTTTGCGGTTATCAATGCTAACTATACATGTATTCCGTCCGTTCAATTCGTTCACAATATCAGTACTACTACAAACTTTTACTATAAATACAGATCACTCTACATTCATATCGGAGATACACACTTTTCATGAATGACGCTGAAGTTGGTTTGTTTGTATTGGGTTTAACGTCGCTTTCGTCGTTTCGTGAGCGGCGAAACGTATACTATGGCTGCTTTTCAGCGAAAATCTCGTAATCTTTACAATAAATACAGATCACTCTACATTCATATCGGAGATACTAGTAAACGCTTTTCATGAATGACGCTGAAGTTTGTTTGTTTGTTTGTATTGGGTTTTATGTCGCTTTCGTCGTTTCATGAACGGCGAAACATAAATAAATTATTTATTATCGTCGCTTTTCAACGAAAACCTTGTAAGTACTTGTTTCAAGCTGCAACTATGAGGTTTTGATGAGCTGCGATGTTATACTTAAAATAGTTATCTGCTGCAGACAACAAAATTAATAAGGTCGTCCAAAAGCTTCAACCGTTTACAATATAACAGAAAATATTGAGACAAAATAAGAAAATGCTGATAATCAATATTTCCTCTTTTACCTCAATATTTCCCGAGAGTAACTTATTAGAGATGTCGATACCAGGTATTATGACAATTGACCGGCTATACACAATTATCGGAACTTTCTTTCGTCTCAAACCTTTTCAATGTTACCTTTATAAAGAAAAACAAACTTGCATGTGTTGTCTCAGAAAAGGTTAACCACTGTAATACTGGATCAATTTAATGACTTAAAAATCCAAACATGTGTTAGCTTGTACATGAACTCACGAAATGAAATACCTTTCGGTCGATGTTCTTAATTAATTAACGTACTGCTTTCGGCAAATTCAACATCCACCGGTATTTTCAGATGATTCTTGCCATGGAAATATGATAAGTTTATCGCGAAAGTGTGTCGCCTGTCCACCCTTTACATTTATCTAACCTTTACCCTTTGAACATTTACGAAACCTTGCCATCTTTATGGAAAAGGCTACTGGTATGTCTGACACACTTATTTGAATTAATTAATTGTGTTGTGCGCTGATTTTTGATCAATTCAACAAAAACCTATGTAACACATTACACAGTGATTCCTATCAGCGCATGTTTAACACAATGATTGAATAGGGAGCAAATTTTTCCAGTTAACCTTGATACGATTTTAGACAAACGATAGTATTTCATAGGTGTTGTTATAAAATCTCGTACCTACGGCTTGATTCAAGCCGTAGTTACGAGATTTTATAGCAACACCGATGGTTCATCAAAACATAACCATAATCCAAATCTATTTTTAGCATGAAATTAATTGCCATTCAGATCACTTTAGAGAAGTCTAAATTCCTCACTTTACAAATATAGGTGTAATCCATCTATTTATCGCGTTAAACACTGCTTCGTGCGCCAACCCTTCATTATCTTATCTTTGAAAACCCTTTCCCCAACAAATAACTATAACATAAAACCCTTTCCGTACGACAAACAATTGTTCGCACTAACAGATTGTTCCAACTTTTACTTGAAATGTTGCTGCAGACGGTGCAATAATTTTTTAAGACAAAAGGATTTATTGAATCAGTTAAGAAACAAAACCTGCGAAATAGGAACACAAATGATTATCAGCAATTCCTTCGTTTGTACCTTGTGTTGAGTAGGAACGTCATAACTCGGTCAATTCTTTGCAAAATTGTTAAATATATGAATAAGGATAATTATGGGGAAATGAAAGTATCACTCGCATGGTTCCCAATTCACCTGTGAATAGGTACGGCCTCATGCTCTCTAAAAGTCCGTTCATTTTCCTTAAAAAAATAAGAGATCAGGGGTGGCATGCACCAACCAGTCTAATTTCAAGTCTAACTTTAGAATTAAACAACAATCCATCACTCTCGTCTCGTCCAGTTAGATAGCTTGTTACGTAATTTTATTTTTGGTAATCAGTTCAGCAAGCTTGACCCCCGGAGATGTACTTATACGTTTTACTCTTCCCAGATTGTCCCTTTATGCCAGACGTGTCTCAATCATTTCACAAAACTTGAAATAAATTGACAAATTCATTGGTTTTCCAGGAACGAAAACGTGCAACAGTGATACCGATGTTTCTTTTGATGCACATCTTGTACAATAATTTGAACTATTTTCACAGGATCTGACTTCCTCACAAGTGAAATGGCAATAAAGTTTGCGCTAAAAATAGACTTTGTTATCCGTTATGTTTAAACAGTAAACCAACTCTATTTTTAGCTAAAAGTCCTCACTTTACAAATCTATGAGTACATGTAATTCTGATATCTATCGCGTTAAGCACTGCTTCGTGCGCCAACCCTTCATTATCTTATCTTTGAAAACCCTTTTCCCAACAAATATCTTTAACATATAACCCTTTCCATACGACAAAACAATTGTTTGTACAAACAGAATATTCCAACTTTCACTTTAAATGATGCTGCAGACGGTGCAATACTTTTTTATTACAACAGGATTTATTGAAACAGTAAAGAAACAAAACCTGCGAAATAGGAACACAAATGATTATCACCAATTCCTTCGTTTGTACCTTGTGTTGAGTAGGAACGTCATAACTCGGTCAATTCTTTGCAAAATTGTTAAATATATGAATAAGGATAATTATGGGGAAATGAAAGTATCACTCGCATGGTTCCTAATTAACCTGTGCATGGGTATGGCATTATCAAGATCATATTGTTCTCTAATAGCACGTTCATTTTCCTTGAAAATTTTAAGAAATCAGGGGTGTATTTACCAACATGTCTAGTTTCAAGTCTACCTTTAGAATTACTCAACAATCAGTCAGATTGGCCGAGACATACGTCTCGTCAAATCAGATGGCTTGTTACGTAATTCAATTTTTGGCAATCAGTTTAGCAAACATGTTCAAAACTTATATATCATAGTTCGGTAACAAAAAGAATACATATTTTAGAGTCAGAAAATCATCTCAGATCGAAAATAGTTCGACCAAAATATGCGAAGATGGATTTATACTTTTCACTCTTCTGGATAGTTTGTTCCTTTTTGCCAGACGTGACTCATTCATTTTACAAAACCTTAAATCAACTGACAGATTCATAGGTTTTCCAGGAATGAATACGTGCAACAGTGATAAAGCTGTTACTTTTGATGCACGTCTTGCGCAATAATTTCAACTATTTTCACAGGAATCTGACTTCTCACACGTGAAATCGATGTGTACTCCCCAACCTTATGGCGTTGGTTCAACACTTTCCAAACTACGACCTTGCTTTACCGTCCCGAAAAGAATATGCTTTCGAATTATCAAGACATGAATATAAAATGCTGATAACATGCATTTCCTCACTTTGTCTTCTGTGCTTCATGTATACTGAACACGAATTCTATGCGTGTAATTTCTTTTTGTATCCAGCAGGTTTAAATTTAACAACAACATATTTTTGAAAGGGCTAGATATCAGGAGTAACAAAACAGACTTTACGGACAAAGTGTTTAAATATTCCCCATATTGTCCTATCAACACAAACTTTGTTTACCCTCTTCACTTTATTGATCACTTGACTGTACTCTTGTCCGCCTATCGTTCCAAACCAAACAAGGGACATCAAACTATACAACAACATACTGAACATGTTTAAAGGGACATAACATCCCCAGTTCATTTTGTTGAATTGTGTCTTGGTGCAAAGATTGCATATTCTTATGTTTTGGGGTTTTTTTTAACCACATTTTTTGTTAAAGTGGCATTCCACATTAATTTTATTTTTCATTAATTTTACTTTTATTTTTATCTGAAAGAGCACATTTTCTTACGAAAATTCTGAAAATTTCAAGCCAAAATTTTGAATCTTTTACATAATTATTTTTTGTGCTTAAGTTGAACAATTTGTTGTGGACAACAATCAGATTTTAATGGAATATGTAATTTCTTTCTCATTTGATAGCATTAGAATAACCAAGACAATACTTTCAAAAATGAAATTGGAATGTTATGTCCCTTTAATTGTCACTTACAAGGAATAGAAACGCTTTTAACGTAAAAGATAAATTCCATTTACATCTGAACTGCTAATGTATATATGTCGTGCCTAAACTTGTTTTTGGCCAAATTCGAAACTTGGCAAATCCTCTAGAACTCAGAACTCAGTTTCGAAACTCAGCAAAATTGCTTAAAAATTATTGTTTCGAGCCAGATTGGTCCATTTTCTGTCCAGAACTCATCTTCAAAATATCAGTTTTTGGAAGTAATCTATATCAACACATACAAACCTATATTAAGCTTTTTTTTTCAAAGAATGTTCGTCAAAAAATGTTCGATACCGAACAACTAAAGGTTTGTATTAAGAAGGCGGATTACTGCAACATTTCGAAAACAATATTGATTGGATTGGAGTGAACAAATCACCATTTTGGCAATATTGTCTATAAATACGACGTTATACCTTTACTTGTACATAAAAACGAACTGGTAAAATAAAGGTACGAAATACTTCGGGTACGAATCTTATTCTAGTCGACCTGAAGTTGGAAAGTTTAGGATTTTTGTTCGATATGGAACTTATCTGCTACTTGGTGCCGAATATTTCGTTCGCTGCCGAACAGTTATTCAAATAAAAACATCCTAATTTGATTCAGTTTGTTACAATTAAGTTTCCTCTCTCAAAGAAATATTTTTAGAAAGCGCTCTGCATAGTTTGATGTATGTGTACACATCGGAAGCAAATTTGGGACTGAGCAATTTCAAGACTGCTCAAAATGAGTTCCGTGACATTTGAGCAGTTTTAAAACTACTCGGTCGCAAGTTTGTATCCGACTTGAACACATTAATCAAACTTATGTGAATGATCAAAATGTACTATTCCTACAGCTACATGTAATATATTTTTGTAAATATTGATACCAAGCATGATATCATTCTGATCAAATAAGTACAACATTTTCCTGGAACCAAAGGCAAACTTTTTTTTGCGTGTCAGACTGTCAGTATATGTTTACTTGGGAATGGTTCAAGATGCCACATGTGCAACTTCAGATTAATTTATTTCTGTAATATTCAAAGAACTTATTCAAACATTTCAATTGGGAAAATCTAAGAATTAAAACAGTAAGGTCCAAAATGGAACATCACAATTGTAATATTTTATTCCTTGTAATTAAAACTGCACTTGTTATCTGAGAGATTAGGCGTCAGAATTCTATCTAGCATGTGGTAACTAGAACCTCTTTAATTTGCAGTGACGCCATTTATGTGACGCCTGTATGAAGACGGTATGCAGCCTTCAACTGAAATAACACAAAACTTTTCTTCAAAAACCTTGTAACTACAGCTTGTTTAAAGCTGTATTTACGAGGTTTTTGAAGAAAAGCGAGAGAACAGATGGATGAATTCTAATTTGTGCTGTCTGATCGAATTTTCTCATTCATGAATGGAAAAACTAATGACGTTATTCTGGGAGCAGTTGTTTTTCTCTCCTTTAATCTGAATACTGCGATTGATGGATTGGATTATGTGTTATGGCTTACTTATCAAATAAGGTCATATTTCGGATCCGTCTTAACCTGCGAAACTCGAACTAATGACACACCAATCAGAAATCGAATGCATAAATTTTACTGTATAATTTCTCGAATTGAACAATTGACAAACATATTGTCGCTTTTCTTCAAAAGCCTCCTTACATTGGCTTATTCTAATCTGTAGCTAAAGGTACTTCAAAGCATTTAATAACTTACACAATAACAATCTCAATTCCAAGTATAAAGCCCGGCATATCTTTTGTAGTAAATTTTGTTAATTGGTACAATGTCATATCTTTCGCCGTGAAACAGATGAGAAATTGTTGAAAGAGATATTGAAGAATATCCCACTTCAACACTTTGAAATTTTGATTATTTTGCCATTCTTTAAATAGTAGTATCAATTCAATGTCTACATCCGAGACCTGAGTTTGGGTACAATCAAGTGTGACGATTGCGGTTTGGTGGTCCTAGTACCCAATCTGGCTAAACTCATTGGTGTTTCAGTAACTGAAAAGTTAACATCAATAATATTAACCCTCTCCTAAACAAGACCTTGTTTTGACGTTCAAAATATAAAAGGCTTGGGAAAACATTGAAACAAACGAAGAAATTGCTGATAACTAGCAGTTTCTCCTTTTGTCTCAATATTTTCTGTGCCATATTTTACACAAACCATATCTTTAACAACTTCTATTTTTCATTTGTGGCAGTTTTTGAGGTGGATCACTCTAATTTTTTGTCGTTTGGGGCAGATTTTGAAGTGGATCACCCTAAAATTTGGTAGTTTAGGGCAGTTTTTGAAGTGGATCATCCTAACTTTTTGTCGTTTGTGGCAGTTTCTGAAGTAGATCACCCTAACTTTTTTCGTTTGTGGCAGTTTCTGAAGTAGATCACCCAAACGTTTTGTCGTTTGTGGCAATTTTTGAAGTGAATCACCCTAACTTTTTGTCGTTTGTGGCAGTTTCTGAAGTACATCACCCTAACTTTTTGTCGTTTGTGGCAGTTTCTGAAATAGATCACCCTAACTTTTTGTCGTTTGTGGCAGTTTCTGAAGTACATCACCCTAACTTTTTGTCGTTTGGGGCAGTTTCTGAAGTGGATCACCCTAACTTTTTGTAGTTTGGGAAGGGGTTAGTCTGATTAGCCTAGAACTGTAAATGGAATATGAGGATGACCTATGTACGCCTGATTGGTCACATTCTCAAAGATTGAATTTCGACCCTAGCAAACATCAATAGAAGTAGAGCAAACACCATTATCCCTTTACCAAACGATACAATATTTAGACTCTTCTAATACGAATGATGCTGCAATCGACGGAATAGGGAACGATTTTATCTAGCTACGAATGACGTAATTTCGGACAAACATTATTATTTCGCAGGTGTTGCTATAGAATCTCGTAACTGCGGCTTCATTCAAGCCGTAATTACTAGATTTTAAAACAACATCAACGGGTAATCAAAACATATTGGTTGACTTACATTAAAGTCTATTTTTGCACAAAACACTTCGCTATTGGAATTAATAAGGGTAGGATTTGTGCACAGAGTATACAGTCACATAAAATATTGAGGCTAAAACGAAAATGCTATTGACAAGCATTTTCTTTTTTTATCTGAATGGTTTCCGTAGCCTTGTCTCTCACTGGCGTTAAAACTAGACGTTGTTTGAAAAGGATTGCATTATTCAAATCATTTGATTAATAGACAAAGCGTCATATTGCTCCATTTATGAATGGACACAAATATTTACATTCTCTCAATAATTATCATTCTTTTGTATCAAAATATACTATCGATTAAAACCGAGTTACGGTCATTATAATACATTTCATTCAGATATTTCATACGCCATCGAAGGTAAATTTGATAGTCACGGTAGGGAATCGCAATAGCAACGAGAAGAATATCTTAAAAATCTGCTTATTTGTTGGAATGTCAATAAAAAATCTTCCAAATCCAGCAGATCTCTACCATTTTTACACAGTCTCTGATTGAAACCATATTCATATCGGTCACGTAATAACAGATTAATTGAAAGATATCGAACATGTTTCGTCCCGAGATGACCCCAAGTGTACATGTATATGGAAACCGTTTTATCTGTATGTCTGTACGCTCATTTCAACTTTCAGACACTTTAGCATCTTGTAAGAGCTATCATATACAGATAGGACCGGGTTTTTCCTTTTTAAAACCGCAAAATTTAAAAACTAAATACTTGCGTAAAGTAAATTGATTCTGAAATACAAAAAAACGTGTTTGTGTAACAGAAAAAAATGAGGAAATGAAGACAATACAATTTCTTTTCGTCTTATTGATGTTTATATAATAATTACCCCTTACGGTCGTCAAAATTTGCGTCTTCTGGAAAGGATTAAATCAACATTTCATCTCGTTTCATGAAAAGAAATTCTGAAAGAGTTGAAAAGTTCGAGGTTCTTATGGATGTTTTGTTGTTTATCAAACATTTTAAGATTGTTTACTGTACCTAAATGTACTTTTTGACACCACTGATTTTTGTTTGGCATGAGGAAGTTTTCACAGATAAAACAAAATGAACCACATTCCGGAAAAAAATACTTGGTACATTTGAAAACGGAGAGATTTCAAAGCCCGAAATCAAGATTTTATTAGCTTAGAACTAAATGGAAATATTTGTTATGAATCGCCAACACAATCAGAAAAATCTTAATTGTACTGTAACATTTTAGGGCGTCATAGCCGAAGCAATCGTTACGTTGTCACGACGTTACGTTGATAGTCGCGAAACTCAAGTCAGTATTTTTCCTATTAAAGTCCATGTAGGTTTCTATATTGACCTAATGTTGTAGAGTTGTTGAGACTTGTCCTAAACTGGGCTTGGTTTGTTTAAGAAAGGGTTAACCCATTAACACAAAAGGGCTCTTTTTTTACTCCCTTTAAGATACGTGCTTTCGAAGACATTGTGGAAAATGAAGAAATTGCTTGTGACAAGCAATTTCTTCATTTCCCACAATGTTTTCCACAAACTTTAAGAAAGACAAAATTATAAAATTCCATATGCCTCATACAATGTTTGTCGTCTGCAACATCTTTGAAATTGGATCAGTCTAAATTTTTGCCGTATAATAATGGGTTAACGTCTGTTTCGCATCTAACATCCAGTGCAGAACACGTTTACGTAAACAATTCTGGCCTTTCAAGTGACGTGGTGTTTACCGCACATGTTTATTTTACCTCCCTCACCGGAGAACATATATTATTTCTATTTATAGCACACTTTTTTACAAACAATGTTTTCTTTGCTGTTTTTATGTTTTCGTGTTGTATCTTTCTTTTTCAAAGAACCATATCTTTCCAAAAACTGCTTTAGTTTTGACTTACCCAATTTGAAAACTGCAGTTTACAACAAGATAGTTTAGATCTCTAGTTTAATCAAAGTGCTGAGAGCACTGTAATTGGACGTCCCTGATTAATTGAGCGGGATTGTACATGAAGGATAGATATTTTATCCATTATTCTGTTAGACGTTTGACGTTTAATTCTATAAGATCGGTTTCGGACATACGAAATCGGCTTTATTGCCAAAAAACCCCTCTCTGACTTCACATTGATTTGATTGCCGTTTCAAGACAACTGATTTGTCACTATGAATAATCACTACTAATTAGATTACCCAATTCAATTAAAGTGACATGTCATTTTTTGTCATAAATTTTACTTTTATTTTTATCTGAAAGAGCATATTTTCATATGAAAAATCTGAAAATTTCAAGCCAAAATATCGCACCGTTTACGAGAAATTCATATTTTTGTGTTAAAATTGAACAAATTGTTGTGGACAAAATTTCGGATTTATATGCTATTTATCGATTATGTCTCTACTTTAAATGCGTGTTTCTCGCTTATTGGCAACAACTTAAAAAAACTAATAGTATTTATACTCATTAGAATAACCAATCTTGGCATCAAGACATACTTTAAAAAAATGAAATTGGAATGAAATGTCCCTTTAATGACATGTGATTAGCGATTGTTTCGGTTTAACTATGAGTATTGTCGTCAGTTACACCGTTCGTTGATTTTATAATGGGCGATACAAAGCAATGTACTTAAATGTAAGCCAACGCGCTACATAAATGAAAGTTGCGATAGCTCACTTGACAGAGCACTCACCTCGTACTGTTTACACATGTCTATATCTGGAAGGCCCTGGGTTCGAGTTCTACTTAGACATTGTTCTTTTTTATCGTCTTTTTTCGACTTTTTTCTCCACCATCGTTTGGGAAAAACGACCGCAGTGATTTAGAATCGATCTAAACACAAATTCAATGAAATGAAGTAATGAAACGCCGATCATTTACATACAATTCAACTCAATCAACCAGAGACGTCTAAATGCAGTGCTCCAAGCACTTTGATTTTTTATTAGTGTTTAGAGTAATAAAACAATTTTTCCCTGGTTGTGCTTACAAAACAATCAAATTCAATACATATTTTTGCTGAAATTAAATACAATATGAATTGAAGCACATAGAATCGTGGAACCTCATACCAGTACTACCGCAACATCCCTACATCTACAGATGTGCACATAAAGCAGAAATTGGGAACGTGCCGTCGGGAAAATGGCAGTGGAGTACAATACGCAATTTAAATCTTCATATCATTACCAACGAACATTTGAGAATAGCGATGTCCCTATCTGTACAAATATTCACCCGATCATCCAGGTACCATTGTGACTGTTGCAGATCCATTCCTTCATCTTCTTAGCACAATACACGTAAACGGGTCACTTAAACGTAATAAATACAGATCGATGTCACTCGATCTTATACTAGTAATAATAATTGCTGTCATAACCATTGATCAGTATGTACATAGGCCATGATACTGTCGAATATCAGTGATACAGATGCTGGAGAAAAAAATAAAACTCGTAAGAGTAACTATTTTCCTGAATAGGTGGATATCACTAGCGTCTCATCTGAGGCTGTTCAGATGGAACCCCGATTTGTCGTCGAGTCGAACCCGAGTTGCGAAATGAACTCACTCCCCGATAATCATTTTTAAAACCCTGTTTCCAAAATACGTCGCGTGGAAACCCCGTTTCTTTAAATATGTCAAAGACTTAAACAACAATGATCAAAGAAAAAGAATTTATCATGCACAATACGTGCATTAAATTGAGTAATCATCTTAAAATGTCTGCTTTCAGTAAACACATATAAAGAAAAACAAACGTTTGAACAAATGTTATACAGACGAAATGGTCCGAACTGGTTTCGAATCAACGGCGTTCCAAAGGCGAGGCGAATCCTTTCCCGTTTGAGCTATCGCTGCTGTTGATGATAAAGGGCGCTTGTTAATTTTATTAATATACTGTATGCATGTATCGCTTTCTAAAGATCTTACCCTTTACACAATATCACGAAAGTCGAATCACTACAAGAAATTGGTTAAATCGAAAAAGGATCGTAAAGTTGGTAAAGACGTGGCATGAATTGAATAGGGCAATGAATCCTAAAGTGTTTGTTAGAGAACACATAGAAAGCAGGAAAAGATACGACAGTTTTCCTGTATGGTCACAAAATCTTTTTTGAATTTTGACCAACTGGCAATTGAGTCTGAGAAGGGTTTTTTGGTAATGAAAATCCAATACGCCTGTGGAAAAGTGGTTATAAGAATTGGACGTCCGAAAGGACGTCCAATTAAAAATGAAAGAATTTCAAAATATCTTATTGTACAGAAAATGTTGGGCAAACGGGAAAACAATGATATTAAACCAGTATTTTCTGATTTCCTTTAAGAAAAAACAAAGCGTTTTGTTATACCCATTCAAAACAGCAACATTTTCGGGAAAAAGAGAAACTACACATTGAAGCTCAGAAACCCATATAATCCCTTTTTGACCATTTTTAGTATTCCCATGCCTAGCATTGGGCTAACTTCGAGTCTACGCGCGATTCACAACAATACGTATACAGGTACCGGTCATCCACAGCAAATTTAATTTTTCCAAACTATGAAATTTAAGTTTTTTTTAACTTTGAAAGCCGTCGCAGACGACAAAACTCAAATAAATGAATACTAAATTTGGGCACATTGTACAAAGTAGGTTATCTGCAATTTATCAATTCGCTCCAATGTTCTTTATTCCGTTAATATTTCCATTAAGTGTTCCGTGTTAGGAACGTTAAATTCAGGTCTTGTTCGAAAAAGGAGTAAATTGCCACTTTCAAACCAAAATTCAAGATCATCCCTTTTAGTACGTCAAGTCATCCTCTGTTAGTTGTTAAAGGAATAAATATATCGTTGAAGACAGTATAGTTAATAGAAAGTCACACTACATGTGTGAAAAAACATTTAACCTAAACGAGACGAGCGACCTTAAATTGTTCTTAACACTTTCTTTCGCAGAGATGTCATACACAAATTGGGTTGGATTTTTATTAACATCCATTTTGCTGTCTGGTTCAGCTTTCAGATCGGTACAGTCTAAATATGTTGTTTGGGAAAGGGTTAACTTAATGCTTCCTAAGGCAAGAATTAGAAGCTTCTGAATTTCTGTAGACCCAAATTTGAACTGGTAAAGATAGGACTTTTGTACATTCAAGCTCGGAAAATATTGAGACAACAAGGGTAAATACTGTTTATCAGAAATTTGTTTTTTTGTCTCAATATTTTCCAAAATTTTTGTTATTCGGGTTGTAAAGGCATAGGCCTAATTGATTGGGAAACTGTCAAACCCTTTCCAAAATGACAGGTGCAAAGTGCCAGACTGATCCAAATTTACAGAAGTTGATTGGTTGATTTGGGTTTAAATCAGTTTTCAACTGCTATGGTCACATCATGGCAGCTGGAGTACCTAACCATGGATTCCTGTCATTTCTCATACCAGCACTACCGCAACATCCTAACTAAGCCCCAACTCGCCCACATAGGTTAAAGATATCAAACCATCTTTGTCTAAGCCTTGTCTGTTAGGGACTTCAAATCCAGAACATGTGAAAGGTAGGTTATTGTCTTATGGACATAATAAACACCTGTGGTATTTAACCCTTTCCCATACAAGACAAGGTATTGTCATCCCAAGTAAACGTAGTTGGTGAAAATATTAAGGAAAGGAAGGAATTGCTGATGTTAAGTAGTTTTCCCTTTCTCAGAATATATACTCAGTTCCAAAAGAAAGTGTGCACTTTTGAGTTTTACCTTTACCTTAATTTTCACAAAGTTAATGGCAATTTAGGGATTGAATGTGATATCATACTTCAGATCTGGTAGGGTGACTATATAGGCATATAGATAGGTGGGGTAGGACTCCTCTGTTAACAAGACATGTTATATATCAAAAGTTTCGTAAGGGTCTCTAGTTTTCAAAACTGCCTGGATCATTGATTGATCCCTGTGGCATTCCGAGAAATCCAAGATGGCCGCCAAGATGGCCGCTGTTTTTTGAAAATATCCAGTTTCTTTAAAATATGAGAATACTAGTTATTTGAATAGAAATAATGTTATTTGATTGGTATTTTCTTACAGCCTTATAATGGAATATTAATTCTGAGTCATCAATTCAACCCATATTAACAACTGATAAGGTTATTTCAAGGTCAAACAATGGAAAAAGCACAAAAAATGACATTTTTCTTTATTTTCAATGTTAAATTCAAGAAGCAGTATTAGAAAATACAATAATTTGATTTAACATTGTAACATTAAGTAAAGGTATTGTATTTTCTTCATTTCTATATCCTTGCACACACACATAATGCCTATTACATGGTTTATATACATGACTCAAATTACCCCACCCACCAATTTTACAAAGGGCAAATTTACAATTACTAAAATACGCTACTTTGATGGAACCTGACACGGATTTTGCTTTATATGAACATATTAAACAAGTCTAAATATAATATTGAGGCAAAGATTGCCTGATAAAAGAAAATGTAAATGACTTTTGCATTTGGAACGTTGTGGTCTTTAAATTACGGCCATTCGTAACAAACCGATCAATAATCTCATGTTGTTTCTGCAGAACTGACCAATTACTATATATAGTAATTACTAAATATGGCTGAATAATTAAGCTCTAAAGAACGCTTTATCTTAAAACATCTTAAGAAATCTCAAGATATCTTATTAAATCTCACTTTATAGAACGCGCCCCTGATATTGTTATTAGTATAGAAAATCTATTCACAATGCAGAGAAAAATATTATAGAAAATGGCGCGTTTTCAGCATGTTTGCTTTTGTTTCCAATGTTTTTCCTGATAAGGACAGTAAAAACAGCTGTGAAATGGGAAAAGGGTTAAGAAATTATCTAATATTTTACAGAGAAAAATAACTTTCGTGAGAGCAGTTTCATGTTCACCAAAGGCATCAGTTACCTAAAAAGCTCTAACAATTTTGTCTGATAGATTGGTTGCGTACAGTCAATTTTATTTTCAACAATTCCCCTAACAAAATAATTTATAATATTGATACTATTTGAAAGTTCTACAGGCGACAAAATGAATGTTGATAAAGACGTTATATGTATAATATATATGAGCCGGGATCTGGAAAAAGGTACATTGAGGCTTTTGAGCCCAACCTGGTTCCAGATCAGCCTGCGTATACACGCAGTCTGATCGGGAACCATTTTGTTCTCCAGTAGATTTCTCATGACCTGTAGCAATGGAAAAAAGATCAGCATGGGTCTCTGCAAGGCTCTATTTAGGCACTGACTGATCTTGAAATATGGCTTCCTCAAATGCTATAATGGACGTTTTTTCCAGATCCCGGCTCATATGCAACACAGAAAATAGTAATACAATGAGTAAATGAATTTCTGTGACTTTGTCTGTGACTTTAGTGCTATCCCAAGCCGTTTCGGTTAGGAACGTAATAAGACAGGTCATGTTTGGGAAAGGGTCAACGATGAATATTAATGGATAATTCTAGTTCCAATCTTGTTTTATATAAATGTAATCTATGGCAGAGATTGCTAGCAAAGTTATTTATTTTGAAATGGTCTGTAGTTTTAAATCGAATCAGTGATTCGACGAATCGTCTATAGCTAACCTTTTCTCATACAAGACCGGGTTTGGAGGTGCCTAGTAGCAATATGTTGGTCTAACATAAAAAACGAAAGCAATTGCTGATGAGCCACAATTTTTCATTTTCCCGAAATATTTACTTTTTTTGGTAACAAATATTTATATTTGACATCAACTGTTATGTCGCCTGTGAAACTTTTACATTTGCATAGTTTAAAATTTCGCCGTCTTGAGAATAGATTACATCTAAAGCGCTTAACTCTCTCATAAAAAGCCCAATTTCAAAGCTGCCGCAGACGAAACCAATCGTGCAAAAGGAGCAAGAGCTGGCAATTAGCATTCTTCTTTTTTTCTCGATGTTTCATGTTGTCGCGTCATTATCATGAGTGTTTTGGAAAAGGCTTACCATTTCATGACTGACAAAATATTTGTCTTGTCAAAATAGCAATGAACTTTGTGCTAGAAAAAGACTTAGTTTACCATAACGTTTTGAAAAACCGTCAGTGTTGTTATAAAATCTCATAACTACGGCTTGAATCAAGCCGTAGTTACGGGATTTTATGACAACACCAACAAATTACTATTTGTTTGTCCGCAATTTGATAAAGTCGTTCCCCATTTAGAGACGTCACAAGGGACAAAATAAACTGTGTCGTGCTGTTGCAGCTTACGAAAAGTATTGAGACAGTCATTTACTTTCCGTAAAAGGCCGACACGAAAGAAAAGATTTGAGTAAGAAACTTGTGCATTTTACAAATTCAACATGTTCGTTTGTTGCGTTTCATTTTACAAAGAAATGCCATCATCGTGGCTTGTTACTTTACATGCTTTTTTTTTCCTGAAACCAAACAGAAACAGAAATTCACAACCTCAATTACAATCAGTGACTCAGTGTAACCCAATACCGCACAGTGACGCCTATTGACTCCCAGACAAGAAAATACTCGGGAAACATTGTGTAAAATGAAGAAATTGCTTCAGACAAGCAATCTCTTCATTTTCCATAATGTTTTTTTGACCACGAAAGACAAAAGATGTAAGATTTTATTCACTTGAATTTTGACCAGTCTAAAATGTTGCCGTCCTGTAACGGAATAAATCGCTCGGAATTACAGATTTTACCGTTGAATGTGTAATTAGCCTAACTTCCCCCACAAACAATATTCTGGTTTCGACTTTCCATTGGAGGAAAGAAACTTAATTAGAAAAACTTTGAAAGAAAAGAAGAAATACTGAGTTTATTACCGATATTTTCTTCTTTTCTTACAACATTTATCTGTATGAGACACACATATTTGATATTCGACGCCTGCATCTTCTACTTGTACCAGTTTGTCTTAATCTATCGTCCTGGTAAAGGGTTCAAGTCTTGATTACAAAGAACGCAATGCTAATGGAATGGTTTTGAGCACGGAACTATTTTGGGAAAAGATACTGCTAAATGGAAATGCTATGATTAGCGCCAATTATGGTGCAATGGAAATAAAGATAACGACTACGAAAACTGTTGAAAACCACGCCTCGAAGTTATTTAATTTGGCAGCAAATTCATGCGGAACCCTAGACTAGCTCTAGTTGTTTTTGTTTGCTTTATTTGTTTTATCGTGCATTACTCGTTATAAGACTTGCTTCTTTGATCCAAGTTCAAGGTATTCATTGCTGAACAAAAACAACCCTACTCTCTTACACGCCGCTCAAACGTTTATAGTACACATGTACTAAACGATTTCAAATGATAATGAATCATGACCTCTGCTTGGAGGGTAAAACAACCCAAGTGCTCAAGACTATGATGTCATTTGAAAAGGTTCTGTCCTTTCTATAATAACCTTAATACCAGGGTCTTGGCCAGACTAACGTAACCCTTATCTTCCATGATTTTGTAGAAATTTGATTGATTAATTGATTTATTGGATTGGTTAATTGATTGATTAATCGCTTCTTACAACTGCTATGATTATGTATCGCGGCGGCTGAAGCGCCTAATCATGGATTCCTGACATTTCTTACGCCAGTATTACTTCAACGTCCGTACCTAGCATCCAGTTGCTCATGCACAACAAATGCGATTTTCCAACCATTCTTGGGAGACACTTGCCTGACAAGATTTTTGCCGTGGATGTGGATCGAACCCAGGACCTCAAAAGTGATAGTCCGAATTGCTGCAACACTTGGTTAAGGATTTGACTTTAAAACCATGACTTGTCTGAGACAGTGTCAAATTTAATGTTTCGAATCGTAAATCTACAAATCAATACTTATGTGTGAAGTAATAAAGAGTTTGTAGGACAGAATGTCAAATAGAGGTGATATAAAGACATTAAGAAAAAGAGGCCGATCGACGCTTAACCCATTACCACACGGTGACTCTTTTAGACTTCCCATAAGAAAATGGCGTTGGAAAACATTGTGGAAAATGAAGAAATTGCCTGGGACAAGCAATTTGTTCATTTCCTACAAAGTTTTCTACACAAAAAGACTAATAAGACATTTCACTTACTTGAAATTGTCGTCTGCCATACCTTTCAAATTGGACTAACCCAAAATTGTAGGGTTCTTTTGGGTAGTTACTAGTGATGGATCGTGGTACCATGATTTTTACCCAGAAAACAAAGGAAAACAACGATTTGTTGACATCTGTTGGAGGAAAGGCTGGTTATCACACACAGAAACATAATTGTTTGTAACACTTTATATCCTATTTTCTTTGATAATCATGTTCGAAATATGACCAGTACCTGTCACGAAGACTGAAGCAGTGGCTCGACTGTTAAACAAGGAGCAAGTTCTTAAAAAAACATACTCCAAAGATTTAAGGTATTCAGGACCTAATTAAAACACCACTTTCTAGCCATACGAAATGCATCAAATACACACTTGTTAATACACTTCACATAAGTTGATTCGCTGTGCCGGATTTCAAGATTATGCTTCAAGAAGAAAATAATTTACAAATTTTATATTACTCTTTATTCGTATGCAAGGGAGGAAATTTAGAACATTTTTGTCGATATTTCCATGACGATATTTCCATGAATATGCATTAATTCAAAATTCCAAACTGTACAAAATGCTTATGTTTGTATTTGGATTGGAAATGTAACACAGTTTAGGAATTACTGGCACTTTTCAAATTTCCCCGCTGGCTCTTTGGTGCTAAGTAGGTCCCTCTTACTTTTAAAAGTGCGGACTTGCATCTTTTCCATGATATACGCCGGTCCATAAATCAGTTGTCGTGAACAAGCTTCTTTAAAAGAAAACGACATTTTAACTTGTTGAACACCTCCGATTCAACCAAGTCTTTAAATTGCATATATGCAAAATCTTAGCTTTCTACCTTGTGTAATGGCTTAGATGTCGACGGATTTAAAACCCCATGATTATTTGTCCCGGGGATAATATTTACAATAATGGAACATAAGGGGTTTTAAATCCGTCGACATCCTAGCCAATACACAAGATAGAACGCTAAGATTTGGCAAAGATGCAATTTAAAGGCCATATTTTCATAATACATATTTATTTTGTACGAAGTTCTCGGAAAAATTGCATGATTTTAAGTGCCATTCCCCCTTTAAGTCGTCATATTAAACCAAAACCAGTATTGAAACTTTCCGACATCTTGAAGACAATATGCTATAAACATACCAACATGGCTCATTTTGATGCATGTATTATAAAAGGATACCCATTTCTCAAAACGACAAGACTTTGGACTGGTCTAAATACAAAGGTGACGCGGAGGACAAAAGAAAAAAGTCACAAAACGTCGAAATATGCAGGACATATCACTTTCAGGCTTGATAGATAGCGGAAAGGTGACGCAGATGACAAAAGCAAAATCGCTCAATGTAGAAATGTATATGACATATTCACTGGTGGTGAACTCGGACAAAGCGAGGAACATTTTTCATGAACACAAGGTACAGATACTTCATTGCACATCCGGATTTACAATACACGTGTCATTTTGTTTTACTTCTCTTTCCGTCTTTTTTTTAAAGGATGCACTCAAATAGAAGTTACTAAGGTATGTAGATATGATTTATAATACGCACGAAAATATCAGTTTTAACGATCATTATTTTCAAATGGTATAAACGGATTGCAAGTGCACAAAGCGCATTTTGAGATCATGTGGGTTGATCTTAATCGCCCGAACGAAATGGTACGATATCACTGTTTATTTTTATCTATTTGCATTGCAAGTAAACAAAAAAGACATATAAATGTACAAATAAAGGCTGTAAATGGCAGTTTTCGGTGTCATGTCATTGAAAAGCATTGTGCGGTTTCTTCGTGACAACGTTACAGCATGTTTGCGATGTTATATTTTCCAGCTACGGTGTTTTATGAGCACATGTTTGATAAATTAATCGATTGCACTGGACTAAACGGCACATGTAAACATTTATTCGGTAATATCGCACTGATTTGAGCATCTAACCATAGATTTCCGGCATTAAATTCGAGCACCAGGTACTTGTTTCAATATATATCAATATGTACTGCCTAACTCCCCTTTCAGATAAATTACTGACAGGTGATGACAATTAGATGACATCATCATCATCATCATCATCATCATCATCATTATCATCATCATCATCATCATCATCATCATCATCATCATCATCATCATCATCATCATCATCATTATCATCATCATCATTTTTATCGTTACCTTGGAGTTTCACCGGTAAGACTTTCGTTATGCCTTCTTAAATTTGGTACAGGTGGAGAATAAGCTATTAAATGAGAACAAGATGGATCTTGATCAAACAGTGCATATGCAAAGTCTGATCTGGATCCATGTTGGTCGCAAAAGCTATAAAGGATCTTTTCCAGATCTAAGCTCAAAGGAGGGTCCAGTGTTTAACCTTTCCCATACAAGACATTGGTTTCACGTCCCTGTTAGAAAAGGCTTCGGAAAATATTGAGACAAAAAAAAAAAAAAAAAAAAAAGAAAATCATACAACCCAGCATTTTCTCATTTTGTATCAATATTTTCTGAGCTGTCAATATTGTACATCACCAACAAAATCATTGTTTGGGAAAGGGTTAAAATGTTTCACTCATGGGAAAGGATAATGCTACTTTTCCTTTTAAGGCACCTATCAATATCATCGGTTATGACAATCAATTGTGTGCTTAAATAGACTTGGTTACTGTTCTGTTTTTATAAACTGTTGGTATTGGTATAAAATGTCGTAACTACAGCTTCAAACAAGCTCTAGTTGCGACGTTTTACATTTACATTTACGGAATGCCATTGTTAGTCCGAAATTAATCACAGCTTTCTCGATAAAATTGATCCCTATTCAAAGACGAAGCAATGAAATACATTAGGTATTTCCGAAACAGTTTCCCCCAATTAGAAAGGTTTGGAAAAACATTGAATCAAAAGAAGAATAGATCTATACTGAAAATAATTTGGCTCCTTTTTTCTTAATATTTTTCTTTCATACTTTCTTATTTAGTACACACATTTTAACTTCTCAACATATAAAATCAATGTATTTTGACATCTAGAGCAGTCAGCTAGACAAATTGGCGGACGGGTAGAAAAACGGACGGACGGGAAGCACTATCTATATGATGGTCATTACTGAAAGCCTTCTAATTGGGGGGCTGCAATACCAGATAGGCCTATTGTTTTGGAAATGATTATTGTATGCCATTAATTCGTCTTTGAAAAAGAATAAATCTTATCTACTATTTATAGACCTAGTGACGTTTTTTCGGACAAACACTAGTGCTTCGTCGGTGTAAATCTAAAACGTCACAACTCAACTTTATTGAAGCTGTATTTACGGGATTTTATAACAACACCTACGATTTATCCATATTTAACCGAAAACCCATTCTATTGTTACGACAAAAGTCATTGCAATTCGGACAGCCATTGAAAATGTTCACGGTATCATAAATAAACCGTACAAGTCCCCTTCAAAAAACGTTAACTACGATTTTTTAATCGGAAAAAAACTTCTACTCCAAGAATTGTAATACCAACTTCAGAATCAGCCAGAGAAATAAAATAACAAAACTTGCAATAGCCTCTAAGTGTCTCTCCGATTCGTCCATATTGTTTTGGGCGGATAAACACGTGCAAATCGTTGTGTACATGCTCAAACTAGTAAAACTGGTTTTTAAACGCGCATTTAAACATGAAGTATCTGTACCTTGTGTTCATGAAAAATGTTCCTCGCTTTGTCCGAGTTCACCACCAGTGATATTGTAAGCTTTAGGAGATAAGTAGAAAGGTGACGCAGACGACAAAAGCAAAGCCGCTCAGGGAAGAAATGTGTATTTTACATACACTCAACAAAATAAAGGGTCACAAATTATATTCATTATAGCTTTGTGTTTTAGTATGTTCATGTACAGTTGTCTCCACGTCGTATGGCACAATGTTTATGTTTTGTTCGAATGTAATTGAACGTTAAAGAAAACATAAACACGTGCCATACGACGTGGCGACAACTGTAAACTGTCGGTGTGTTTTGGTTAGAAGAATATTGTCCAACAAGGTTAACCCGGGACAACTTAATTTTCGTGTGCAATGTCCGTTAGTTGAGCGTCTTAACAAAACAAAGCCGAGGTGGGGTCATTACATATGCAGATGTCCCGGGTTAATCTTGCTGGACAATACCTGGGGCCTGTTTCATCAAAACATTTAAGTCGTATTTTTGACTTACCAATGTCTTAAATATCGGTTAAAACAACAACCGCATAACACAGGTATTGATAGATAGGTGATACGCGTTTCTTGTCCTAAACTTGCCGTAAGTCATCGGTAAGACAAAAATACGTCTTAAATGTTTTGATGAAACTGGCCCCTGTACATGTCTGTACCATTGTTCACTTAACCGTGACTGCTCGCATAATTTGCCCAACTTGTGCCAAAAGTGACTACCCCTAACGTTCCGGTGTAATGCCGGTGTAAAGAAAGTCACAGACACTTCTGAACAGGCTGAATGATGCCATCTTATGCGCTCGCCGTACCATGATACGGTCTCCATTGACGTAACAAAACCTTAGGAACCGCTTAGCGTTTGCCTGCGCCGACGTTAACTTGCACTGGGACATTTCCGACATGTGTTGCTCACAGACGAGTCCAAATTTTGTGTGGGCTTCCATGGTGGTCGTAGACGTTTCTGGGGTCAACGTTTTGAACGTTTCGTAGATTATTGCAATATCCAACACGATAACGTTGGGTGTAAGTCAGTTATTGTTTTGGCTGGCATCTTGTAGGACGGTCGCACAGACCTACAGGTGCTCATGAATGGCATTGTGAATGTTCGACGAGAATCTGGCACCTTGCGTTATTCCGTACGCTGGTATCATGGGCCAGGACTTTGTGCTTTTGGACGATAAAGCAATCTTTCATCGTGCTTGAGTGGTAAATCAATATCTTTATGATCAAGATGTTGATCGTACGGACTGGTTAGCCAGGTCACATGACATGAACCCTATACATGTAGAACATGTATGGGACATGCTTCAGTGTCACATTTTTACCCGATAACGCATACCTTCAACGGATCGGAGCTCGCTTCAGTCCTAATCGAGGTATGGGCTCTTATTTCTCAGATACATTCAGAAACCAAACCCTTTCTTTCGAACATGAGTAAGAGAAGCAATTTAATTACGCGAGGGAAATACGCTTTTCTAAAAGACAATACATGTATTTGACCTGATTTGTAAGATTTGTTAAAATGTTTACCCCACCCACCACCATTTAAGCACTGCAAAACTGACGGTATCTGTGTTACAGGTGTAATGTCGCTTTCATTTCAGAAAATAATCAGACTTTTTTCTGTTAAATTTTGTTACTGATATAACGAACTTCTTCTTAGAAAATAAATACATATTACTTAGAGAATTTTTGTATATAAATTGTAATATCAAAGTCTTGGCCTATAATTTATTTTGTTGAGTTATTATTGTAAGCTTATGCAAGGAGAAAATATTGGTAGCTTGCATTGTCTTCACTTTCCTCAATTATTTCAAAATTCTACCTGAGAGGGTAGCCAAAATTGTAGGTGAGACAGAGAAAGGTGCAGTCGACACTCGATGTGTCGAAGTCAGAGGAGCCGTCTAAATACCTCGACATATCCGGAATTCGACTCATCCGATTTAGTTCTGTTTCTATTTAAATGACACCTGATCATTTTTGTTGGTTATCAAATACGTTCATAATTGAAATATAGTAGAAAAAGGAAAGAAATTGCTCGACACGAGCAATTTCTTTTTCTATCATTTTCCTACTAAAGGATGGGTTGCAATACGGCTTCAAAAAATAGATTTTCTTTAAATTCTGTGAATTGATAGGGTTACATAATTTCTTTAATTTGTACGTGTAAAAATTCTGATGAGGGCCTATTTTTGGAGATAATGGCTAACAAAGTGGGTGGGGTAAATTGACACGAGAAGCATTTTTTTTACTTTCAAGTTAAATAACTTTTTCTGTATGGATCAGATCGAAGTGAAATTTTGCACATACTTTCAATGTACTAAGGACAGAATATTTTCAGAATAATTAATCATGTATATCAGTTTGTTGATTTTCTGTGTTCGTCCTTCTGTCGATCTCAGATTTTGCTTATTTTTGATGCACTAACTTTACGAAACTATCTCTACAAACTTTTTTTTGTATGAATTGACATGATATTTTGTGAACATGATCCTTTATGATGTAGCTAGATATGTGTAAACTTTGAGTCAAATTCATTGCATAGAACCAAAGTTATTTGACCTTGACCTTCAAAGGTTATTCTAAAATATTAACTTTTAAGATTTTGAGTGAAAATTTATCATGAAAATTGGCATATGAAGTGAATTTTAAGCTAATAAAGTTATTTTCATTATATCCTCGTTGTAATTACTTAGTTCAGTGGCAAATTCACGATTGATGCTGACTTTTTTTGCACATAATAACAAGGATTTGTAAAGGGCAAGTGGACAATGTTTTTTTAAAAGTCATTATTGTTCTGTATGTCAAGGTCAAGTTCTACTTTAAAATTTACATTGAACAAACTTAAAACAGTAAGAATATTATACATGTGACTTTATTTATTGAAATATACTTTATAAGACCATTTTTATATCAAGATATAGCTGAACAATATAAAAAGTGACTTTTTAGAATTACCTTTGAAGGTCAAGGTCAAATAACTCTGGTTCTATGCAATGAATCTGACTCAAAGTTTTCACATATCTAGCTACATCATAAAGGATCATGTTCACAAAATATCATGTCAATTCATACAAAAATAAAGTTTGTAGAGATAGTTTCGTAAATTTAGTGCATCAAAAATAAGCAAAATCTGAGATCGACAGAATGACGAATACAGAAAAACAACAAACTGATATACATGATTAATTATTCCGAAAATATTCTGTCCTTTGTACATTGAAAGTACGTGCAAAATTTCACTTCGATCTGATCCATACAGAAAAAGTTATTTAACTTCAAAGTAAAAAAATGCTTCTTGTGTCAATTTACCCCACCCACTTTGTTAGCCATTATCTCCAAAAATAAGCCCCCATCAGAATTTTTACACATACAAATTAAAGATATTATGTAACCCTATCAATTCACATACTTTAAAGAAAATCTATTTTTTTTAACCCTTATTGCAACCCATCCTTTCAAAGGTAATATTTTTTCGAAATTATTTTGTTAAAACTTTTTTATATCCATTGGAGAGGACGGTGTTGGACGTTTACTTCGACCTAAGCGGAAATTCGACTTATCCGATGCCGATATAATGAGTGTCGACCGTATTATTCTAGGTTGTCCAGTAGACGCATGCCTCATTGACTCGTGAACATGGACAAGGTTAGCTGGCTAGGAATAAACATTTCGAACCATCAACGTAATTTTGTCCGATGCTTTGTGGATTCATTGTAAATAACTGGCGGCGAATCAATTATGGCAATGAATTTTGTTCTAAGAATAGAGTATGTGTACCGTTATGTTTTGATTAACTGTCAGTGTTGTTATAAACCCTTGAATCAAGCCGTAGTTACGAGATTTTATAACAATACATACGAAATACTATTGTTTGTCCGAAATTATGTCACGGCTAACTGGATAAAATCATTCCCTATTGGTCCCCAGAACATAGGATATGGATAAAAAGAAGCCACCTACTCTCTGTTTGTTATTGCTACATGTATTTATTCGTGTTCTGACAATTACGGCATTGGTGTCAAATTACTCTGTATGGTCCCCTTATACATAATGATAAATTACCAATGTCTTTAGAGTAGAGACAATACTGTGAAAATGGCAAATTAACTTCTCAAAATGTGTGTTGGAAGTAATTAACCGAACGTTAGACATACCCAATTCAAAGAAAACAAATTGCCCGTGTAACACAGGTTCTTTGTAAATAAAGGAAAGAATACTTTAGTGTTCGATCTACTTTTTGGACCAATGAAATTACAGTGTATTTTAAAATTTCATCACTCATTTTCGCATAAACGGGCTGCCGGCTAGTTTATGTGACGTCTATGCATAGCCACGCCCATTCTCCAATGA
This sequence comes from Fragum sueziense, assembly GCA_963680895.1. Taxonomy (NCBI): domain Eukaryota; kingdom Metazoa; phylum Mollusca; class Bivalvia; order Cardiida; family Cardiidae; genus Fragum; species Fragum sueziense. The sequence goes on along the minus strand of OY804596.1, from coordinate 24,021,620 downwards.
ACCGCTAGCGAATATTAAGCCAGGTAGGGTCTGTATTAGCCTGGCTCCTAGGCCGTGAGAATAAATAGGCCAATAAATAAATTTACAAGGGGGATTCACTCCTGCTGGAAAAATATTTACTCAAATCACTGCCCTTCTCGTTATAATCTCACGAACCTATCAGAGACACTAGACTGCAGTAACATGTAATTGTGGAACATGGGAGTCTCAAATGCTACCAACAATATGTAACATGGCGCTTTTTAAGATCCGCAATCACATAAAACACACAAAATCAAGCTGAAGATATGTAAGAAATGTCGACTGGCCACAAAAAGTCTCTCCCTAGTAGGATAATAGTCTACGCCATTAATTTAAATTACAGCTAGAACGTTTTGTATGATGTATATTTTGGCGACAAACGAACCCAAGGGAACATACATTACTTAAGATATATTTTCTTGGACATTGTCTTACAATACTTGAGTCTTGAGTTTCTAAAATGTCACTTTAAAGTTAAGTCAAGTTAAATTTATCGGTCTTGTGGAACTATACCTTCTTTACTTTTTGACTGAGTATACATACATACTAATATTTTTTTATCATATACAGTCGACTCTCGTTATGTCGACATCGGATATGTCGAATTTCCGCTGAAGTCGAAGTGAAAGTCTAGCCCCGTCTTCACCAATGGATATCAAAAAGTTTGGACAAATTAATTTCGAAATAAATATGGACATTGAAATTTAGTAGGAAAAGGATAGATATTGCTCGTGTCGAGCAATTTCTTTCCTTTTCCCACTCACTGTATTTCAATTATAAACGCACAGCATTTTATTCGAAACTGAACAAAATCGGATAATTCGAACTCTGGATATGTCGAGGTATTTTGACGGCTTCTTCGACTTCGACACAACGAGTGTCGACTGCACCATCTATCCAGGGCGATTCAAACGAGTATCTAGAATATAGTCCTAGTTAGATGGATTTCATTTCAAGGCGTCGAAAATGATGTTGTATTAGTGTTCTTGGACGGCCCAGTCTCCGATTGACCCGCTCTATTAAGTGGAACGCACTCTTTTCGATTGACCAATTAGTTATTTAAACAAGTAATGGCTAAATGTAAACTTGGACCGGTAAAACCAGAAAATGCCTGGAATTATAATCGATGTATTACACCCTTTCCCAAAACAACCTCTGGATTTTACATTGATCAGCGACCGAGAAAAAAATCGGAAGATATCGATTGACAATCAGCGTGTTTTTTTTTTTTTTTTTCTTTTCCTCGAATATTTTTCTCAAAAGACGTATATCATACAAGTTCCTTGTGGCATTACTTTTGTCGTTGTACACTCTTTCTTTCTGCCTAAGTATAGTGAATATGGAACGATTTAATCAAGTAAACCGTGACGTAATTTCGGACTAACTATAGTATTTCGTAGGCGTTGTTAGAAAATCTCGTAACTACGGCTTGATTCAGGCCGTAGTTACGAGATATTCTAACAACAACGACGTTTTATCAAAACATAATTGTGAACCCATTCTATTTCTAGCACAATATTCATTGCTATTCGACCAATTTATCAAACAATACTGGCTTTCTAATGTAAGGGATGTAATCCATCTTATACTTTTGCGATGTAAAATAGTAGTTTCCCTTACACTGAAGATTTACCGTTTTAAAAATGGCTTGTTTTTTACGCATGGAAAGACAGCTAGGAAAATATTTAGAGAAAATATGACAATGCTGATCAAAAGCATGTTTTTCATATTTTTTCTTATTATCTTTTAAGTAAAATTCACAAACATTCTCGGGTTTTGTACACTTAGTTTGCCGAGTGAAAGAGTTTTTAACATTTTCCAAATCAAGACCTCGTTTTGACGTCCCCAACGAAAATGCATGTGAAAACATTGGGAAGCAAGAAGGAAATGCTGAATGTCAAAGATTTTGATGGACAGCTTGAACTAAAGCATAACAAAAGTAATGTTGATCCCCAATCATTGCTCCTGTCCTCTAACTTTATTTCGTATTCTACATAACTCTATGCGAGCATTCTGTCCTTTATCCCAGTGCCACACGTTAAAATTCTAGACTCATCCAAATTCAAAGATATTGCAGACGACAAGTTTAAGTGAACGAAATGTTACATGTCAAACTATCTGCGCAGACAACTCTGTGAGAAATGAAGAAATTGTTTGTCCATTAATTTCGTTGTTATCCACAATTTTATGCCTAATCCTTTATTTTGTAGAGTGTGAAAAGGCCTCGTTATTTTCGAATGGATTGAAATGAAAATAAACAGTCTAAATTTCTGTTGAATCGTGAAAGATTTAATTTATAAGGAAAATATGAGTTTGGTGTAGAAAGGGGAGTAAATTAAAATTTGTGATTTAAGCCTTTCCGTGAATGGGCCTACCTTATCCCTTTTCCAAAACGCGACTCTGTTCTGACGTTCCTAATATTAAAGGCTAAAAAAAAACAAAATTTTCCAACTTTGTCTCAATGTTTTACATGTTATATTATTTATCAGGTCTATATTTTGCTGTTTGTGGTAGCTTTTAATTTGCGACAGTATAATTTACATGTATATATTTGTTGTTTTGTTAGGGTTAAAGATATATGCGATAAGGACATAGATTATTGACGTTGTTTTGAAGGTCTTAAGATCAGTTTCTTGTAAGTATCACTTATCTTATCATCAATGGCAATGAATTTTGTGCTAAAGTAGCCTATGTTTACCGTTATATTTTCATAAACCGTCGGTGTTTTTATAAAATTTCGTAACTTCGGCTTGACTCAAGCCGTAGTTACGATATTTCATAACAACACCAATGAAATACTGTATATTTGTCCGAAATTACGTCACGACTAACTGGATAAAATGTGTTCCTATTTTGAGATATATTTCCATGTAATGTTACATACATGTAGCAGGGGATATCTTTATCAATTTCCCAGCTTTATCAACGTCAATGTGAACTTTGTCATTCGAAATGATTAACCAGTTTCTAAGTAGCACAATTTACGGTTGAAAAATGTTGCGTACGACAAAATAGAAGTTAGGATTCTAGTGCACATAACACACAGAACATATTGAGACAAAAAGAGGATATATGATTTATCACCATTTCCATATTTTGCCCAAGTTTTTCGAATGTTTTTGAAACGTGACCTAATAAGAACATTGATAAAGACAAGTTCTCTGGGAAAGGGACTATAGATAAACCTAGTAAGGTAAATGTAACGTTGACTTAGACGGGGAAGTAAATTAAAACCGGTTATTTAATGCCTTCCAGGAAAGGGTTTTTGTCTACGATATCTGTGACAAGGTCATTCATCTTTCGCGTTGTCCCCTCTCTTGTAGGTAAGACTATTTCTATTATCAATTCTAATACAATGCTCACACGTACATGCATAAAGCATATCTTAAGTAGGCATATCATGTGTACAGCTTTATCAACATTGTTATCTTCATAATTTACATTATTTAAAAATCAGGTAAGTAAATGTTAACATTACGCTTTTTAAAAGTACTAGCAACTAACACTTGTACTGCGAAGATATATTTTTATGTAATGATTTTTAAAGACAAAATTGGACAATGAAAGCAGTAATCCGGATTTTACGTTATGTTTATGATGTTCTACTTTCGTTTTAATGATAGTTTGATGGGTGGGGTATGGAAAAAGTGTTGTCTTGTAAAGGGTTACAGAAATGAGATAATCGCTGGTTACGTTCAATAACGTCGTAATAACAACTCCAATAGCACGTACTTACGTCGTTTTTGAACTTCGCGTATTGTAAGGCGTATCGTATTGTATTTGTCATACACTATTTTGCTAATTGCCAAACGGCATCATTTTGGACTTATTAAATTCGAAAACTGTTGCAGACGACAAAATGAATGCTGGTATGGAAAAGACTTGTGTTCAATACAGTATGGGATAGCATTTTGTTCTTTGTCACAATGTTTTCCAAGAACTTATCTATTGGGGAAGTCCGAATGGGGCGCTTTGGGGAAAGGGGCGAATCCAGGCTAGCCTATGAATGCACTGATCAAAATGCCCAGTTAGCTGCGATACGTAATATGCAACATAGGTTAATCAAGTCACTTAGAATTTCAGAAAATCCTTAAGGTTTGTATAATACTTGACCAATTTGAATTCGGTTTGAAGTAGAGATGGTGGGAAAATGCCAGGAAAAAGCTGGATGCGATCGATTTTTGAAAAATCAAGTGATAAAACAGTTATTAGAGTTGATCTTCAATAATTTTTTAACAGCTTATTTTTGTTCTTAAAGATCTACCAGGCCCATCTACTAGTACGTGACATCTGTCTACATTCTCTGCTTCAAACCAAATTCAATTCGGTCCCGTATTACCAAATTATTGAAGATTTTCTGAAGTTGTTGTATCACGTGATTATCCACTTTGTAGGCTATGTTATTACTAGCTACTGAAAGAAATCATAAATGTCGATGAGATTGCGCTTTAGTGGTGGCTGATATGGATTCATTTTTATAACAAGAGCTTCGCAGACCAACGCATATACGTCCGAGAAAGGCTTGTCAGTAAAATTGGCAATTTTGTCTATTCAAGAGTGGATAATTCAAACATGACATGTTATCAAAATTTTGTTTTCACAACCAAACACCATAAAGATTTATTGCGGCTAGTTTGATTAAATTCTGATTGAAACTGTAGGAGTTGCGCATACGCGAAAATGGGCATTTTTGAGAAAATGAGCATTTTGCCTAAAATTCAAGGGCAGACAATTCAAGAAAGATAACAGTTATCTGAATTCAATTCGGTGTTGTCTTTTTGACCTCAAATACCACACAAATAATTTTGTTAACAAGACTCTGTGTTTGTGAAAGCATTAAAAACCGTTTCCCAAATATTGCCTTCTTTTGTTGACCCTCATTACGAAGGCGTTTTTTTTTTTTTTTTTTTTTTTTTTTTTTTTTTTTTTTTTTTAAAGAATAAAAAAGGCGTGTAAAAAACAAATAAATGCTATTTATCAGCATTTAAAAATCTACGTCGTTTTTTCTACACATTTTGAGTAGATCTACAATATGGTCCATTGTCATGAAACTATTTGTCGTCTGCAAAAAAACTTCAGTTAGTATCCGTAACATATGTGTCATTTTAGATTTTTCAAATTAATGAAATTAAAATTTCATTGTTTTGTTATTAAAGTAATATCATGGAAAAAGAGAAAGATGATGCAAACAACGAGATGAATGTTGGGAAAAATAATGGTCAAGATGAAACCACGGGACCCGTTTATGAGAACAATCTTGATGCTGATACAGACGTTGTTGATGAGTCTCTTGAAGACAGGTAGGCCTACTGTATTTCAAATGTATATCATATCTTTTGTTATTTGATAAGAAAATGTAAAGTTTACGTCACCAAGGCATTGTCTGTCTAGTGTAATATTGCATAGTCTATACAATCTAATATTACTTTATTTTCTTTAAATTCGAACGTTCTTATTGGTTAATTTTTCATGAGCAGAAACATGATGAAATTACTCGTATTTTCCTGTCAGACACACTTTGTAATTGACTTCTACATTCATAAAAGTGAAACCCCACATCTAAATATTTTACTCAATATATACTCAGTTCCATAAATAAGTGTGCACTTTATTTCGTTTCATTTCTCTTTCGATTCTTAATTAAAACAAAACAGTTTGTTATCATATTGAAGCTAAGAGATTGACAAAAATGCCATACTCTTTAAATTTTGACAATGAGGCCATTTTAGTTTATTTTTCTTACTCTAAATGGAGGTGGTATAAAAATAAAAGTTGCAAAAGTACACAAAAACTGGTCACTTTTAAATTTTGATTAGAGAAAGTTATTTGGAGTTGTTTTTTAATATCTTGAATGGCCACATACGCTGTTGATACACTGGAGTATGTGACGGTCGCATGGATCTCAAACATCGCAACAACACTGCATTTAGAATGTTATTTCATACATGGGGAAGTGAAATAGCAAAATCCTGGAGATTGCTGATGTTTCGTTGTTATCAAACGTTCCTTCCTAAATGATCCCACACATGTTAAATTTGATGTAAATTTATGCCAAATATGGATAGGGAAGAACACCAACATTGCTTCTGTTAAGAAATTAACATTAAGTTCAATATTAAATTGCATCGAATGAATAATCTCGTTTCACTGAAGATGAACATAATTCTAATTTGACCAGTTTTGTGTACTTTTACAACTTTTATTTTCGTACCTCCTTCGTTTAACCTTAGGTAAACAAACATAAATCGTCATCTTGCCCAAATTTTAAATGTCAGACATTTAGTTGAAACTATAAGCTACAATTTCATATCAAACTCTTTTATTTTTAATGAAAAATGAGGGAAGAAATAATACAAAAGAAAGTGCACACTTATTTATGGAACTGAGTATAGATATACCGACGATAAAAAAAAGATATGAGAATTTAATTAAACAAAGATCAACAAAAACATATGAACCAAGAAAGAACAAATAATCTTGCATGCATGGTGCATAGACCAATCCATTGAACTCCCTATTACTCGTACTCTCAGAAATGCATGACAAATCATTTGCTATAAAGTGAAACGCATCAACAGAGAACTAACCTTTAGCCTTTCATTGTTTCCGTCCACTATCCTACCTTTGTAATCATGTGAGTCCACTGAGTTGAAATTCAAATAATCAATTTGAAGAATTTTGCACCTGGGAATATTCAAATCACTCGCCCAGACTGTATTTTTCACGTCTAGTCAAAGCGACACAAAGACACACCACAAAATGCGATAAAGATTGGTCTCCAATCATCCCCTGTACCAAAAGCACTCTGAATGAATAGCCTCCTTCGCCAATTCCTTGGCCGTTCACGGTTCTGCCATAATTATGCTAGTTGTTGTTGATTTAACCTATTATATGGACTAGAAAAATATTCGTGAAGTTGGCTGACCAGCAAACTAGCAGAGTGAACCTAGACTAGCAGAGTGAAGTTGGCAGACTAACAGAGTGAAGTTGACAGACTAACAGAGTGAAGTTGGCAGAATAGCAGAGTGAAGATGGCAGACCAGCAGAGTGAAGTTGGCAGATTATCAGAGTGAAGTTGGCAGACCAGCAGAGTGAAGTTGGCATACTATCAGAGTGAAGTTAGCAGACCAGCAGAGTGAAGTTGGCAGACTATCAGAGTGAAGTTGGCAGACTAGCAGAGTGAAGTTGGCAGACTAACAGAGTGAAGTTGGCAGACCAGCAGAGTGAAGTTGGCAGATTATCAGAGTGAAGTTGGCATACTAGCAGAGTGAAGTTGGCAGACTAACAGAGTGAAGTTGGCAGACCAGCGGAGTGAAGTTGGCAGATTATAAGAGTGAAGTTGGCAGACTAGCAGAGTGAAGTTGGCAGACTATCAGAGTGAAGTTGGCAGACCAGCAGAGTGAAGTTGGCAGACTATCAGAGTGAAGTTGGCAGACCAGCAGAGTGAAGTTGGCAGACTATCAGAGTGAAGTTGGCAGACCAGCAGAGTGAAGTTGGCAGACTATCAGAGTGAAGTTGGCAGACCAGCAGAGTGATGTTGGCAGACTATCAGAGTGAAGTTGGCAGATTATCAGAGTGAGGTTGGCAGACTATTAGAGTGAAGTTGGAAGACTATCAGAGTGAGGTTGGCAGACTATCAGAGTGAAGTTTGCAGACTATCAGAGTGAAGTTGGCAGATTATCAGAGTGAGGTTGGCAGACTATTAGAGTGAAGTTGGAAGACTATCAGAGTGAGGTTGGCAGACTATCAGAGTGAAGTTTGCAGACTATCAGAGTGAAGTTGGCAGACCAGCAGAGTGAAGTTGGCAGATTATCAGAGTGAAGTTGGCAGACTATCAGAGTGAGGTTGGCAGACCAGCAGAGTGAAGTTGGCAGACTAGCAGAGTGAGGTTAGCAGACTAGCGGACTAGAAGAGTAAACCTGGAAGACCAGCAGACTAGCAGAGTGAAATTGGCAGACCAGCAGAGTAGATGTGCTTATATGGCAAAACACCTCCAGAACACGAGAAGAAATCTTTTATATTGTTTTCAACTTTCCAGCTCACTAGCATAGTAGATGAAAAGTTTAATTTCTTTCAGCTGATGACTTGTTGGACCAAATGAACACATTTGAATGTGTTTTACGGCACATTACCCACTAAAACACGAAAATATCTTCATTTTATATTGATTTTCCAACTTTCCTCATCAGGGCCCGTATTCACCAACAAATTCTAAATTTTAGAATTAGACTTTGTCTAAATTCTAAATTCTTTACTCAGCCAAGAAAGTTCTAAATTCCTTATTCACCAACGCAATTTAGACGAGTCTTAATTTAGAATAGTTTATACGCGGCGTAAGCGGCCACAATCCTGCGCTGGTTTCCGGATTTTGACAGAGCGTAGGCAAATTATGCAACCAGCATCATGGTCTGTATATTTTGAGGATCAAAGCGTAGTAGACACCCTTCAACTTCTTTAAGGATCAAAGCCAAAGCGAAGAGACGGCATTGATCAAAACGGAACGAACGAAATGACAGACTGTTTGACAATCGGCAAGCACTGTTTTAATTTTGACATTTTTTTATACCGTCGATAATTAATCATTTGTGCAGTGTGTCCCATCTTAATAGATAACGATTAAATATTTATTTAAGTGCATAAAATTCTGCATCCTAACTAAAGTGTACAACAACTCAGTTTTATATTTACCCCCATAATATATGGCAAATGTCTGTGAATCAGAAAATGATAAATAGACTTGCCATTTAATTAAATCCTTAATTGTTATCGAGAGCACGTATTCTTTAAGTAGACATAAAATTCCCCATTGTAGGCCCCTCGATTAATGATCTAAATATAAACCCAAGGTCAAGTTCAAAGCTTTTTGGGACGTAATTCACACAATCTGTGACGTTTTGATTTCTCTGTAGATGCAATGTTTACTGAACGACAAACCGGGAGGATTCTAATTCTGTGGATTTTGGAGGGATAGAGATCATCCAGAAAGTGGTTATTCATCTTATTTCAAGAAAATGGTATGCCTTGTGATAAGTCAGGGTACCGTTGGTTTGAAATTTGCCTTTTGGCCACGATCATCACTCGTCTTGTTCAACTTCTTGGAGACTGTTTGAAAATGGAAGACCCCCGATAAACAGGACTAAGGTCAAGAATTTAGGAAGTTGCAGTTAGAGGGAATAAGAGATCAAAGAATATCATGGTATGTGCTCATGATCGTGTTAAATTTGCTACGTTTTTCTCCGTTTCAAGTTAATTTTGTTCTTTGTTCAAACGGACCCTTCGGGCTTCCGATCCCAACCCACACTCGCTCATGTGCACACAAAAACACATCGGCCAAGGTCCATAGCTAGTTGTAAAGTTGAGTTGCATTCTTTGTTGTTTGAGCTGATTTCTCTTTGATTTCTCTCTGACAATATTTGATTAACGAAATGTAGGCTAACATGATTTTTTGCCCATGACAAGTGAAAGATTTTGCGTCAGACAATCTGTCATGTTTACAAGAATGGCACTTTTCTTACCGACTGACCTTTTAAGCCTGTCGAGTTACGATTTGCGCATTCAAATATCTTCAAAAGGTGCCATCTCGTCGAATTTTTGTATAAGATTAAGTTTTAGATAGACTTTCGTTTTGTTTTTGTATTCCTTTGTCGATTTTAAGCATGTAACAAGCCTTGAAGCGGTGAACGGCGGCCATTTTTTCACACAAGAAACGTAATTTAGCACGGCAGGTGGTAGACTTGGAAATATAAAGAATTTTCTAACGATCTAGATTTAGAATGCTTTGGTGAATACGTACTTTAGAATTAGACTCCCAATTTAGCAAATTCTTTAGATTTAGTCTAATTCTAAAATTTAGAATGCGTTGGTGAATACGGGCCCTGATGTCACACTTGCAAATTAGCAATTTGCCATGTTTTCATAAAAATGCGTTTTTTAGATGCAAAAAAATGCCTTTTAACAATATTTAACGATCAAAACATGAAAACATATCATCTAATTTTTAGTCTGCCAGTCTGCCAACTTCACGTTTAAAAGCATACTGGCAGACCAAAACTTTTCAACGTGTTTTTACGTCAAATGGACCACTAAAACACGAACAAATCATCATTTTATATTTGCAACTTTCATAATCTGATGCCAGACTTGCAAATTAGCCAAATTGAACCATTTCTTTCGTGAAAATGCGTTTTTGAGATGCAAAAATGCTTTCTAACAACATTTCATCGCTCAAAACACGAAAACATGTCATCTCACTTTTAGTCTGCCAGTCTGCTGGTCTGCCAACTTCACGTTTTCCAGCAGACTAGCACACTAAATGGAATTTTAATTTCTTTTATCTAATGAGTTTTTGGACCGAATAATAATTTTGTTTTAGCGGCAAATTACCCACTAAAACACGAAAAATCACCATTTTATATTCATTTTGCAACTTTCCTACTCCGATGTCACACTTGCAAATAAGCCTTTTTCTGACGTTTCTTTCATGAAAATGGGTTTTTTCAGATGCAAAAATACTTTCTAACAAAATTTTACCGCTCAAAACAAGAACACATGTAATCGCATTTTTAGTCTGCCAGTCTGCCTACTTCATGTTTCCAGCAGACTGGCAGACCAAATGATTTTTTTCCAAACGATATCTCAATTTTTTTCTTTTCGCAAATATTACTATTTACAGTAAAACAGTGTATTATTATCTACTTCAATATTGTCCCAATGTATTTGAACAAGAGGAAAGTATGGAATATTACAGGTTATTGCATGAATATGGGAATATACCAATATTGTGTCGAACAAGTTTTTTTTTGCAGAGTAGCCCGATCTTGCCGAGGGCTATACTACGCCAAAAGAACGAGTTCGACACAATACATGCCCATAATAATGCTCTAATCTTTTAATCATATACTTTGATACTGTTTTAGAAAAGTCATCATTAACCAAATTCAAGAAAAATAGTTTTCATTCTATCGGGTTGAAATTACTTAAAATAGAAAGTATTTTTTTTCAAAACGTCTTGCGGCTGAACGTAAATTACGCGGGAAAAGTGACGTCAGCGTATGATTACGTCGACGTCACTAGGAAAGTATAAACAACTTTGAATGGCGGCGGTCAGTATTGTCGACCCGGACTGGAATCGTCGTAAAAGGTATTAAATTTGAGATATTTTTAACAATCTTCTTAAGAATATGTACATTTGCCGTTTTGTATATTTTCATTTGTTGATATTTGTTAATTTCGCGTATTTGCGATTAGAGCTGACTTGCTTCACATGGTCAATATCCGTGATATTTTGAAAAAAAAATTAAAAAATCTATTCTCAAATTAACTTTTGTTGAGCTCTCTTAGCGTTTGAAATGGTCAATATGGGTTCAAACATGTATGTGAATTCCAGGCTTGAAAGTTGTGAGGCGAGTGAGATGCCTGGAATTATAGTTTCGTCCTTGGCGATTGCGCGTGCTAAAGTTCCCGTGCAATATCAATGGATGCAATTACAAATCAAATTGCATACTTCCCGCTATTCAAATACATACGGACACTATCAAACTTTATGATAATTTCTGTATATTGCATACTTTGATATTGCACGACAATTTTTACACGCGCAGCCGCCAAGGACGAAACTATAATCCAATGCATCTCTCTCGCTTCACAAGGTTCAACCCTGAAAACTAGCATCAAAATCCATATTGTCCATTACCAAGGCTAGAAAAGCTGTATAAAAGTTAATTGCAGATTACAGATTTTCTAAAAACATATCATGAATAAATACTCGATGAAGCAATTTAACTGCGATAACAAATACCCGAAATTAACTCATTTCCACAAATAAAAATATACAAAATGGCAATACGTTCAAACGCAATACGTTTTAAAAGAGATTCAACGTAAATAAATTTACCCCCGTGAAGGCAAAAACTATTTGTGATGAATTTGATTCACGATAAAGTTTCTAAAACAATATTTAAGGAATTAATGCAATTTTATTTTTTTCATGCAGGTATGAAAAATAGAATCTTATCACATTCTATGAATCCGCGAAGCGGTTCATACAAAAGAGTGATTAGATTTTATTTTTCATACCTGCATGAAAAAAAAAAAATAAATTGCATTCATTCCTTAATTTAATTATACATCTTATTACCGTAAATAGTAATATTTGCGACTAGAAAAGATGAGATATCGTCCGGACTATGTTCAAAGAAGCGGACAGATGTGCGGTATCTGGCCGCTGCCAAGGTATTCAGATCTTACGCACGTGCCGTTCCGTGACGAAAACTTTAAATGACGTCATAAAGAGCGCGCGTAACTGCAACGTTGTTTACAGCGAATTCAGTCGTGGTAACGTTATTTTCCATTCTCTCAAGTGCGTTTTAAGCAATAAGTCTTTGAAATTGAGTTTGTTTCAACTAGAAAATCTATTTAAGAGAAAGATTTAATGATAAAACTTGCAGTTTACTACTCAAAACGAACGTAATATGCTTATTTGTACAGGACACATCCATTTATCCATATTGTTGACTCCGACAGAAGTTCCGGCAATGTCATTTTTTTTTCATAGAGTTATGAAAAAAGTTTTTTAGCCAATCAAAACGCTCGGATTTTTTGGAATCCACTAATATTAAATTATAAGCGTACGTATATAATAAAAAAAGGTTATTGCATTATTATGGGAATATGTTGTGTCGAACTCGCTCTTTTGGCGTAGTACCACTCGCAAGCTCGGACTACTCTTCCAAAGGAACTCGTTCGATACAATATATTTCCATAGTAATGCAATAACCTAAAATATTATATTAAAAGGAAGGAATTTTGGGGTTTTATGCATGTATGAAATCAAAGTCTAATCACAATTTTGTATGAAAGGCTTCGCGGATCAATGCAAAGTGATTATTATTATCTTTTTGTCATACAAGAAAAAATGAAATTGCATTCATTCCTTAAATGTTTTAAATGCTATTAGGTTCTTTCAGTTGTTTCTTTAAAGCAACGAAAAAAAAAAACCACTTGAAGGAGAGACGAAAATGACAAATTCAAATTACATGTGAACTGTAGTTTACCACAATTAATTCAATTTAAAGAAAATATATATCTCGTAAACGATGCAATACTTTGGCATGATATTTTCAGTAATTCAATAGGAAAACATGATCTTTCCGATAAAAATAAAAGTACAATTCATTTGAAAACTTCTATGGAATGTCTCTTTTACAGATCATCTGAAAATGAACAGAAAGATGAAGAAAATATGATACTTAAAGCGACAAATGACATTAGAGACTTCAAAGAGACTATGCCAACTGAAGAGAATGTTTCTATAAATGTGAAAGAAAATGTTGAAGGGACAGCAGAAACAGCAGAAACAGAGAGCCATGAGTATGGTGTAGATGACATTACACATGGAAGGAAAGAGACGAATGAGGGTACTCCAGATGTAGGGGAGACCGGGGCAAAGTGTTACATTTTTTTCGAATTATTCAAATTTTGGCGATATTTTATACCTTACAAACGTGTAAACCATAATATCTGAAAATGTACAATATTCTGAACAAATATTATGTTTTTGCAACATAACTTGCCTATTTATTGATGTGTTAGAAAGAAAACAAAAATGATGACAAAATGTAACACTTTGCCCCGGTATTGGGGCAAAGTGTTACAGTACCCGGGGCAATGTGTTACAATGTTACTTTTTTCTTTCAACGATAATCACTTATCATATTTATTTTTTTGACACTAAAGTTAAGGCCCGGGACATAAATCTGAGGTGAAAAGGGACAAAATACAACCGATCAGTATTGCAAAAACAAGCGTCCAATTTTCTAAATTTTACAATCCGGTGAAGAAAAAACCCCAAACTGATAGTGACTTAGCCCATCAGTTCAATACCGACTCTTATAAACAGATTGGGACTGCTGCTATTCATTCTTTTTCTATGAATAACTGTAGTTATATCTATCTGTCTAACAAGAGATGTTTGTAAAACATATATGCCCCCTTCAAGTGCCTGCATTTGATGTAGGTCAAAGTCCAAGGTCAAGTTAACAAGGTCCAAGGTCATGGTCAAATATGAAAGGTCTTGGTAGGAGGTGTCTATGTGTGAAATATCAAGGCTGTATATGTAAAAGTAAAATGAAATATAGGCCAGATTAAAGTTTTTAAAAGTAGGCCAAATGCCAAAGTCAAGGTCATGGTCAAATGTGAAAGATCTTGGTTGGAGGTGTCCATGTGTGAAATATCAAGGCTGTAGGTGTAAAAGGACATTATATATATGCCGGGTTTAAGTTTTTTAAAAGTAGGTCAAACTCCAAGGTCAAGGTTGCAATATTCAAGGTCATGGTCAAATGTTAAAGGTCTTGGTAGGGGGTGTCTATGTGTGAAATACCAAGGCTGTAGGTGTAATAGGACAAAAGATAAAGGCTAGGTTAAAGATTTCTAAAAGTATATAAAAATCAAAGGTCAAGGTCACACAGGCCAAGCTCATGGTCAAATGTGAAAGGTCTTGGTAGGAGGTGTCCATGTGTAAAATATTGAGGCTGTAAAGGTAACAGGACATGAGATATATGCATAGTTTAAAGTTTTTTTAAGTAGGTCAAACTCCAAGGTCAAGGTCCAAGGTCATGGTCAATTGTGAAATGTCTTGGTTGGAAGTGACCATGTGTGAAATATCAAGGCTATATGTGTAAAATGACATGAAATATAGGCCAGATTAATGTATTATAAAAGTAGGTCAAACACCAAGGTCAAGGTCACAAGGTCCAAGGTCATGGTCAAAGGTGAAAGGTCTTGGTAGGAGGTGTCCATGTGTAAAATATCGAGACTGTATAGGTAACAGGACATGAAATATAGGCCTAGTTTAAGTTTTTTAAAAGTAGGTCAAACTTCATGGTCAAGGTCCAAGGTCATGGTCAAATGTGAAATGTCTTGGTTGGAAGTGACCATGTGTGAAATATCAATGCTGTATGTGTAAAATGACATAAAATATAGGCCAGATTAATGCATTATAAAAGTAGGTCAAACACTAAGGTCAAGGTCACAAGGTCCAAGGTCATGGTCAAATGTGAAAGGTCTCAGTCAGGTGTCCATGTGTCAAATATCAAGGCTGTATGTGTAAAAGGACATGATATATCAGCTATGTTTAAATTTTATAAAAGTAGGTAAAAGTCCAAGGTCAAGGTCACAAGGTCAAAGGTCATGGTCAATTGTGAAAGGTCTTGGTAGGAGGTATCCATGTGTGAAATATCAAGGCTGTATGTGTAACAGGTCATGAGATATATGCCCGGTTTAATTTTTTTTTCAAAGTAGGTCAAACTCCAAGGTCAAAGTCACAAGGTCCAAGGTCATGGTCAAATGTGATTGATGTTGATATGAGGTATCTATGTGTGAGATATCAAGTCTGTATGTGTAAAAATACATGAGATATAGGCAAGGTTAAGAATTAAGTGTTAAAATCAACAAAGGACAATAACTCCAAGAAGTTGATCGGCAAGGTTATGGTTCTTGTGCACTGCACCTCTCCATAATGAGATCTATCCACCTGTGAAGTTTCATGATTCTTCCTTACATACTTTTTCAGTTGTGCTCTGGACAAGAATCAAGTTATAAAATCAACAAAGGGCAATAACTCAAAAAAATTTTATCGGCAGAGTTACGTTTCTTGTGCACTGCACCTCTCCATAATGAGATCTATCCACCTGTAAAGTGTCATGATTCTACCTTATATACTTTTTGAGTTATGCTCCGGACAAGAATCAAGTTTGAAAATCAACAAAGGGCAATAATTCCAAAAAATTGATCGGCAGAGTAACGGTTCTTGTGCACTGCACCTCTCCATAATGAGATCTATCCACCTGTAAAGTTTCATGATTCTACCTTACATACTTTTTGAGTTGTGCTCTGGACAAGAATCAAGTTATAAAATCAACAAAGGGCAATAACTCAAAAATTTTGATCAGCAGAGTTACGGTTCTTGTGCACTGCACCTCTCCATAATGAGATCTATCCACCTGTAAAGTTTCATGATTCTACCTAACATACTTTTTGAGTTATGCTCCGGACAAGAATCAAGTTTGAAAATCAACAAAGGGCAATAACTCCAAAAATTTGATCGGCAGAGTTACGGTTCTTGTGCACTGCACCTCTCCATG
Organism: Fragum sueziense; assembly: GCA_963680895.1. NCBI lineage: Eukaryota > Metazoa > Mollusca > Bivalvia > Cardiida > Cardiidae > Fragum > Fragum sueziense. The sequence goes on along the minus strand of OY804596.1, from coordinate 24,005,460 downwards.
ATGAGATCTATCCACCTGTGAAGTTTTATGATTCTACCTTTAATACTTTTCGAGTTACGCTCCGGACAAGAATCAAGTTTCAAAAATCAACAAAGGGCAATAACTCCAAAAATATGATCAGCAGAGTTACGGTTCTTGTGCACTGCACCTCTCCATAATAAGACATATCCACCTGTAAAGTTTCATGATTCTACCTAACATACTTTTTGAGTTATGCTCCGGACAAGAATCAAGTTTGAAAATCAACAAAGGGCAATAACTCCAAAAATTTGATCGGCAGAGTTATGGTTCTTAAACACTGCACCTCTCCATGATGAGATCTATCCACCTGTGAAGTTTCATGATTCTACCTTTAATACTTTTCGAGTTATGCTCCGGACAAGGTTTGGTCTACGGACAGACCGACCGACCTACGGACCGACCGACCGACCGACCGACCGACACTTGCAAATCAATATACCCCCATTTTCTTCGAAAGGGGGCATAATAATATTAGTTCTTGTCAAATTTATTAGGGTCTACAAACTTCGCTGATAAATATTTGAGCATTGCCCAAAATTGGCAACATGTGGGAAAAAGTCCCAACTACAAAGAAGTTTCATACTTAGATTAATTTAGAAAACAGGTGAAAAGCAAAAGCTACTGGTATAAATTACTAAAGAATGGGCAATTTATGTAATTTCCATCATTTCTCATGAAGGTTTTCTAAATATTTTAGCTGCAGACACAGATAAAAGATTTGTTTCAATCTTTTTATATTGTTTTAACGTCAAAATATCACTCATTTACGAAATTTGGTCTTTTATTTTACCTATAATTGCTCATAGTATAAAAGTATGTAATGCAATACGGATAATTTAGTGTTTTATCATTAATCGCCACCTTATTACCAAACTTGCGCCATATTTTGAAAGCAAAAATTACTAAAAGTAGAGTGTAACACTTTGCCCCGCATACAGTGTAACACTTTGCCCCAACATACAGTCATGTTGAAAGTAAGGCCATATCTCGGAACCGCGTGCATTTTTCAAAATAGAACGTATATTAAATTAATAAATAATGATGACTCTAAACTATTACCACAAGTATCAAAAATAATCTAGTCATGGGCATTAGATAGACCTATTTTTAAAGATATTGGAAAATTTACTTTTTTGACACAAAAAGTAAAATTCACGATTTTAGAACAATCATGTAGACCAAGCTAGCCTCAAAAATCAGATAATGTAAAAAAATCTGCATATAATTTGTTACTAAGTGGAATTTTCTCAGTAGAAAACATTATTGACACGAAAATCAAATTTATCACTTTGCTCCGTGTAACACTTTGCCCCGGTCTCCCCTACTGTCTATAATTGGTAATCAAAACATTGTCGCTGTAGATACTGGGCGTAGCAAAAAAGAAAACATGGACTTGATTTCTGAAAGACCAGGCGACGAAGATTGTTTTCATCCATCAACCACGAGTCGTGAAAATCATCAAATAAGCAATAGCGAAACACAAGTAGATGACACCCAACGGGAGACAGAAGGAGGCACAATACAAAACAGAAAGCGTACCGGAGATGACGGTACCATATACACAGATTCTTCAGAAATTAGTTTGAGCAAATTGGGTCCTGAGATAAAATATCGTGGTAAATCACACCAAGAAAACTCTAACGATCAAGAGACGAAAAACCAAGGAACAGGACAGACAAACAGTTACTGTAGCAAAGAGGAAAAAGAAAAAACAAAGTGGGAAGGTGCACATGAATCTAATTTCCAGCACGTAACAAATGCAGACAAAGACGACGATGAATCTGCTTCTTCTTGGCAGTCGTAAGTTTCTTTCTTGGATAACATTAGAACGGTAATTGAGGGCTTGAAAAAGCTTCACTTGCAAGTATTGAAACTGAAACGAGTTCATTTGATTAAATGTCTACTTTTACATTATACATCAATGACATTCACAATAAAATATATAAGATTTAAAATAATGAAAGAAAAGTAAAACAGTTAAGCTCATCTTGGTAATTTTCTATTTGCACGTTATAAAGATGTAAGGAGAATGATAAAGCTGACGATTAAAATATGTTTAAGAAAAGGAAGGTATTGAGGTTGCCATTGAACACATCTAGAAACATGTTTTTCTGATCTCCGTTGGTAATTTCTTCTACAGTTTAGGTCACACATTGCTAAAGCCTATGTCACCGAATGTTTTCATTTATCGTGTTGGGTGGGATGATGAAGTCGGGGGAGCATTTGCTTCAACTGAGATGGGACCTTTATGTTTGAGAGAATAATTATGTCAAATAACCTGGGACAGTCCTGACAGTATATTGTCAATATTTTATGTTCCACTTTGACATTGCCGTTTAAATATGGCTGTGATTTAGACGCGAATTCATATGTGACCGGGGCTGTACAAACTTAATAATGTCTACAACTATACTGATTTCTTAGCGTTTTAACACTGTTGTGTAACATTTCCCTCACTGATGCCTACTTCCAATAACATGGGGTCTATTTAAATGTGTAAAACTGTGTAAATTTATAACTTGGCTTAGTTCATTCATTTTTCTCTCACTATAGAACATGTCTTAATTTCTTAAATAGCTAGGACTTCACCTTCATGAGAAATGATTTTGTTTAATGTGGTCATCCGTAAAAACATTAATTGAAATAAATGGTGCAATGAGATTAAAAAGTGTTCCAGTATAAGTAAGAAATCGCCTGAAAATGATTTCTTTCAAAAGATTTTGATATTGGCCACTTTCAGTGCCCAACCTTTTGTCACATAATCTACACATTTCCCACAATGATATTAACGTCATGCGTTTGTCATTATATTGGTATTGCCTAGAAATCAATGGGGAGGGTGCGTTTTGGCCTACTTTACCCTATATTCCATCTTTCCATCAATAATTTCTGTAACATAATGCAATTTGTCTGTATTAACTTATATATAACTTTGACCTATGTTCTGCAGAACTTTTCAACGTGTATCCGTTGAAATTTTGGAAAGGGTAATCGTAAATTTGTGTCACATTTCAAGTCTATACGTTCTAGGTGTTCACTGAATGAGTACGAATTTGTGTCGTCAGAGGAAGCTTCTGGAGCTCTATGTGATGACCATGCTATCAAAGCAATGGGGTAAATGATCTTAAAAATAGTATTGATCAACCAATGTGTCTACTGGAAACATTTCATTTCATTTATTTCAAAAGGTTTTAAACGCACACTGTGCTTTTAGCAAACAAAAATACAACAATTCAAATATACAATGGTTTACAAAGATCTTAACAAACAACGAATGGAGAAAAAAGTAAGAAAATATGTTTTATCTAATATTGGCATGGTCAACAATTTCACAATGAATTTGAAATAAATTTCTCATTTTGTTTTGAAACAAATCAAATTTGAATTAGTAAATAACTCACTTGAAAAAGGAAGCCGTAAAAAGACAATATTGAATAATATTTAATACGTTCCTTTGTTTGTTCATTTAAAGTAAGGATAGAGCGGTGAAGAGTGCAGTTACACTCGCATAGACTAAATATATCTGTAATTTCCGGAAAGAAACCCAGTTAGGTTCTAGCGTTAGTGACATACTGATTGAAATGCTAATATCAAATAAGATATAACTTGACACCATGCACACTCAATTTAGACACTATCATTTGAATAAGAGTTGTACATATTCCTTACAGAACAGACATAGAGAAAATTCGCCAGGAGCAAGATCAGCTCCAACATGTTATTGACGATCTTAAACAATTGATTAAAGGAGAGGAACAATACTCAGAGAGGGATAGACATGTACTTAAACAGCAAGGATTAGGGTAAGTTTTCGAGTATTGTATTAAATGGTATTTTCAACATGCCATTCTTACTCAGCGTCTCGATTACAAATGGGTTGTCTTATTACTTCGAGATATTTGCATTTTGACAATTGGTCAACTGCCTTTTTCACTAATTATCAAGTCAAATTGTAAGTCCTCATCACAATTTATTTATGAAAAGAAAAATTATTCGTGTCGGCTTCTCGTAAAAAATGTTTGATATGGAATTGTATAACGAGCTGTTGCAACCAAATACTTGATTTAACGTGCTGTCGGAAATACCAGAACGCGTGGGAACACGTTATTTTGTATCACACAAGGCAGATACGAGGATTGTATTTTCATTCGTGAAAGACATAATTTTGGGGATCAAACGTTTATAGTAAAGACATTGTAGCATTTGGATGACAAGTAAGACGCGGAAAAATCCCGTTTTGAGCGGGAGCTATCGGATTATAATGGTGAAACCATAAATGATATGGGGAAGTTTCGTCGAAAATCAAATGTTGTGTTAATATAATCTTACCAAGCTTTGTAAAAGATGCTTAGGAAGTCATTGAACTAAAAGACGGACGAAACAGCTTAAAGAACCTTTTGGAAAGAGTTTTACTTGTCAAAACAGCATTTCATGTACGGTTCCAACTGTCGATCAGATCAACTGATTAATTAGATCGTATATATCCCAATCAAATGACATCTTATCAATCCCCAATTAATGAACCCCGACCCCACTGTCGATCAGACGTAATCGATTTAGTGCCATCAAGTACAAGTCGGGTTTGTTCAGTGAAAATAATCGGTAGTGGTTAGGGCGATTAAGCTTGATCTGCATCGCTCGGGCTTTCTACTCGCATTTTACTTGTCAAAATACTTGTTTGCCACTATGTAGAAAGTAGATCTGGAAGTAGATCTGGAAGTAGATCTCGGGTAAAAGACCGACATGAATTAGAATCTGGATATCGAGTGTGATTCAATTAATATCGTTTAATCGATTTATACCCAACCTACTCTTGACAACCTTGACTTGTTCTTGAGTGATTTCCGACGCATCCCGTTTAACTGGACCTCTACTCCATCTGTTTACAAAAACAAATCGACTACAATTTGGTCAACTAAAGAAGGATTCATTTGATTGGGTTTGATCGGGTAAATTAAGCGATCGAGTTGATCGGATAGGCAGTTGAACCTTAACATTTGATTGTGGTTACCAAAAGAGAAGACTGCCAATCAGGAACTAGACAGTCCTGGCGGCTTGGAAGCGCTCCACAGGCCTGATTGTTTGTCTTGTTGAATGCAATTTTAAAGGTTCAGGCTGGGCAAACAAGCAAATGCATGACCAAAGCAAGTAAGATCGTATGGTCAGTAAGATTACTGTGAAAGTTCTGTATTGATTAGTTAAGCAAAAATAAAGTCGAAAATGGCAATTTTGTCAATTTGAAGGGCACATAACTCATGGCCTAAAATTCAGATCAAGCTGAAAATTACACCAAAGCAAGATCTTATAGTCACCAAAGCAAGATCTTATAGTCACCTACATTATATTCTAAGTTTGTCTTGATTGGTCAATATTTTGTAGTTGCTAAAGTGAAAGCAATGTCAAAAAGAGCCGGAAATGGCAATTTTGTCAATTTAAAGGGCACATAACTCATGACGTAAAACTCAGATCAAGCTGAAAATTATACCAAGGCAAGATCTTATAACATTACCAACATTCCGTACAAGTTTTGTTTTGATGGGTCAATATTTGTAGTTGCTAGAGTGAAAACAAAGTCAAAATAGAGTCGAAAATGGCAATTTTGTCAATTTCAAGGGCACATAACTCATGATTTAAAATTCAAATGAAGCTGAAAAGTATACCAAAGCAAGATCATATAAGAACCAACATTCTGTACAAGTATTGTCTAGATTGGCCAATATTTGTAGTTGCTAGAGTGAAAACAAAGTAAAAAAAGAGCCGAAAATGGCAATTTTGTCAATTTCAAGGGCACATAACTCATGATGTGAAATTCAGATCAAGCTGAAAATTATACCAAAGCATGATCTTATAGTCACCAACACTCTGTACAAGTATTGTCTAGATTAGTCAATATTTGTAATTGCGAGAGTGAAAATAAAGTCAAAATACAGCCGAAATGGCAATTTTGTCAATTTCAAGGGAACATAACTCATGATGTAAAATTTAGATTAAGCTGAAAATTATACCAAGGCAAGATCTTATAGTCACCAACATTCTGTCCTACTTTTGTCTTGATTGGTTAATATTTGTGGATTTTGGAGTAAAATTAAAGTAAATACCAGCTATTTTTGATATTCAAGGGCAGATAACTCAGGTTATTCTGCTTCAATCCAAATTCTTTGAAGCAATCTGAGAGAGGGTCACCCAAGGATCATTATTGTGAAGTTTGATTGAAATCCATCTGGTAGTTTCTGAGAAGAAGCTTTTTAAAGAAAACGTTTACGGACGGACGGACTGACGGACCGACGCACGGACGCACGACGGACACACCGCCATGACAATAGCCCGCTGGCCTGTCGGCCAGTGGAGCTAAAAATCACACCATGCTCTTTAATTCTGTAGGTCGAGCCCATATGAAGAAATTTTAGAACTTGGGGATTCGACGAGTTTAGTGAAAGAACTGCGGAACATTTTGGTTGGTAAAAACGAAACGATTAGGTAAGTAAAAGGTCGCAAATACTCGAATTTGTACAACGGACTACGGCTTATGTTTTCTCAACGGCTTATGTTTCTCATTGTTTGTATTTCACAATATGTGTTGCAATTTCGAATCTGAAGTCTTTCTGAACTATGAAATGCACATTCAAATGAAATGTACAATGTGAAAATAGACATAATAAAGTTTTATTTGGTATATAACAATATTATTATGCATCCTTGATTGACAAAAATTCAATGTATCTAATTTAATACAGATTAATGACAAAGCATTCTAGACGACGTCATCCGTGTTGAAATACGACGTCAACACGGTTGTTAAAGTCTGTAGTGACAGAATTACATGTGACCAATGCAATACCCCGATTTCACTATGGAATGCTATTTACATTCAGATATCTATGGGCATTGTGACATGGTTATACGCACATGTATGCTCTTTCAGATATCAACGAAAATTATCAAGCAAACTGAGATGTGCAGAGCGCAAAATCTACACATTATCCGACATGTATTAATAAATCAATTGTGTCCTAAATGTTCTTAAAGTATATACACCTTTTCGCCTTGATGCTGTAACGTATTTTTTCTCCAATACATGCTGAAAGTATACTCAATTTATTGTCTCCGCGTCATAATTTTCGTCCTCGAATAGGAAGGGTCCAGTTATCGCCGATAGACCTCAGGCTGTCTATACTGTTACAGTTTGAGAATGGAATGATATTTGCAGACAAAGTATGGGTTTTCTTAGCCTTTGTTTGGATTTTTCAGTGCCAGAATGCCGTTTATTTATAGTTCTGCTGACAGATATTGATCAATATTTGATAAAGTAGTTTGACAACTTCCGTTCATACGTTAATGGACAGCACCGTTTAGAGAAAACTGACAAAATTTGGTGACGTCTAAAAATACGCCATGACGTCAACATTTTCTCTTGATTTTTGGGCGACTCAAAACTTCACTATTTAAACTTTACAAACATGTATAAATGACTAAATTGAATGTAAAATCTATGATGTATATCTATTTGTAATGGTAACATATACTAGTACTATGAAATGCCCTGTACAAGTATAGCTCGCGATAATTGAAGTGGCAGCGCATCCCTAGAAAAAGAGCTAAAGATGCTCTGCCAGGTCATTTATCGTAAGTTAGACAATGTGTCAACTCTCTTTTGTTTATCAAATCTTCAAAACAACTGTTCACTGAACGATGAATTAGATAGACGGAACCATTATGTTTTAAGTGTGTCAGTTACCAAAGCAATCATTTCTTCATAAACGTTCGGTATGTGTTTACCGATTGACTTTAAAGATTATCATTATTATTGAGACATTTTTTTAGAAAAGGTCGTCAGGTAATTAGTTTCAATCTTTTATTCTTTAGTAAAATTGGTGAAAGTTTTACCAAAGAGAAGCTTAGACTTGAAGGGGAAATACAGACGCTAACAGAAGAAGCAGATAAAAAAGATTTACAAATTCAAACCGAAATCAAGAAGAGTTCAAACATTCACGAATCGTTGGACACTGTAAAGAAACAACTAGACGAGCAGAAAGAAGCAAACAGAGAATTATTGGGAAAACAAATCAAGCTTCAAATGTAAGATATATTCGACGAATTTTTACATCATTATGTCCCTTTTTAGTGTTACATGTATATTGTTTTGCAAGTGTCGATCCGTCAGTCGATCGGATGTTCGGCCCGTAGTCCAAACTTCGTCTGGATTATAACTCAAAAGGTATTTCAGTGGCGGATCCAGGATTTCTGTGAGGGGGGTCAGGTAGAATTATAACAAATCAGAGGTGGATAGGTCGCATTATGGAGACGTGCAGCGTAAAATCCCTAACTCGGCGAATCATTTTAGAATTATTACCCTTTTGTTAATTTTCATACTTTATTTTGGCCAGGAGCATAGCTGAAAAAGTATTTAAGGTAGAATCATGAAGTTTCATTTATAGGTTTAACGCATTTATAAGTAGTGCAGTACACAACAATGATAGCTTTTCCTCATAGTTTAGAGTTCTAGGCCGTTCTTAATGTTCTTCCTAAGTTTTTATCCACAGCATATTTCAAAACGTATCCAAAGTAGGGTTATGGAAACTAGGCAGATAGAACTGATTATGTAGAAGTGCAGTGATCAATAACCGTAACTCTCTGGATCATATTTATGGAGGGTTTACCCTTAGTTTATTACCTCACCTGAGCACGAAGTACTCAAGGTTACCTATTGTTGCCGCTTTTTGTCCGTCGGCGTCTGTCCGTCTGTCTATTCACATTTTGGTGTTACCGCTCTAGCACCCACAAATATTGACTGATCTTAACCAAACTTAGTCAAAACATGTATGACCATAAGATCTCAAATGAATTCGATTTTGAGTCAGACCGAACAAGGAAGTTCAGAGTTATGTGCCCTTGAACGTCAAAAATGGCTAGTTTTCACTTTGTTACCACTCTAATATATACAAATATTGACCAATCTTAATCAAAATTGGTCAAAACATGTACAACAATAAGTTCTCGGATGAGTTTGATTTTGAGTCAGATCGAACAAGGAAGTCCGGAATTAGCGTATAGCACTTTATTTTTGCGGGGTCCAAATTCTGCGTTTTTCCTAAAATCAGCAGGGTTAAATTTCTGCGTAACATATTTCTGCGGTCTCTCATTTTGCCAAGTTAAAGATTTTATTTCTGCGCTTTGAAATCAGTTTTAGTTTGTATCAAACATATTTTGAAAGATGATGCTTACAAAATATTCGATTTACTCAGTGATGGTTAAGGGATAATCCCTATCACTTATCTGTAAAGTCGTTATGGGAAACAATGCCGAATACAGATAGGCGTGAAAAAAAGACATGTCAAACTGTTATCAATCAGTCAAACTTGTTGAATCGTTATTCATGGGTAAACAAAAATGTCTTATCTACATCCTGATTAAAGATGTAGTTACTATTTTTGAATGGGAAAGAACAACATTGTTATGGCATTATGATTTGCATCAAGAGGTGACTGTTTAACGTTTACGTGCACTGACTAAAATTGCAGAACAACAACAATATCTACCTTTGGGATTAATATTCTGCGGATTTTATTTCTTCGGTGCCGTCCAGGACCGCAGAAATAGCAGAAATAAAGTCCCCGCAGAAATAAAGTGCTAAAATGGCTAGTTTTGACTTTGTTACCACTCTAGCATCTACAAATATTGACCGATCAAGACAATTTGCCAAAATGTTGCTAACCATAAGATCTTGGATAAGGTTGATTTTCAGTGTGATCGGAGCAGGAAGTCTTGAGTTATTTGTCCTTGAATTTGACAGAATTACTGTTTTCGACACCATTTTCACTTTAACAAACACAAATATTGACCAATCAAGACACAACTTGGTGGGAATGTTGGTGACCATAAGATCTTAAATGTTTTAATTTGTCAAATTGATTGGACTAAAAAACAGAGTTGTGTGCCCTCGACGGTGTCAAAATTGCCGTTTTCGACTTAGAACTCTCAAATAGCAATAAATATTAACCGATCATAAAAACTTAATGTTGATGAGAATATCTTTATCAGAACAGAGATATGTGCCCTTGACTGTGACAAAATTGTTGTTTTCTTCCATTTTGTTTTTACTGTAACAGCTACAAATATTGATCATTCAAGATTATGAAATTCTCGCATCTTAAATTTTGTGCTCTTGAACTTGACAACATTGTGATTTTCATTCTATCTAGGTGCAGGTGAGCGATTTAGGACCATCATGGTCCTCTTTTTTCATAAAATACTACAATTGGTGGCTTCAACTGGTAGATGGCTACGTCAAATGTAGGTCCTTGTGGGACATATATGTTTAACAAATATATCTTGTTAAAATCGTAGGAAACATTAAAGCTGAAGGAGAAAATGAAAATGCATGTAACCAGTATTTTCTCCTTTTGCCTCACTATCATTTGGGCTGTATATGTACGTGTAAACATGTATGTAATAGAATCAACTCGCGAGTAATGGACGAATAGCGAGAATTTATTGAATATGTAACAAACGTGTATGATAGAATGCCGACTTTGGTTTTATAGCCTGGCTCGGGGTGCCATCACACAAGTAGTTTGATATCGTTACTTTCAATCTTATTACTTGGAGATTGCTTAACCCAGCCTGTTTAGCGTTACACTATTTATTTTTTATATAGAAATCGCAAATTTAGATCACCCATTGCCGAAGTTATATTGATCCGCTATTGGTTATGATCTGTTATTGACAGGTTGACTGTACCGGTAATTCATATTTATCTACATCAATTATGTCATCTGCAATTTCTGCAAGTAAATGTAGTCTAAGAATCTTACTTAATGTTAGTTCTACCAGTTGAGGTCCTGTCCGACCTCGTATTGTAATACTTTTTCTAAATAATCTAAATTGACAATTGTACTAACTGTACTTAGGAATTAAAATTAGCGATGGTGTTGATTTTCTTACATTGAGATATATGCATACCTAAGAATTTTTTATGTGTTACTACGTTTACGAGGGGTGATCCAGTGGTAAGCAGAATTCGTATTTAGGGAAAATGCAGGCGAAATCAATTTGAAATCCTATCTTAATGATAACTGTAATTTTCATCTGAAATGGCACACCTTAAGCTTTGTCCTAAGATAATTTTATTATATTTCATTACATACAACTAAAACATGTGTAGTTTTATACAAGTATTTTAATGTATGTTAGACCATTTGCAAAATATTTTTCCCCAATGAACCCAGTGCCATGTATAATATCAAATGCAATCAGTAATATTATGTTATTTAAGTTAGTTGTTCATATTATGTCGTTTTAGGACCCATGATGTATTAAAAACAAAAGCTAACGACAACGAAAACGAGATTCAAAGTCAAAGAAAAAAAATTGAAGAACATGAAAAAACAATTAAAGTTTACAGAAGTGATATTCAAAAGAAGGAAAAGAAAATTGAAGTACAAGAAAATGTAGTGAAAGCTTACAAAAACGATGTCAAATCCAAAGAAATGCAAATCAAAGAACAAGCGAAATCAATGAATAAATTACTCGACGATACACAAAAACTAAGCAACGACAAGGATCTGCTATCGCGCAAATTACAGAAACAAAATGAGGAAATAGTCGTTCTGAGAGAAAATGTTAAAATGCTCGAGGGAACCGTGAAATGCCAGGAAGGAGAAAAAAGTAAACTCAACTTAAGGTAAGTTCCTTTCATATAATTTCGTAAACTATCGTTAAAGTGACATTTCAGATTTGTTTTGTCATAAATCTTATTTTATTTTTATCTGAAAGAGCATATTTCCTTATGAAAATTTCGAGCCAAAATATTGCGCCGTTTACGAGAAATTTATATTTTTGTGTTAAAATTGAACAAATTGTTGTGGACAACAGTTCGGATTTATATGCAATTTATCGATTATGTCTCAACTTTAAATGCGTGTTTCTCGCTTATTGGCAACAACTTCAAAAATCCAATAGTATTTATACTCATAAGAATAACCAATCTTGGCATCAAGACATACTTTAAAAAATTGAAACTGGAATGAAATGTCCCTTTAAAATGTCGATATTTCCTGATGGTTTATGCCTTTTGCACCTTTTTATCATTTATAAAATCATTTGATTTTGCCATCGAATACCGGGTATTATGGGTTTTGTTCTATATACTTTCATCTAGCACTAAAATTATTAAAAATGTATGGCAGCATGAAAAATAAAGTTATATTAAATACTTATTCATTAACCCTTTTCCAATGAAAGCTTATTCGGCGTCTTTTAATCTAATATGCTTTACAAATCTTTGGAGAAAAAAAAAACAGTTAGCAGAAAAAAAGGACAAATATAATTTTCTCTTTTCATATTCTATCCTTATCTTTGCTTATTTGAATGCGATCAGCACAATTCCAACTGGAAAATTGCACATACTCGCAGTTAGGGAAAGGGCTTAACATATAAAACACTACATTCAAAATTAAACGGAAACAGTAACTGTTGTTTTGGTTTATACGTAGCCTGTCCTCCATTGAATTAAAGCTAACCAATTGTAGCCATTCTCGTTTAAAGCGACATTTCACAAATATTTGCGTAAATTAAACTGATTTCATCTGAAAGAGCCTATTTTCTAATGGAAATTATGAAAGTTTTAAGTCAAAGTATTGCGCCGTTTACGAGAAATATATATTTGTGTGTGTTAAATTTAAAAAAAAACGATGTGGAAAACAGTTCAGATGTATATGGAGTTGTCATTTCTGTCTCAACAGTTGTGTTCACAAGGTTTTATGAATATATATCCAGTAAAAATCCTGGAAGGAATTGCGTTCTCAAGGCTGAAATATCATTCCGTCCCAGGTACTAAGTGTCAAGGGGCATAACTCTTGCCAAATTCAATGAACCATTAAATCCTTGCTCCGTGTACATCTACAAATTATGGTGATGACATTTAAATCAAGACAAAAAATAGGAGGTTGCGTTCACAAGGCTACAATTTTAATAGGCCCCAGATACTAAGTTTTAATGGGGAATAACTTCAAGGAAAACTATAGAACCATAAAAGCCGTAATTCATGCACATTTACAATGAAAGTGATAACATCCATCAAGATTCATTAGGATACAGCAAGAAAATTAGGAGGAGGTGCATTCACAAGTCTGCAATTTCAATAAGCCCAAGAGATTAAGCACATATACTAATTAAGGGGATAACTTTCGTTCCTGTGTATTTTCCCCCGTTCAATTCGAGGCACCGCCATAATGGCGTAGATATCTTTTTGCTATATAGACACTACTTGTCAACTGTGATGACTTTCATCCGTCAATGTTCTCTATCTCACAATGTAACTCGATTACACAAACATGTAAATATTTACAGTGACTTTCCCATTATATATAGTTTTACCATTTTTTATAACATAGATCAAGTTTCAAAAAGATCCAGCCAGAAACTAAGGAGAAGTTGTACTCACAAGAAAATTGTATGTACGGAGGGACGGACGGATGGTCGCCGGAGAAGATGACGCCAATATACGACCGCCTCCGGTGGCGTATTAACATGAAGTAGGAATTTAATTAATGTCCCTTAAATTATGAATGTAGTATAATTTGTATTCTCTTTATTTTATATAGGTTAAGTAAACTCGCGGGTGCTCATTTAACACGTGACAATCCAAATATAGCAGACTTGAGTGATGAAAACAGGCCGACCAAAATAGCAGAAAAGTTCTCAGAGCTCTATGATAACGAGTGGACGGATGCTTACGAGGAACTTTGTGACAAATGGGAGTTGGATGAGAGGGGAAGTGTAGATGAAATGATAAGATTATTAAAGGTGTGTACATAATACGTGCAGTAGCACATTATTACTTTACATAAACTCTGCGTGCGATCTACTAATTAGAATATATCGATTTTGTATAGAAAGGCGGAAATATCAAAATGAAATAATTAATGTAAATGATTACACAGTAATTATGATTGGTAATTTCGAAATGCGTTGAAAATCTTACATAATTATAAACAATTATAGTTACATGCATATATATATATTATTTGAACTTGCGCGCATTATACTTTGGTTGTTGAATGAAACGGACACACTTTTTATATAATCGGATTGGGTTTTAAATAGTCAATAACCATGGTATGTGTTAATTGATAAACTCACAAGAAGTACAGTAAGTTCGGAGACTTATAAATAGACCGTTGTAGATCTAGATGGCCAGATCGTCGTCGTTCAATTATGTTTTAGATATAATGACCTTGAAATACAGAATTTTGTATTAACTGCATGTTTACATAGCGCTGTATAAGAAAAATATAACAAAACCGCGATATTGTGACCGTTTTCGGACCCAATGTATTGCCGTAAATAGTTGGGTTTTACCTCAGAACGCAATAGACAGTAGCAATTTAGTTTATCTCATTACTCTGTCTTATAACACCTTTCGGTAGATATTGGACATATCGTAAATCGCTCACGATAGCGTGAGTCCACTATACCCTGCAAGATTGTTTTTATTGTCCAATGAAATCGGACATGTTTTTTTTAGCCCGAATTCGGTCCTGGGTGTAATAGTGTGTTAGGTGAAAATATAAATCTTTATAGGTTGTAAGATCTTCTGAATAGGACATGATGGACAAGATCTACAACTGTACATACCTTGCATATATTTGTTTTAATGTCATTTGTTACTTTAATTTCGCCAGGAGAGTGTCTACTTGGAAGGCTATGTTTGTGGAACAGCAAGCGCGAATAGATCTAAAGAATAATTATCCTGCCTAGCAGTATTTAGGGATTATCCTCTGGTGATTTCTGTCCGTAACATGTATATGAAAGTACGATATCTCCCAATGCTTCCTGTGCTATAACATTGACACCAGATGATTTTAATTAGAATGTTTTGTATCACCTTTATACATTGACCAAGTGGGGAATTTCGCCGTCGAGAAAGTGGTTAAATAAACTGCAACGAATGTAAAGTGGGTTTTCAAAATTATGCATATCTTTATTTAATTTCAGGTTGTCGAAAGAGAATGCTCATTCTACTCGCGACCGCATAGAGAAGTACTTAGTGATCTTCAAACAGTAACTGTAAAGCTTGATAAATTGTCATCTAAAAACAAGATCACTCAAATCGCAGCTATAACTAGTTGCGAAAAGAAGACTAGTTGCCGACCCAATGGTGATACTTCAGATGAAACTGAACGAAACAATCGTGTCACAAAACAGACAGATCCGAAGAAGGTGATTGATTATTAACGCAAGGCTTACTTTTTTTTAAATTATTTGACTTACAATTGCCACTAAATGTTTATGTAAGCGATTACATAATAATGCACACTTGCTTGAAATTTCCGCCAGATATTTTAAATGATTGCTCTATATTTACTCGTATTTTACTTTCTGCAAAACATCATTTAATTTAATATAAGCTAACAAATTTCAAAAAATATTGCAACCTCTGTAGTAGGTAATTACAATATCCTTTACCTTTGGATGAAAATTATTATTAATGTTAGAAAAGAACATATCCGGGGAATGGAGCTTTAAAAGAAGTATAAACAAGTTAAAAAAATGTTTCTCTGTCTTGCTTTATACTTCTGATTTACAAAATTCAGTTGCCTTATCGAAAATTGTCAACTGTTTTCCTTCCACAGGTGTACTCCAACATACCTGAACAAACAGGTCAAGCAAATTCCCAAGAATTTAATGATAAAAAGGACATTTTAGATTCTAGTGACAAAGCAGATATTGATAGTCCACAAACGAAAGAGACAGCGGAACGAGCACAAAATGAGAACGAATTGAAAGACGAGGCAGACGATAGAATGAAAAATGATGAAATAGTTGAAGGCAATGACAATGAAGATAATCGAACAACTACTCACAAAAGAAAGAACAATGTCCAAGAAGTGCAGACTGAAAATATGACAGGAGAAGATATCGAAGGACAATTAAATGCACATGCTTTTAAGAAACGAAGATGTTCTACTGAGATTCCCCCAAAGCCCGATGATAAGGAAAATGATGACCCTGGCCTGGAGAGAAGCAATGAAACTGGACTAGTCGGTCATCAAGAATCACAACACGAGAAAGAAACGGTTGTAAAAGGAAATGGACATACCGAGAACAGAGAAAGTAATCAGAACCTTACAAACTATAACAAGGAGGTTGGTGAGGATATGGGATTGTCTGAAAATGCAAAGGGTCGTAACCTTAATTTCAATCATAGTGGCATATCATTACTGGCAGAAGCTAAGGAGGATGATGGACGGGTAGAAACCACTTGTTTTGAAATGGAAGGTCAAACAGATGTACCTAGTAGAGAAACAATGTCCACTATTGAAAAAATCAAGGATAAAAGAGAGAATGAAACAGGAAATGAGATTGATAGAAAAAATACGGCGACTGTAATTTACAAAAGGGAACATTCAAGAAAATTTAAAAAGGCTTCATCGGATGATACATTATTACATGGAATAGAAGATAGTGACGGCGTTGGAATTACAATTTCATCAGAAAAGAGCATCAATCATGTAGGGGGAGAAACTACTGTTGAAGAGGGAGCAGCTGGAACTAACGATGAACGGCACGGTTGTGATGATGGGGAAGAAGTAGAAGAAGAATTAGGAGACAAGGACAGACACGAATATGGAAACAATGAAGTACAATTGTCATACGTTTAAATTTTAAAATCCAATTAACTTAGTTTTCGTCCTTTTTCCTTTTTACTTCAAGTAGAGATTCTAGTGATAATCAATTTGTTTTTGAAATAATTATTATACTTTTCCTTATTTTTCCACTATTTTCTCTCTCCATTGTCTTATCATTTACTCTTCTTTAAGACGATTGATGTGACGGAAACTTATGAATTATATGTTAAATATGTATGTGTCCGAATCTTGCGTGAACACTCTTACACCATTGTAGACTAGCCTAACATGTTCAGCTTATGAATGTCAGAGTGCAGACTGATCAAGATCCATACTATTTTTGTACGCTTAGTACTGGAATATAGGACGCTAACTAGACAAATATGATCCATGTTGGTTTAAATTCTTTAACACACCTATCTCCATATCAAGTTTTTATAAGCATGACAGTATGACACAATGACTTTTACGATTTCTTTTTGCAGGACAATGACAACATGGAGAAAAAAGATATCGCGGCAGTCGACGATTCAACTGACACTGTTAAAAATATAAGTCTTCCAGAGAAGTTTTCAACATGTGTCGACACGGGAGAGGTAGATCTAGCTTTATTTACTATTTAACAAATTATTATACTACCTCAAAGTAAGAATAATCTTATAAAGAGTGCATAGGACTCAGATTATCGGTACATAATTTTGTTTCGATTTGTTCTATTTCCTCGCATTATTGTCATTGCAATTTTTTTGCCGAACAGCAAAGCAAAGTCGGTAAGGTCGGAGTCTTTCAAGTGAGTCAGATAGAACCACGCTTTATCCAGTACATTTGACCAAATTGATTTTCTCGCACCAATGGACGTTTATCATCTATGTGACAGAGCAGCTCCAGGTGCGATTGCTCGATAAGTTGCTCAAGCCGCCGCGAAGTGACCATAGCAGTTGAAAGACAACAAATAATCAAATTTTAATTGTATTTTTATTCGAATTTAATCGACAGACTAAGCAAAAACCAACAGTCTCAGCAAAATTATAATCTTAATCGAGATCATACATCAAAGAGAAAAATTTCCTCATTCAAGCATATTTACGATCCATATTTTTATCATAATTGTATATTTCGTCTTTTTGACGAGTTGTTGTAAGACTTTATTTTAAATAATCGTAATTTCTCAGCCCCTATAAGATTACTGAATGGGTTTGAACATTCGTCTGACCGGTTGCAGTCACATGACGGATAGATATTACATTTACAAACTCTACGGCAACGGGTTTGGTTACATTGACGCAATTAGGAAATAGCTGGTGATCAGGTTTTTTTTCGTTTTTCCATTACATATTTTCTGTTTTAATTAACATAAATTCTAAGTTTTAGATGTCAATGCTGTGGTATGTATCGGTTGTCAAAATAGAACAGTCTAAATGTTGCGGTTTGAGTCGGGTTAAATGTGATCAAACCTTTATCTTCTCCAATTGCTTTGCTAATCTTTAATGGATTCGATTAGTTACTTTTACGAATACCGGCTGCAGAAACTCAAATCGACATTCTGTTCCCTCCATTTTTCTTTGTGAATTTCCGCGTACTAGCAAAGGTCTTATATTCATATTTTTGCTATCAATGTTTCCTTTATTTATATATATTTTATATATGGTTTTATATGGATATAATTTGTAGGTGGCCGCGGTTTTGAAGATTGACGTAGAATTTACTGCCGAGCAGAAGAAAACAGTATCAGATATCCAGAGACTGTGTACTGCCAAACTGGAGAAGTCACAGAAGATTTCTGAGGTAGGAAAATAAAGTGCTAGCTAAAAGAATGGTTTGTAACTTGGCAACTAATCGTTTATCTAAAACGAAGAAAACAAAAGTATACTAGTCTAAAGTTCTGACACACAATTTGTAAGACAAGATCAGTCTGTCAGTGACCAATGAAAGCTGAACCTTTTAAGCGTAGTTTCGTATATTTTCTGCTTGGTTTAAACGACATGCATTAAATAAATGTAAACGCAAAGCACATGAAGCCCAAGAAGCATAATCATAGAACTTGAGATATTGTCAATGAACTAATTCACAGATAGCTAGATGCACCATAGAGAAAGGACGACAATCTTTATCCATACGTTGAAATATAGATATAGAACTACAACAAAATATCATATAACCCACACATACGGAAATTTATTTTGTCTGATTATACCAGCAAATGGTTTAGGAAACTAAAACCAATATGGGTACAATTTCTTATTATCTGAATGTGTCAACTTTAAATAGCACTCACTTCTTATGTATTTACTCGTGCCTATTTTTAGCTCACCTGAGCACGAATGTGCTCATGGTGAGCTATTGTGATACTGCTGTGTCCGGCGTCCGTCGTCCGGTGTCCGTCGTCCGTCAAACTTTGCCTTGTGTGCACTCTACATGCCACAATTTTTGCCCAATCAACCTGAAATTTGCTCAGAATGATTGTCTTGATAAAATCTCGGACAAGTTCGAAATTGGGTCATCTGGGGTCAAAAACTAGGTCACGGGGTCAAATCTTAGAAAAACCTTGTGTGCACTCTAGAGGCCACAATTTTTGCCCAATCAACCTGGAATTTGCTTAGAATGATTGTCTTGATAAAATCTCGGACAAGTTCGAAATTGGGTCATCTGGGGTCAAAAACTAGGTCACGAGGTCAAATCTTAGGAAAACCTTGTGTGCACTCTAGAGGCCACATTTTTTGCCCAATCAACCTGAAAATTGATCAGAATGATTGTCTTGGTGAAATCTCGGACAAGTTTGAAATTGGGTCATCTAGGGTCAAAAACTAGGTCACAGGGTCAAATCTTAGAAAAACCCTGTGTGCACTCTAGAGGTCACATTTTGTGCCCAATCAACCTGAAAATTGATCAGAATGATAATCTTGATTAAATCTCAGACAGGTTTGAAATTGGGTCATCTGGGGTAAAAAAAAAGGGTCACGGGGTCAAATCTTAGAAAAACCTTGTGTGCACTCTAGAGGTCACATTTTTTGCCCAATCAACCTGAAATTTGATCAGAATGATTGTCTTGATTAAATCTCAGACAGTTTTGAAATTGGGTCATCTGGGGTCAAAAACTAGGTCACGGGGTCAAATCTTAGAAAAACCTTGTGTGCACTCTAGAGGTCACATTTTTTGCCCAATCAACCTGAAATTTGATCAGAATGATTGTCTTGATGAAATCTTGGACAAGTTTGAAATTGAGTCATCTGGGGTCAAAAACTAGGTCACGGGGTCAAATCTGAGAAAAACCTTGTGTGCACTCTAGAGGCCACATTTTTTGCCCGATCAACCTGAAAGTCTTGATCAATTCTCGAACAAGTTTGAAACTGGATCATCTGGGGTCAAAAACTAGGTCACGGGGTCAAATCTTAGAAAAACTTGTGTGCACTCTAGAGGCCACATGTTTTGCCCAAACAACCTGAAATTTGCTCGGAATGATTGTCTTGATGAAAACTTGAACAAGCTCAAAATTGGGTCATCTGGGGTCAAAAACTAGGTCACAAGATCAAATGTTAGAAAAACCTTGTGTGCACTCTAGAGGCCACACTTTTTGCCCAATCATCCCAGTGATTTTTTACCTGCGTATCCTGCTACTTTTACTCACAATTTGGTCTCTGGGATGCAAAGTTTTAATTCAAGCGAGTCCCAGGATGCAACTTTTTTTTACAGATTTCCTATTAAAAATAGTGTATTGGACTCACTGAACTAGTAGCTGGACTCATTGATATGGAATCCAGCGAGTCCCCAGGACTCACAGTCTAGAAATTGTAGAAATATCTCTGCAACCTGAAAATTAATCAGAATGATTGTCTTGATGAAATCTCCGACAAGTTCGAAATTGGATCATCTGTGGTAAAAAATTAGGTCACAGGGTCAAATCTTAGAAAAACCTTGTGTGCACTCTAGAGGCAACTTTTTTTGCCCAATCAACCTGAAAATTGATCAGAATGATTGTCTTGATGAAATCTTGGACAAGTTTATAATTGGGTCACCTGGGGTCAAAAACTAGGTCACAGGGTTAAATTTTAGAAAAACCTTGTGTGCACTCTAGAGGCCACACTTTTTGCCCAATTAACCTGAAAATTGATCAGAATGATTGTCTTGATCAATTCTTTGACAAGATTGAAATTGGGTCATCTGGGGTCATAAACTAGGTCATGAGGTCAAATCTTTGTAAAACCTTGTTTGCACTCTAGAGGCCAGATTTTGCCCAATCAACCTGAAAATTGATCAGAATGATTGTCTTGATCAATTCTAGTTCACGAGGTCAAATCTTAGTTAAACCTTGTGTGCACCCCAGAGGTCACATTTTTGCCCAATCAACCTGAAAATTGGTGTACAAAAAGTTATTATATCAGGTGAGCGCTTCAGGGCCAATGGCCCTCTTGTTTACATTATTTTCTACGCTGTACCATCACACATTCGTTATTTTTCAAAAAAGTACATGTATGTCTAAATTTTCGATATCTGGAGAGAAGAAATTTCATGCAATATGGGTCCTTAGTCTTATTGTAACTTTTAAGTTTTGAAACAATGTCTTTTTACAGGTCATAGCCCAAAAGGTTGCTTTTGAGGTAAACCACGAATACTTACAAAACCAGACTGTAATGGCATTTATCCAGAAATGCGCAGAATTATGCTGGTTTATGGTCATGCAAGAACCACCAGTTGTTGTGGGCTTCGAGACAGAAACAGAAGATGTGAAGTTTGATAAGGATAGATATAAGGCCTACACCAAGACTGGGAAGAAACTTGACTTTGTGGTTTGGCCCCCACTTTTCCTCCATAAGGACGGGGCGATGCTATGTAAAGGGACAGCTCAGGGGAAGGATTAGGCAGCGTTGGTGATGATGTCACGGCGGGGAGAGAATCACATTACATAACGATTGGGAATACAATTGAATTTTTGAGTTGAATATGCCATTTTAATAACGCATGATTGAAATGTTATGGACGACCAACAAAAATAGCATTTTCATAGGATACTGTTAAAAAGTCCTTCGCATTCAACAAGTAAACTTTTTGAATATGTCATATATCAACAATAATAATGTAAATATTTCAATATTGTTATGGCACTTGATTCAATGCCATAGATTAGCTATTAATGTGCATTTTTGTCTGTTAACGAGATATTTGTCTCACTATGGAATACAAGAATATTCGGAGAAGTGTTACAGAACTGTATCATTGCAATTTGTGTTTTGCTGTACTACTTAAATCACACATGTAGTATAATTGATTACGATATGATTTGCATTTAGTTTAATCACGGTGGGGATTGTGCATGCTGGGATAGGTAAATCTACGGCCAAATTTGCCTCGCTTCAGGTAAGAAATTTGCAATATCGTTCTGTGTCAATCTTCAAACGGTTCCTCGCCTTACTGAGCTCTTTCCTCTGATGTATGATTTACACGAAACCTCCTTGTACTTTTTTGCAGAAATTGATCCAAACCAACCAGAAAAACGACAAAAAAATATGATCGTTTTTCTGGTCGATTGGGATCAATGTCTGGAAAAGTACGAGGAATTTTTCAAATAAGTCATACATCTGAGGAAAGGGCTCAGTAAGTCGGGGTACATGCAACAAACCACTAGAAAATTGACATAGAAATAAGAAGGTTATTGCTAATTTGTCCGTTGCCGTTATCATTTCGTATTCTGGTCGGTTGGGATCATTTTTTCGGAAAAATATTCCACAAATAATCCAAATATCGGATGAAAGACACCAGAAAGGCGGGGTACATGCAACAAACCGTTTGAAAATTGACATAGAAATACGAGTTATTGCGAAATATTAAACCAGAATCGAGATTATGTTTGTCCGTAGTCATTATCCATTCCATGATGCACAATCTCCACCGTGTTAATGATGTAAGCGAATTTTGTTTTTTAATTTAGCTTTCTAAAACAACACTGTTACGGATTTAAAGGAGTTGTATATAACAAAACAGAAATTAATAATTTTATTATCAATAAGTTTATTGTCTTCCTTTCCCTCATTATTCCCAAATGAGACCTGGTTTTGACATTTCTAATAAGACTTGCAAAGAAAATACTGAGGAAAATGTTGATGATTAGTATTTTCTCGTTTAGCCTCAATATTTTCTGATGAAAATGTACACAAGTCCTTCATTTTTGCAACATATATATTGCCGTCTTCAGCGGCTTTCAAATGATATCACCCTCAAGAATTGTAGTTTTTCTTCGCTTCTCATTGGTCAACACATTCCGTGCGAGAACTGGTGTGTTTCCCAGGAAACAGAATCGAGAGAGAATTGAAAAAGCATCTAGTTTTCATCCCAATCGATGTAAAATTAACAAATTTATGTTCTAAGTATTGTCGTTTTAGAAAGGGTTATACATGCGATGTGTTTTGTCGCGTATATGTTGTGAGGTTATTCAGCAAATTTCATGTTTTAAACAATAGTTCAATTCCCATTCTTCGAAAGGCTTGCAACCGCGAGTACGCTATCAAAGTGCGGGATTGATTCTGGGACGGTTATAGGCGTCTATCTTTTGGTCCATTAATTTTCTAAGTACAGCCATTTATCATCTTCCAAACAAGACCTGGCCCCGGTTTCTCGAAAGAACTTAAGTACATACTCATGAGAACATGCTCAACTTCAAAGGAATACTCTTCAACGTTGAAGGGTATTCGATTGAAGTTCACGTGGATTTCGTGCGATTTGAGCACGGTGCTCAGATTTGAGCATGAG
This sequence comes from Fragum sueziense, assembly GCA_963680895.1. Taxonomy (NCBI): domain Eukaryota; kingdom Metazoa; phylum Mollusca; class Bivalvia; order Cardiida; family Cardiidae; genus Fragum; species Fragum sueziense. The sequence goes on along the minus strand of OY804596.1, from coordinate 23,982,070 downwards.
AACATACTTAAGTTTTTTCGAGAAACCGGGGCCTGGTTTTAATATCCATATAGGATATGGTTTTGGAAAACAATGAGACAAAAATAGAAAATGCTGATGATCAGCATGTTCTCCCTCTGTCTCAATGTTTTCTGTGCTTAATCACTGATATATTTTATCTTTAGTATCATCCATTTTTCGCCTGCAGCAGCTTTCAAATTGAACCTCTCTTAAACGTTTTAGAAAGAGACCAGGCAAGATGATTTAGGCATGAAGACAACAAAGGCGGATCTACTGCTAGAAATGAGAGGGGGGGGGGGGGGGCTGGGTACCCCAGGCATTAGACGTAAATTAAATTTTGACTATATAACGAAAATATTACGTTACAAATTGAACACAATTAAAGCCATCATTTGGGCTTGGACTCCCATGGAGAAAAAAATCTGGATTTGTCATGTGCTCTTGTGTGTGTGGTGAAGCCTATCTCGGGCGAAAAGGCCAAGAAAGAATAACGTGGATAAAAGGAATTTCCATATGAACTTTTCCTCAAACAGTTAAAAAGCGAAAAATGGAGATTCCAACTTGAAAAAGAACTCGATAACTTCTCGTTTGGACACAAATGATCTACCAAAACAGATTGACAATTTTTATGAAGTAAGTTTGGTCTTTTTGCGTTCTCAAATGATAAGGACCAGACTAGTCTCCTTAAAACTATAGTAAGACGGCAAAAATGACTTCGAATTTGAAAGCTGCTATAGATGTCAAACACAATATCTATAGATTATTGCATGGCTGCACGGTATCGGCCCAGAGTATTTTTACCCTTTCCCAAATGACAAAATTTTGGGGCGATCCACTTTAAACAGTGCCACAAAAGACAAAATGGACGTTATAAATGATAGGATTTGTTTAAAATATGGCACAGAAAATATTGAGACAAAAGGAGAAACTGCTGGTTATCAGCAGTTTCTTCTTTTGTTTCAATGTTTTCCTAAGCCTTTTCCATTAGGAACGTCAAAACCAGGTCTTGATTGGGAAAGGGTTAACCCGATATTAGATATTCACATAAGGACCGATGTCGTTCTCCCGCGTGTGAAATGCACGTTGGTTGGAAAAGGTAAATTAGATCATGGTCAATTTAGGACTATGATTCGTGCATCCATTTTTAAGATAAAGGAGACAAATCTGTTGAGAAGCTAATTATGATAATCGAAGTACCTTGTCATAGTACCCAAGGTATTCATATTCAATTTGTATTAATATTATATTGCTTTCGTTTGGTGAAAATTGTTATTGGATTATAAAATCTCGCCTTAACATCAATTTCCACCGGTATTGGAGTTGAAATGAAGAGAGATAACATTACGTTGGCATGTATTTTGTGTAAACAACGTTGCTTTCACGCGCATTTTCTAACTTTTAACAGTTTTTATGTTATTGACTTTTCCTGAAAAAGAAAAGGAAGATGCAAGATATACAATCACAGATTTTATGGATAAACATCGGGTCAATATCGCATGTGTTGCCAAGAACTCACGTGAATACAGGTTTTCGGCCTTACCGATATATGACCGATTTTCTACTTTTCAAAGTATACTAAAGGAAAAAAGAACCGCAACA